>JAUPFT010000024.1:18095599-18625599 GCA_036936625.1 Parnassius smintheus behrii | reverse complement strand
TCATGTAATAGTTCGATTCTATACCTATCAATTTTGTAAACGCGTTCTTTAAAATCTTTATTATGAAGATGTAGAAAACATGTTAACTGGTTTATGGTAAACACACACACACAACACACACACACACACACACACACACACACACACACACACACACACACCACACACCACATAAACACGCAAGCGCGTGCGCAAACACGCACCCATGCGCACACGCACAAACGCATACACACACACGCACACAGCCGCACACACACAAACACAACAGTGCACACATGCACACACGCACACAGCCGCACACACACAAACACAACAGTGCACACATGCACACACGCACACCCATTCACACACACACACACACGCGCGCGCGCGCGGGCGCGAGTACACATATGCACACATACACACACGCACACATACACACACGCACACACACACACACACACACACACACACACGCGCGCGCGCGCGTGCGCGCGAGTACTTATATGCACACATACACACACACACACACACACACACACACACACACACACAAACACGCCCGCAAACACGTACTCACCACCACCACCACCACTTCCGCTACAAGAAGGGGCATTGTCGAGTAATTCGTTAAGAAAAAAGTCGTTTATTTCGACCACAAGGATCATAGATGTTAGTAATAACACAAATCTTAAAACAAATTTTCGTAAAACTTAAAACTATTTACCTAATTTTTAAACTATATATAAGACAGGCCCGATTAGTCAGCACGTGCACCATATTATGACAATGGTTCAGGTACTGACCTCAAACCTGTCAGAAAATGCCCTCAGGATACCATTGGAACTGGCCCCCACCCTGCGCACCAGGGATGTCCATCGTTTACGCATGGTGTTGTAGAAACAATCCACACGCGCATCCGCGAACATACCCGGCGCATTACAGTAACGAGGTAGACCAAACAGCACCCTGAATGCATTACATAACACGCATTTAATCTGTAGCTTGTACCGCCAAAGATACGAAACGGCAACGTCGCGGCTGCTTTCAGCCAATCCGATCGTTTATCTTATCGTTTGCTGTGCTCTGATTGGCTCATTTAAATCAGATCAACATTTTCCGTAACCATCGCAAGGTGGATTTGTATATCGGATCAACTTCGGCCAACGCTAGCAAACAGTCTCATGAGTGCAGATGTTGATCCGGTCGGAGCCACATTAGTTACCAGAGATGCATATTGGATCAAAAAAAGGCGCCGGATCAACATGCATTTTCGGATCAACAAAGTGCTCGCGTGACGTCGCGTCTGATCAACATTTACCGTAAAGAGATCTCTATATATATATATATATATATATATATATATATATATATATATATATATATATAACACGTATATGTCTTTATATGGATGTGAAAGAAGCTACAGCTGTCAGGTCATGGCTAATTGACGGACGTCCGTAGTCTCTGCCTCTGGAAAACAGAGTATATTAATCATGTTTGCTTCTTTTTTGCTCTGATTTGTATATTTGGAAAATAATTTAACTTTAATTCAACTTCATTCTCACTTTCCGAAAACGGCCCTGCAACCTCGAGGGCTAGAGGGCTCTTCTCCCATGGTGCACCAACATCGTACAATTTCGATGCACCTCTACTACGAGTCTGAGGTCCCTTCACAGCCGCACAACTTGTATATTTGCGACACCAATCCTAGACATCGTCACAACATTGGACCCAGTAGAACCTTTCTCGCATCTTTAGTAGAGTTCATTTAACTCCCAGAAGGCCTCCTGAACAAATATTATGGGACAGCTGTAGAACCTCCGGTACTTTAGCTTTAGGGACAACCATTTGCAAATTTCAGCTGTATCCCCGACCATTTTCTTATTTACGGCACAGAACTCCGTTCTGAATCATCAAGCTGTCCCATTGGGCCCAATAGCTTTTCGTGGTCGCACTAATCGCTGAGACCTCGCTTCACTTGGGCTTGGGAGCAGTGGCCTTCATCCATTTCAGAATCTGCTTGATCTCCGAATCCTGCTGTGCATGTTGTAGGCTGTCCTTCCACTCGTTACTGAGGTGGTCTGTCCTGAACATCCACACAGATACCACTTCTGTACCCTCTTGCCTAGTATAACGCTCTGAAACTTCAGGACAAGGTCTTCTTGACAATACATTTAAGTTGTCATGAGTTTTCCCAGTGCGATGTTCGATCAAGAAGCTGCTGGGTGGTGCTGTTAGCCGCACTACCCTCTAGAGATGGATCATCTTTCCTTTTTACAGTTTGCTTAGGGCATCTGGATTGAAGACGGCCTCTTTCCCCACAGCTGTAGCATCATGGGCTGTATCTTTTATTGCAGTCGCGAACTGTAGCTGCTATAACCTTGCTAACGATGGATGGCAATGGGAAAGGTAATCCTGCCTCTGTTGGGCGGTGCTGTTAGCCGTACTACTCTCTCGGGATCGATCAGCTTCCCTTTCTACAGTTCGTTTAGGGCAGCTGGATAGAAAATTGCCCCTTTCCCCACAGCTGTAGCACCTAGGGCCGTATCCTTTATTACGGTCTCGAACTGTAGCTGCTGCAACCTCCCATGCAGCCTCACAGCAGCTCTGACTTCAAGGTCACGGATGCCGTCGATTAATGTCTGCATCAGGTTCCCCTCAATGAGCGCAGGTCCAGACCAGTATGCTTTTCGAACCAGATTCTTCACCTCAAGGGCCCACTGCTGCAGCTTTTCGTTGCTGCGTTGCATGCGATTTTTAAGTAGCTCACGAAAGACGTGTTCCAGATGAGCGTCGCCATATCTCGCCTCCAATGCCTCAAGGAGCTGCTCGTAAGTCACTTACTTACCGAGAGCTTCCAGAACGGTTAAGGCCTGGTCGCGCAGGCCTATTGTGATAGCAGTCACGGCCTGACTTTTATTCTAGCCGTTTGCATTGATAACAGCTTCGAACTGGATTTTGTAGGCCGACCAGGAAGAAGTCCCGTTGAACGGTGGCACTTTGAATCCACGTAGCAAGGGTGTTGTAGGTACTACGGGATTCAATACTGACTAGTTAGCGGTTCCTACCGACCTTATATAGGGCCTCTTCTACCGAAACATCTAGGATGTTCGAGTACATACCGGTTCCGACTGAAGCTCTCCAAGTTCTGCTACTCGATCCCCTGGTTCGGTAACTCGCCATGCACCAGGAATTAATTATGGCGCACAACAATATTATCATTTTAAGTTGCTTCTTCGTTGAAGACTTAGAGAAATTGTCGTTTCTGCTTATTTGAATAAAACCGAGAACGAGGCTTTCGTAACAATAAAGTATGCTATTCTCCATTCAAACAGCTATATTGAAAACTGTGAATGTAGTGGTGTACAGTATTAAAATTCTTTGTTTGAACAATGTTACTCAATTGCACTTCAAGCTTATATTGCTCTTATTTCGAGTCTTTTGTGAATAATGAGCGATAGACAAGGATGTGAATTTGCTTTTGTCTAAGATAATAAGAGAGAAATACAAAAGAATTTTTGATGCTGATTAAAATTACAAATATTTTCCTACTTAACGCAGATATTTCTTTCGTATTTAACATTTCATTTGTCAAAATAAACCATATTAAGGTTAAGGTTAATGTAAAATAATTATCTTGTAAAAATCTTAAAATGTAAAATAAGTCTTCTTTTGAATTAATATTTAACAATACTAGAGTATCTAAATATAGTAATATGTTATTTGTACCTTTTTTAATAGAGGTTATGTTGCCACAGTTACCAAGAGGCAGGTTGGCAACCACATTATTTTATAGCATTGGGTGACAAACGTGCGCACAGTCCACCTAATGGTAAGTGGATGCTGTGGCCCATAAACATCCACATTTATCCTCAATTGCCACTCCTGAGGACCAAGATGGAATGCCTCTATTCCAGTAAAAAGGGTTTCCGGTTCTCTACATTACCATCATACTTTTTCATGTACATCATTCATCATACATTCACCATACGAAACACATTACGCTGTTATTTTACGCTGGTATTCTGTGAGAGCGTGGTTCTGCTCCAATTGAGCCGACCCATTCGTGCTACAACTATAATACAGCTGCAGCGTGGCTCTACCACGTATTTTTTAGTAATTAATCTGTTAACACTGTATTTTTTATTAATTTACTATTTTACTATTTTTACAATTAACAGTTTAATTACTAAAAAATACACTGTATTTTTTAGTAATTAAACTGTTAATTGATAGGGGCGTACTCCAATGGTTTGGGCACGCTGAACGAATGAGTGAAGACCGAATGGTGAAGAAAATATATAGAGCGAAAGTAAATATTAAAAGGTGTCGAGGTAGACCGAGACTAACTTTCGAAGACCATGTGAGCAAATTGCTCGAAGAGGGGAGGGTCAAGAGTACTCGGATACCTAGACGTGCATGTATGAAGAAGTTAATGAACCTGAAAGAAGCGAAAGAGGTATGTAAGGATCGTGACACTTGGCGATCTGTTCTCTCTGGCTACCCCGTTAGGGATTGTGCGTGACGATAAGTAAGTAAGTAAGTAAGTAATCTGTTAACAGAAAGATGCTGCTGCCCATACCCCGGTTTCATTTCGATTGTGTTAGTCATAGAATTTAAAATAAAGGTATCCGCTGTAGAACGAGGACAACTGAGATAGCTCAACGGATCAGTTAGTTGAAGTAGCTGATAATATAGACCGAACAAACGACAATCGATAGGGAATAAATGTTCTCGAGTGGCAGCCTTGTGCTGGTAAATGAAGTGTAAGGCAGCCCCCCACTAGATGGAGTGACAATCTAATAAGACACGTAGACAGTCGATAGATGCAGGTCCAGTGGCATGTTTTGTGGCATTACTTGGGGGAAGGCTATGTTCAACAATGGGACTAGTAATACATAGGTCAACATAGGCCTCCTCAATAGAATGTTTCGTAGGACGACATAATATGTAAAAACTGCGCTTTAGTTGCCAACGCAACTAACCCTCAGTATTTTGTTTATTTCATTTACCTTGGTCACCTGTTATGATACCCACGGAATGGCAATCTCTCATCAATCAATGGACAAGCTCTCATTAGTAACGATAAGTGGTCTTTAGTGAAGATATTAGACTTAAGCTTAATACGTGAGGATCTAGAATTTAATAAGAATCGATACGATAACCTAAATACACATGTGACACGTTATTTTGGTAAAAAAATAACTCCGAAATAAACATACTATATTCAAAATATAACAATTGAAAAATAAAATCAACTATTACGATAACAAGTCCACTGGTGAACATAGGCCTCCCCCAAGTAACGCCACAAAGCACGGTCCTGAGCCACCTGCATCCATCGACTTCCTGCATGTCTTACCAGGTTGTCACTCCATCTAGTGGGGGGTCGCCTTACACTACGCCTACCAGTACGAGACTGCCACTCGAAAACCTTTCTTCCCCATCGGTTATCGGTTCTTCGAGCTATATGGCCGGCCCATTGCCACTTCAGCTTACTAATCCATTGGGCTATGTCGGTCACTCTGGTTTTACTGCGGATATCCTCATTTCTGAGTCCATCATGCAGAGAAACTCCGAGCATAGCCCTCTCCATAGCTCGCTGAGCGACCTTGAGCGTCCTCATACGGCCAGCAGTGAAGGACCACGTCTTTGATCCGTAAGTCATCACTGGCAACACGCACTGGTTGTACATATGTATATATATGTATGTATGTGTGTGTGTATATATATATATGTATATATATATATATTTATGTATGTATATATATATATATATATATATATATATATATATATATATATATATATATATATATTCTTATTGTTCTTATTGTAATTATGTATATTATATATTTTATATTTTATATACATATATGTGTATCCATATTAACCATTTATATCTTATGTATTTTATTTCCATGTATTACAATTTTTTTTGTTATTTTATTTTAGTATTCGCATATTAACTTTTTATTACACCTAGTTCATTCTATCTCTGCATCATCCCAAGGTAGACTGGGAGAGAATGCCCTTGGCATTAAGTCCGCCTATATACCAGTTGTGTATATGAAGTTTTAAATAAATAAATAATATGAGAAAGTGATTTTTTTTACAATGTACAGGTTCATGTTACGTAAAAATATATATTTTTTATTTTAACATTTGATATTTGATACTTAGTTTTGTAAAGGTATCGAGCATTTGATACTTTATAAAGGTATCGAAGAAATGCCACGAAGCCAAGGTTCTTTAACGTCACGGTCAATTTGGAGACTCTTAGTAATCGAAATGGATCTTTATAAAGACAGACTTGGCTCCCGGAAGCGTGGCTTCATAAAAATTGCTCGCTAAATTGAAACTGCTTACTTTGCATCCGTTGGGTTTTATTAGTCGTTACGAACGTAGATGTCTTTCTCATTTTTAGACATCTTCGACTTTTTATTATGAATTAATTTTACTTGAAACATTAAATTATTAATTCGTCATATCATGCGAAGCAGGGGCAGATCGCTAGTACAATATAAAATATTAATAGCAAATTATCATATTCGCTACCACTACTCTTTGCCATATAGTGTAAAGAACACGGGCTGCGTTTATTCGATGAATGGTTACTCAGCAACAATGCATTTGAGAGAGAAAAGAACCAGTGCTACCAGTGGTGACTTTTTTCTTCTTCCACCTTTGACGCTGCTGACTCTCGTCGGTCCGACCTATGTCCGACTTATGTCTAACTTAAATAATTTGGTATACCGATATTTATCGGAACCAATTAGATATTTCGATATTTATTTAGATATTTTAGTACGAAAGGCAGCGTTTGGTCACGGCAAAGTTAGTATATATTTACGATGTTTATTTGTGCTCAATTTCTGAGTGTTTTTTAAACTAGTTTAACCGACTGCTAAACTTGCTATTTTTAAATACCCTATTCATATTTATAAGTTGAAGTTGTGATATATTCCGATATTCAAGTTAAAACTGTGTATATTTCATCAAATTTTCGTAAGTTTTTACAAGTTTACGCTACAAACGATAACAAGTTTCGCCTCTTTATAAAATATACGAGTGTAATTTATTCAAACCACGTAGAGCAACTTGTAGTAATCTACATTTTTCATGCAGTTTCTTTGTACTCCTTTGTCCTCTATGATAAAGAACATGGACTAACGCAAGAAAAAAGAAGAAAATTATTCACTGCTACAATAAATTTACGAGATATAAAACGTAAAAAAACTGGATATCAGAAAGTATATTAAAAGCAGCAACGAAACCCAAGGGGCAACGAAACCCAAGGGGCCTCCTTATGATGAACTGTTTCTTCCAAAAGCGACTCTACAGAAAGTGGACCTAGTTGAGCCCTGATGGTTCGACAAAAATAAGATTGACTTCATTACGACAAAAAATGAGGCTACAACTGTTCAGCGATGTCTCAGTGATCGCAGGGCTTAAAACTGGCAGCGATCACCGAATGGTGAAAGGCACACTGAATCTAAACGTGAAGTTAGGGAGGTCACGTCTTATAAAGTCAACGCTCCGTCATCCAAAGCCCCGAAAACTTTCATCTCGAGATACAAAATCATTTTCAGTGCCTAAGAAACCACAATAAAGTGGACGATATAAATGACAAACTTGTGGAAAGTGCCCATGCGGTCGGAGCTAAGTTCTGTAAGATCCGTCGCAGAAGAATACAAAAACTCTCGGATCACACTCTTAATCTCATGGCTGTTAGACGGGAGATGAGGTTGTAGTCGTCAGCAGATTTGACAGCATACAGGCAACTGACAGACAGATCTCCAAATGCATGCGGCGGGATTTACGCAACTTTAACACAGCTCGTATCGAAGAGGCGATTGAGCGGAAGTAGCGCTCCAAAGTCTTTGCCAGAGATCTGCCTGCCAAAAGAGCCAACTGTCAAACTGAAGACCGAATGTGGCAGCATCGTTTCTGGGCCACCTGAGATTCTGTGTGAGATTGAGTGGTTCTATGGGCAGCTGTATACGTCATAGTTGGAGCCACACGCAAGTGAGAGTAACAATTCAAGAGCAAGTCTTATCCGATACTAATCCGATGATATCCTGGACGTCAGTTTGAGCGATATTATAATGGCTTAGCAGCACCTTAAAAACGGCAAGTCCATGGGTGAGGATGGAATTACAGCCAAGCAAAGCGAAGCGAAGCTTCTGAAAGCGGTTGAAAACCCGATACTTAAAGTTCTTCAGAAGTTCTTCGATTCCGTCCTCTATAGTGGCACTACTCCAGAGGCGTGAAGTAGAAGTGCGGTGATCTTGTTCTTCGAGAAAGGTGAAAAAGCTCTCTTGAAAAACTACCGACCGATTTTCCTTATGAGCCACGTCTATGTGCTGTTACGAATCGTTTCGCACACAGATTCGATGACTTCCAGCCTCCCGAACAAGCCGGTTCCCGAAAAGCCTTTAGTACTGTAGACCACATTCATACCCTACAACAAATTGTACAGAGGTCCGAAGATTACAATCTGCCACTTAGTCTTGCGTATGTGTACTTTGAAAAAGCCTTTGATTTCGTCGAAATTTGGGCAGTGCTGCAGAACTTTCAACGGTGCTAAGTGTACTGTCGGTATATTGAAGTGCTGAAGTGTTTGTATAGTAGTTTAGTGGCTATCCGAGTACAGAACCAGGGTACTAAAACTATTCAACTACAGAGAGGTGTATGACAGGGTGACGTTATATTCCCGAAACTCTTCACCGCTGCATTGGAAGACGTTTTCAAGCTACTGGACTGGAAAGAATACGGTATTAACCTCAATGGCGAGTACATCACTCACCTCCAATTTGCAGACGAGTTATTATGACAGAATCGCTGGAGGACCTAAGAATTATGTTCAATGACCTCAATAGTGTCTCCTAACATATAGGTCTTAAGATGAACATGGACAAAACGAAAGTCATGTGTAATGTCCATGTCACACCTACGCCGGTGATTTTGGGACCACTAAGCTCAAATTTGTTGACGAGAATGTTTACCTGGGACAAGTAGTCCGACTAGGTAAATTCAACTTCGACCGAGAGGTCAGTTGACGGATTCAGCCGAGATTCGTCAGGCATACTTCAAAATCTCAAAACTAGATTGTAAAACCAGTGTGTGTTGTCAGTGATTACCTATGAATCTGAGACGTGGACTGCTGGCCGTGTGAGGAATCTCAAAGTCGCTCAGCGAGCTATGAAGTGGGCTATGCTCGGGAGTTTCTCTGCGTGATATACTTAGGAATGAGGATATCCGCAGTAGAACCAGAGCAACCAAAATAGCCCAACGGATTAGTAAATGGAAGTGGCAATGGGTCAGCCACATAACTCGAAGAACCGATATCCGATGGGGACAAAAGGTTCTCGAATGGCAGCTTCGTACATAGTAGGCGAAGGGTAGGGCTTTCGCCCACTAAATGGAGTGACGACCTGGTAAGACATGCAGGAAGTCGATGGATGCAGGTGGTTCAGGACCGTGCAATGTGTCATTCCTTGGGGGAGCCCTAAGTTCGGCATTGGACATAGGATGGGCTGTAATGATGATTATTAAAAGAAATACTATGGCGTAAGGACAACTACATGTACAAAAATAATGTGACCCCGATTAAAAAATAATAAAACTAAATAAACGCCGACATCAAAAACCAAAGATAGTGAGTAGCTTCTAAAGTCGGTACTAAGATATAGTGTATCGAAAAGTTTAAGCCGGCTTCGAAGCTGTTATACGTGGAAATTGTTTTATACTAAAAATTTGAAGGATAAGTTGTTATAGGCCAACTACTTCATCAAAACGTCCGTCTATTGAGATAGATGGTATCCGTGCCACACGATACCTTAATAAACAAAATTGTGTTCGGTTACCATGAAAAATATGTATAAAACATATAAAAACCAGGCCTCCAGACCGAGAGGTAAATTATATTTTTGGGTATTTTAAAATTTTTAATGTGTTATCATGTTATTTAAAGGGAGTTGACATAAATCAATCATTTTAATCAGCACTTAAAAATCTAATTAACAAATCTAGCAATTTTTTGTAAAAACTTGATGGACGCTTGTCCACTGAGGTACGTTAGTACTATTATTTATTTTGTGACTGAGATAAATGAGGAGGCTACTTACTTTATTTAATAAAAATTGGGCACACGTCGAGCATACGGATCACCTGAACAATTGCAACCACAGAGGAATAGCAGAAGTCTTGCCGGCCCTTTACAAAAAAATAAGACTTTTTTGTAGATCCCTAAGTTGTATGAAACCCGATAAATCACTGGTGACTTCTGTAGTTTAAAGTATATTGTCTAATAGTATAGTATACGTGTTAAAGCTACGCTGCCTCGGTTATAGGTGCAGGCCAAAATCAGGATCGGCTTGAACTCGTCCTGATAGGATCACGTTACCACAGAAAACCAGGGTCTTAATTCGTTGTAAACACAGCTCCAGCTTTATGCTGCTGTTTTTCGGATGGTGAGTAGATTGGGATTGGCAACGCATCTGGATTTAGACTCTTAATCTAGGATAAGTGCAGGTGAATATGTACCACAGTATCCACTACCATCAGATGGACAGTGTACTAAACAAGTACACTGTCCATCTGATGGTAGTGGATACTGTGGTACATACTATGTATGTACATATGTGGTTGATAAACAATCAACATATGGTATTTCTATAAATATATTAACGCTTATTAAAAAAATTCTGGTAAATTGTAAAGTAACATATGCTTTTTTTTGTTTCAGAGGGTCATGCCTAACACGGTGAGCACCGGGTTCCAGTGGGACAAGCTGTCACCTGCCGAATTCCAGCAGCTTCAGGAACTAGCATCATGTAAGTAGACAATGATTTCTTTTATTTACAGAAGTGGGTGCAAACGAGCATGCGGCTCACTGATAGTAAGTGACTACCGGCGCCCATGAACAACTGCAACCGCACCAGGGGAGTATCAGGTGCGTTGCCGGCCTTTTAAAAAGTAGTAAGCTCTTTTCTTGCAGGTCCCTAAGTCGTATCGGTCCGGAAAAAGCGCCGGTGGTAAACAGAGTTATAATTTGCCGCTTCAATAAATTTTCCATTTTGTAGGAGTTTTGAAAAGCTTTTACATTAGGAGAGAGAAGAAATCAACCAGAAACAACAACAAAAAATTATATTGTTTATGGTGTATTTTTTTGTAAAGAAATAAAAGTGAGATACAAGCACATAGTCTATTTGGTTAGAGTATACTGTGGCCTAAATCTATGCGTGATTAAGAAACAATGAAGATACGTTGTTATCATGGAGAACTAAAATGGCATGGCTCATTAGAAGTAAAAAAGAGTCTCCGGAAATCGTCACTTACCATACGAAACATAGTAGCATCATGCTGCTATTTCTCGCTGATGCGAACGTCCTAATAATAAAATTATAAATAATAAAATTACGTCTAATTAAAGTGAGACGGTTATACCATCAATTAACGGAAGCCATAAGTTTTTTTGGCATGACAACCACAGACGAAATGGTGTGATGGATTCCTTACGCCGCTACCACACAGCTCTATCCGTGATTGATGTAAGGCTTTTGTAGTAACTAGTTAGGATGCAGGGTCAGAAACTCGGAAAAAATCGCAGCATGACCAGGACTTTTAAGTAGCCACTATTCACCAGTCGTACTTCAGTCTCTCACAACATAACTAGGAACTTTGAATATGAGTTCAAGGTCGTCCATACTGTCAAATTGTCTTCGGATATCGTTTAAAAAAATCGCATTTCCCTTTTAATTTTTTTACGTACTCGTATTATGTAAAAAATATATTAAAACCTAAATTCCTCTGTTTTGTAGAAATGTTGACAAGCTGGGATTCTAACAAAGGACTAAGATTTACACAGTATAAAAATATCATAATCAAAAGAAACGATTGTGAGAAATTTCAGAAATTTTCTTTACTTTAAATAAATGATACTATAAGCCTCTTATGTTCCTAAAGGGGGTTAGCTAGATTTTTCGTATAGCGAAATCGTTTACCCTCAAACCAAATCCCTACTACGAGAAAGACCTTTGTACAAAAGTGGAAAGTTATATTAGATGTATAGTTGTAGCACGAATGGGTTGGCTCGACGGGGGAAGGACCACGCTCTCACAGAATACCAGCGTGAAATAGTAGCTTAATGCTGCTGTATTTTGTACGGTGAGTGTAGAGAACCGGAAACCATTTTTACTGAAAACGAGGCATTCCATCTTAGTCCTCACGGGTGAACACGCATCTGCATTTTGATTTGTAATCGAGGATAGATGTAGAAGTCTATGGGCGCAGCAACCACTTACCATCAGATGGACTGTGTGCTCGTTTGTCACTTTACACTTTGAAACTTCTAAAACTAGAAAGAATAAAATAATTTCCACATAATAACTTCTGAAATGGGTATTAATACATAAGTTAATAAAGAATAAAAGCACCTATTGTTAATTATTTTGTGCACTAATAAAATCATCTAAATATATAAAAGCTAAAGGTCACTCACTCACTCACTCATCATAAAATATCGAAAACTGCTTGACGTATAAAGATGAAATTTGGAAGGGATGTAGTTTATAGTTAGTAGACGTCCGCTAAGAACGGATTTAAGGAGATTTAATAGCTCTCGCAATTTTGTGTGAAATCCTTCATTTCTTTTCTGCTACAAACCTGAAATTTGGATGGGAGGTAGTTAATAGTTAGTAAACGTTCGCTTAGAACGGATATTGCGACAGGCCCGTACTAAAGAGGTCTAAGTACTCTCGCAAGTTTGTGTGAAAGTTCTGATATTTTTGGCTGATTTGAAGTTTTATTACTAAAAAGGGAAAAATGCGACTCAAGCCGCGAAAAAAAGTTTTGACTTTCATGGACCTAATGCAGTGTTAATAAGAGTAGCACAAAGTTCAAACATAATTTGGAGATCTTGTTTGGGAAGTGTTAATGCATCCACCATATAGTCCTGACTTTTCACCAACAGCTTATCATCTATCCTTCAGAATTATTTGAAAAAAAAATCTAAATTTCTATATAAAATACGAAGATACTTTTCCCCCAACCCTTTATGTATCCAGGGTATGGAGCGTATTGTTCGTTCACCTTCACATGACGAGTGAAACAGGTGGCAGACTTTATTTATTTTAGCATATTTAAAAACTTTTGTTATATTCTAAGCGCACAACATGTTAACACAAAAATAACAATAATTAGTCTAACTAAAAGTGCAAAGGTAAAATATAAAAATAAAATATAAATAGAATATAATAATATTATTTCCGTTTTCTATTATTGAAGTACGACAGCAATAAAATAAAACAATTGATCTAATAAATATGCTTTGTTTGTATCTGTACTGATAAGTATCTACCACGTAAACATTGCGTAGACGTGAACGAAGCTTTAAGAGATTAATGTCGCGTGTATTGGAAAAAGCGGAACCTCCCCGGCTATTTGCCTGTTTTCCACTATAGTCGGCTTTGACGTCAGGTCTAAATTTAGCCGCGGCTCCGGGTTGAGTTTAATTTAACTAATTGTCCTCGTAGGAATTTAAGCTCACTTCACACATCCCTAATAACATTTCGTTATAATGTACGGATAAAAAACATTTGTTGTTATTAATATTTGTTAATAATAACAAATGTACTATTCTGTTAGTAATTTAATTACAATTATTTTAAAATAGAGCCGTGTTAGCTCAGCCGTTAAGCGCTCGCTGTAAATTTTAAACAACAGGAGCAACCCGGGTACGATCCCCGACAATACCAATGAAATTGTTAATTGCTATTTTAAGTGCTGTTTGACCACCTGTCGGTGGTGAAGAAAAAACGGTGGGAAAACCTGGATGTCTGAGAAATAAGAAAAAAATATTTCAAAGACATATTAAATATTTCGCCAACACGCATTGGGGCAGCGCACGGACATTTTCTTGTCCTAAAATACTCTCAGAAATAAGTGAAGGCACAGAAATTTAAATAATAAGGCAATGGAAGTCGCAAAAGTGCGTAACCTTGTCGCCACACATGTGACTCGTAGGCCACAAGTGCGCGAGGAGCGTTTGTTTCGGTCACCAGTGTTGTTTCGGACGCAGAGACGTAAATATTGTGTTTTGCAACATATCCAATTGCGGAAATTCTTCCACAACTTATAACTTCTCAAATAAGGGGATAACATTTCATAAGTACTTAGTGTTTTAAATAATGTTGCTCTTAATGAAATATGCTTAAATAAAATTATTCACCTCCAGTACGAATGGCTCCAAAAATGTAATTGTTTTCACATTTCAATATCCATTAATTCTTAAGCTAGTTCATGTCTAAGAGTACGAAAACTAAAAGCAGCGATTGATTTATAGTATGAGCAATATATGTTGTCGCGTAAGTAAATTTCCAAGAACACGGGCGCAGGAGTCGAGCGCGAATCACTTACGTGACAGTAACACTACTATTTTATATCGATAATTTATGTTTAGCTTACCTAATTTTACCGAAATGGGAATGAAATGTGATTTTTCGTTAAATATTTATTTACAACTTTATTTTTTTATTTTTAAATATTATTGGAGAGTTTTAAAGAATTATCGAATACGAATCTATACGAATGTATGTGCTTTTTTGAATAATGTAAAACAAATATGTGGTATTAATTAAAAACTTACCCTTAACGTTATATTATATCCCCTTTTCTCTAATTATAAAACGTCTAAAAGCTAAAGCTAAGACTAAAAGGGTCTATTACTGAAACACTTTCAGTTAGTTTGTTATCTCTTGGTGTGAGACTCCTGGATGATCAATGACGCTTAATAGTAAGTTATCGATACGTGTGTTGCGCTGCACTATGCCCAAGTGAGAGTGAGCGCGCAATGTAACCCTCTGTTTTTCGCACATGTTAATTATTGGCCCCTCTTGACATTTTTTGTTTTTATAAAATATTCCTTAACGCGATAGTTCATAGTTTAATTTTTGTTGCACGAATGCTAGAGATATAGGGATAACAGATATAGGTGTGTAGGCGTAACTGCGTATTTATTGTTTGTCTATGTGTGATAGCTGCGAATGGGCGACACACGTCCCGATATTGAAAGACAGTAGAACACGTTTCTTGTGCCTTATTATTTAGATTTCTGTGAATGGGGCGCATATAGGCTGTAAATTTAACTGCAACTTTATTTTAAAATATCATATTGGCTTATTTTTATCTATAGATGTATAAATGCGATATACATAGCTAATGTACAGGCACTAGCTATGTCAACGATTGTTTCCTTTTTTTTCCAATATGTTGTATTTTAAAGATAATCATTGTCACTTGTCATGATTTTAAATAATTTTTAAAAATTCCACTATACAGTATTTTTAAATGGAGCTAATAGATTCAACAAATGTATAATAAAATAATATTAACAAATAACGATATATATTTTACGATGGTACTCTGTGAGAGCAAGCTGTGTGATCCTCCTGCGGTCGAGCTGTCCCATTTGTGATGCAGCATTAATGATGATGCCCTCCAGACCAAATTTCGGTCACGACGGCCAGCCTCAACGGAGACTAGCCATCGGCGCAGGATAAGATTATAGTGCCCAAGTGTATGCGCAAGCACAGGTGCACTCTCTATTCCCTCACTCTCATAATCCGATGGCACGGTAAACCGACACGACCGGATACAGACGACGATTAACGGCTTTACATGCTTTCCGAGGCACGGGGGTGAGACGGAAAAACTCAATAATTGGTTTTCTGGCCCGACCCGGGATTCGAACCCAGGACCTCATGATCAGCAGTCGCACTATTACAACCACTCGACCAACGTGGCAGTCAGCCGGTCCAGCGTTAATACAACTAGCATGGTCCATCAAGTAAATAAGGTAATCATTATCAAAGTAAAAAAAGTTGTCTTCAGTTGTTCATATTAGAATTTTCAGACTTTCTATATGGTAATATCTACATAGTAGACGTAGATATTACTTTGTAGAAATGCAATATAGTGAATTTTATGGTTAAAAGTCAAACGCTGCTTGTGATTGGGTCTCTGTGACTAATAAACAGCACATAAAAGCAAGGTTGCGAGTGAAAGAGCACTACGTGGTCGTTGCAAGTGAAAAGCGTATATAGAATTTCGTCCTGTACTGATGTGTTTCAACAGGCATCAAGAAAAGCAATCTATCCACTAGCTTTAAAGAAAGACGGAATGTTTTCTTACCTGAAAAATGGTCTCTGATTCTATGTACTAACCATACGGAATACAGTAATAGTAGATCTTATCACATAAACGTTGCGGCAGGTTAGAGCGTGAAAGGTGATGTAATTGCCTCTGTGTTTACATTCGACCTCAGACCAACAAAGAAATATAGACGGACGGACGATGCGTATATTTGAGGTGATGCCAAAACTATGCTCAACTTCTTGACTCTCACTTACACACATATATTTTTTCTTTCTTTCTTTAACAGCCATAAAAGTCTCAAACGTTGTGGGATGCAAATAATTTTAGATGCATTTGAATCCCCGAATGCGTTTTCGTGCAATAAGCTGATCATAGTTTTGACTTAGTTTCGGAGTTACTTAAAATGTACCCAGTGCTCCATCTACCTCTGTTGGTCGAGTTTTCGGCAAATAAAATACAACTAAATACTTATACTTACCTTATATGTTTATAGTAATACGAATATTTGCAAAGATGTACCACATGGTCGAAATCAGTCACAAAAAGGAACATGAAAACAGAACACATATAAGAACAATCAGAATGCTTCTGACTGCTGTCTTATCAATTTCGTTATCGTAATATTTTGAGGATAATCACCATCGCATTTTTCATATATATAGTAAATTTTACAAAAATTATCCAATTATCATCTTCATCATAATATTTACAAACATCTAACGACCTCCCGCATGTTACCAGGTATTTACTACATAATATAGTGAGGTCCGTTCCATGCTACCGCTAACCGGTACGAAGCTGCCACGTGAGAACTTATATCGGTTGTATCGGTTGTCAATTCCTCGACGTACTTTAAATTATATTTAAAGTTATTTTATTTTTTTATTTATTATAAGCCAGTATTTGACTCCAACCTGATAGCAATTGGCGATGAAACCATAAATCGAAAATCACACTGTCTTAGCGTCACAATAGCGTATTCACTATTAACTTGAAGACATACAGATTGTAATCGGACGAAAGACAAACGCCGGTAAATTATTCCACTCCTTTACTTTACACATTTCATATCTTTGTTTAATTTAAATTTTACCTAACGCCTAGATCTATACAAACACAAGTAAGGTTATACCGTTTTTAAAAACACCCGTCTGCGTAAAAATAATATTACATATTTTTATTTTATTTTATAGAATAAAGGTGACAAACGAGCACACAGTACACCTGATGGTAAGTCGATGCTGTTGCATTCATCTCGCTTTGCTGATTTCGCAATTAATCATTATCTACGTTTAAACAGCGTACTGTAATGTTTCATACATACATACGGGGACATATTACACAGTAGTGTAACATGAGGGATGTATGAAAATACCAAAGTATGCAAACCAACAAACTCATTACCCTCCACAGTCGGGTAATAATTTCACTGCTTAGGTATTTATACAGCTGTTGTTATCATTTTTTTCAGCAAGTTATACAAGTATATAGGATATAACTAATAGCTATGTCATATCAAAATTTCCCCTAATAAGGCAGGCTATAGGGGAGGCCTATGTTGATGTGTGAACTTTTGGTGGGCAGTAACGAATGAGTAAATGCCACATATTTTATTAAATTGACTCATAAACTATTTTACTGGCATTTTTCTTTATATCATGAAGTTAATCATGCAAATAGTTTTTAATATAATATAACAGATTGTAACATTATTAAGAACAGAGGTCAAAATCGAACAGACCTCTGACCTGTGTTGACGTTACTTATCTTATGAAAAATATTGTAAATTAAAGAAAAAACAATAAGTAAATAAAAAAACGTTAATTCGACAACTAATACAATTTAAGATGAAATATTATATAGGTGACTCAGGAATTTGTCAACTGTATATTCTGGAAATATCTACTGATTATACGCTAGACTTTGAAAGAGGAATTTACCTCTGGAAAAATTTTAACACATCATTCAGTTATATTCCAGCCACATCGTGTCATGCAACAGGTTTATCTTTACATCCGCATTCAAATTTTCAGAATTTGTGAACTCTCGGTCAGAAATAGTCGAAAAATATTTGTATTGGCAAAAGATCTGTTAAAATCATTCAACGTATAATTCACTGATTCAATTCTTATTTATACCATTTGAATGATAACATCATCGAGACAAAAACCTTGGGGCAGGTAGATATTTAAATTTATCGTGACAACGAGCGTAACATCGACACTAGGAAACCTTATACACTATACTTAGGAAACATTACAGTTGTCTACAACTGTAAGTTTTCCTATTCATGATACGCAAAGAAGAGGAAGTTAGCTCATGACTTGTGAAGTATTTCAATCAAGTTTACAAAATAATATATAAAGACGACAAAATTATTCCAAGAGAGATTTACTCGCAGCTTCCAGTTCCGGTTAAAACTTTTAAATTGGTAAAAGATATAGAATAATTTATAGTATTGCGGTTAAAATTTTAGGAAGCTGTACAAATATTACGTTAGTCATTGTATGCATAGACACAATCATTAAGATTTAGGAGGGTGCTACGTCCAAGTAGATTGTAGAATTTGAAATTTTGTTTAGTTTAAAAAGGAGGTGTTTTACGTACACCAATTGTTTATGGAAACGTCCAGACCTGTACCAAAGCGATTTGACCAACATTTGTTGATCCATCAACGGTCGAAAAAATCATGCTGAATACGATTTTTTAGATCCAGAGTATATTTAATTTATATGCGACATTTACTTAGACTAAGTGGATCCGGAGCCATAATTGACGAATAGGTACTCGAACACGAAGCGGCAACGTCGCGTTCTGTGTGTGACAGAGAACCCAGTAGGCTACTTCGTTATAGTAATAAGGTAAGAAAATACGTTATCTGCTGATTTTGTGGATCAAACTTTGGCAGGTTTTATTGTGGAAAGACGTTTGTTCGAGTTTTTGTTATCGTGTGAGTAAATTTGTGTTATTTTATTCATTTGTCATAGATCAACTAGAAGATGATGGATAGTAGTGAAAAATTAGTTTGTCACTCGTGTGTGTGTGTGTGTGTGTGTGTGTGTATGTGTGTGTGTGTGTGTGTGTGTGCGCGCGTGTGCGTGTGCGTGTGCGCGTGTGTGTGCGTGTGTGTGTGTGTGTGTGTGTGTGTGTAAGGGTGGGGGGTGCCATTTAGTTTGCGCGCGTGTGTGTGCGTGTGGGTGTATGTGCGTCCATGTGTATTCGTGTGAACGCATGTGCGTGCGCGTGTGTGTGAGCGTATGTGTGCACTGTTGTGTTTTAGTACGTGTGTGTGTGTGTGTGTGCGTGTGTGTGTGTGTGTGTGTGTGTGCGTGTGTGCGTGCGTGTGTCCACTGTTGTTTTGTGTTTGTGTATGTGCGGGTGTGTGTGTGTGTGTGTGTGTGTTTGTGTCTGTGTTCGTGTGTGTGTGTGTGTGTGTGTGTGTGTGTGTGTGTGTGTGTGTGTGTGTGTGCGCGCACGCGCGCGGGTGTGTTTTCACTGTTGTTCGTGTGTATTTGTGTGCGTGCGCGCGCGTGTGTGTGTGTGTGTGTGTGTGTGTGTGTGTGTGTGCGGTTGTGCGTGTGTTTGCTTTTGTGCGTGGGTACGAGTGTGTGCGTGTGTGCGTGCGAATTACGTTAGCTGCGGCCGGAGGTTCGAAAAAAAAACCAAATTTACTTATAAAATATATTTAAAATATAATTACAAATTATGTTACTATAGCTAATTAATCTAACAGAATGAGCCTTCTGTAAATGAGTACATGATATTTTATACATCCGGCACGTGGCTTGAATTGCTGCGCTTGCATTGCTGTTGGTTTACAAAGCAACTGTTCTAGGTGTAGTAGTCAGCGATCTTCATATCATAGGTATATGTAACTCCTCCACCCTCAGAACGGCAACTATTTGAGTATTTTCAGGGAAAATGTTGCCGGAGTTTCGGAGTTTCCATGGTCTTCTGGATTAGGTGTTGGTGATTGCGCTGCTTTGCTCGTTTCCTTTTTGTATCTTGATATGTAGCGACGGGTGGCCAGTACAAAGATAAGGATACCTCCACTCGATAATATGATATAAAAGGGAATTGTCGTATGATATAATGTGTCACTTATGGCACGTAGTTGTACTGGTGATTGCATGAGAATTTTGTCTTGGATGCTGTGTAATCCTTGGAGATGGATTGAGTTTAGGTGGATGCGGGTAGATGCTGTAGCTTGTTCCGGAGATCTGAAAGGTAGTCCAGTGAGCTTTAGAGGTTGACCTTTTATCTCATTATTGTCGTTGACGATGGTGAACTCGGCAGTTTTAAGAAGACAGCTGGCTGGAATCGTAATGAGATAACTCCCTTGTAGCATGGTGAATTATTTTCTTCCGCAGGACAATTGTACCTTGGTATTGTGTGGAAAGGACAGGATATAATACTGGTCATCTAGTTTTTCCATCGCTTCTTTTGACAGGATGATAGTAGTAAGATTGCAAGCTTCTTGTATGACTTGCTTGGTGATCAACTCTTGGATGCAATCAGGTTGTGTTCGAATCTGATAGGTAGTGCGTTCTTCACAGAGATACCAGTGGTTAAACTTCGGACATTCTGTCTCAATGTACACGAATGATAACTCGTTAGTTGCTATGAAGGGATAGGTTGGGATAAGGGCCTGTGAATTTTTATTTGGGACAATGGATAATCTATATAAATCAAAATTATCTCTAGAAGTTACAGGAAATTTAAAGATGAACACGATTTGTTTTTCCGTGTAATATGAGCCGGGTTTTATTACGTCATAATAGTCTCTGAGTTCTAAATTTAATATCTGATCTGAGCTATAAATACTTCTAAGCTTACTTAACATGGAACCTAATACATCTATATCTATCATAGAATGGTGCGTGCTAGATGCACGAATAAAAGCTAAAGTGTTTTCTATTCTAATTAATTCTAGCATTAAGTCCTCTACATTATCACTAATTATTTCTAACAATTGCGCGAATTTAGCGTATTTAATTAAACTAGTTTGCCTATATGCATTACTATTTAATATAAGTATCAAAGTCTCATTAATTTTCCTTTGATTTTCCGCTATCTCAATAACTGCATTACTATGCTTAGACATCCATTCTTTACTTACGCTGAGATGTTGATCGAATTCGGATGCAACGCTCAGTTGATTATCCTTAAGGGTTTTAATTGCCTCGTTATATCTTAACGCGTCTGTATAATCTAAGTTACCAGTTATGCTTTTTATGACTGAACCAAGACTATCTATAAGGCCTCTTTTAGCTCTATTGGGCTCTAGGGTTCTGAGATGACTTAACACCTTGCCAAGTTTGTTAGACAGATAATCTATTTGGATTTCATACAGTAAATAAGTATCGTTAGTCAGTTGATTTTGGAAAGTCAGTAGTTATTCTGTAGGGAGTGGATATTACCTTCAATGTCATCAAGTCGTACGTACTGTAAAAATGTATGGTAATGAGTAGTCAATTTCGTGGGTCCTAGTTTATACGGTAGTAGTCCTGGTCCATCTGATAGACTTTCAAGTTTTATCTCTGTCGTCTGAGTCCTTTGAAGGAGCATTATTAGCAGTATCCTGCAACAAATTAACTGCTTTAGGGACACGCTTGAGCCGTGATTTTGCTACTGGGCCACGTTTTTTAGATGTATATATATGAATGGGTAAATCGGCTAATACAGTGTCCTGAGTATAACGTGGTGCGGTTTTTTGGCGGGCGGCAAATGGATTTTTAATAAAAACTTGCTGCTGCGGTGCGTATTCTATTTCTGGTTCGCGGTCCTTATTCCTATTCTCTATAATGGCTGTGCGATTGGCTAGTGACGTGCTATTAATAATTTCGTACACCTTTTTCATTTGATCCCTATGCGTCTGTACATACTGCTGTAGTAGTTTCTGGGTTATGTCGATGTCAAGACAGTCTCTATGGTCAAAGTGTCCCGTTAATAAGTCAAATGGTCGACATCTAGTAAAACTGTGTATTGAGCTATTGTAGGCTATTATTGCGTAAGGCATGAGATTGATGACCGGTTCGTCCTTACGTTGTAATTTTAAAATTCTAATATGTTCCAAAAGGGTCGAATGGAACCTTTCAATATTACCGTTATCGTTAGGAGAATGGGCTAAAATACGATGGTGATTTATCTTATGGAGTCTAGTAAATTCTAAGAATAATTGATTAGTGAACTCTGTTCCGTTGTCAGTAATTATTGTTAGGGGAACACCGTGATGGGTACAATATTGTAGAAGGGCCTGTAATATACTAATAGCGGTTCCGTCGCGTAAATGGTAAGCTTGTCCGTATTTTGTAAAAACGTCTATAAAAGTTACATATTTTTCACTTTGAACTGTAAAGAGGTCCATGTGAATTATCTCAAAGGGTTTGGTTGCAGGTGGTACTACATTAAATTGAGGTCTTACTGGGTTTTTATCGTATTTGGCCTGTCCGCAGATGGTACACTCGTTAATAAATTTTGTAATATGGTCTTTCATTTTTGGCCAATAGTATTTGCGAGATAATGCTAGGTAACACTCATTAATACCACGGTGGTTGGTTTTACCGTCGTGATAGTGACGAATAATTTCTTGTTGTCGCAAATATTCCTTAACATTCTCTAACTCGAATTTAGTTAAAACAAGGTTAAGTGAAGAGCTTTTAAATTTATCCTGTAAGATTGGTATTACTTTATATAATGCTAAAGGTGGGTTTATTAAGAGAGCTGTTTTGATTTTCGGATTGACATACTCTTTTACAGCGTTTATGACGTCTTTTTCGAGACTATTTTCAGATAGTTGAATGCTAACACGTGTATGGGTATCGAAGGGTTTAGTCACAATGGTTTTTCGTTTAACGTCGCTAACAACAGTCAAGTGAATCTGTCTATTAAACTTATTGAGTGGTTCGTCAGTTATAGGAATTTCAAGTATAGGGTGTTCGTTACTGGTGTGTACGGTCTCAGTCGAAGAGTTCGCTATACCTTCGCTTGGGTTGCCTATTAACGAGTTTAGTTCGTCAATTTCGTTCATTAACATCCTTGTGTCTTCATTGTGAATCTCTATACGTGAGAGAGCATCGGCATTGGTGTTAATTTTGCCTTTCTTATAAATTACTGTAAAGTCATACTCACTGAGTCTAAGTCGCCATCTTGTGAGACGAGAATTCGGTTCTTTCAAATTCATCATCCACTGCAATGGTTTGTGGTCTGTCAAAATTTTAAATTTACGTCCAAACAAATATGGTCTAAAGTATTTCGTAGCCCAGACTATGGCGAGAAGTTCTTTTTCGATTGTACTGTAATTAACTTCGCTTTCGTTTAGCGTACGAGAAGCGTAGCAGACTGGTTTGTCGGATCCTATTGGACCTTGTGACAGTACGGCACCAATGGCAAAGTTAGAAGCATCTGTCGTTAGATTGAACTCTTTAGTAAAGTCTGGATATTGCAAGATGGGATCGTTTGTCAAAAGAGACTTACATTTTTCGAAAGCGTTAACGTAATTATTGTCTATTGTTACCTTTTTGCCTTTCTTAAGACACTGAGTTAATGGTTTAGTAATACGGGCGAAATCCGGAATGAACTTTCTGTAATAACCGAGAAGGCCTAAAAATTGTTTAATTTCTTTTGAATTCTTTGGAATGGGGTATTTTTGTACAGCCGAAATTTTATCGGGGTTTGGTTTAATACCGTCCCTGGTGATAATATGACCGAGATAAGCCGTTTCATGTTTGAGAAACTCCGATTTGTCCATTTGAATTTTAAAGTTGGACTCACGAAGTCTCCTAAATACTTTCTCTAGGTTAACTATGTGTTCTTGGAGTGAAGTGCTGAACACAATTATGTCATCTAGGTATACAAGGCATATATGATTCTGTAGCCCTCTTAAGACGTTGTCCATAACTCTCTGGAACGTAGATGGACTGTTCTTCATGCCCATTGGCATGCGAAGGAATTCGAAATGGCCATGCTCTACATTAAAAGCGGTTTTTGCTATGTCCTGAGGGTCCATTTCTACCTGATAAAATCCGCTTGCTAAGTCGAAGGTGGTAAAATATTGGCACTTCCCTAATTTGTCAAGAACATCACTAATGTTCGGGATAGGGTATTTATCGTCAAGTGTCTTTTCGTTTAATTTGCGAAAGTCAACTACAAGACGCCACTTCTGTTTGCCAGAAGCATCTACTTTCTTTGGCACAACCCAGATGGGTGAGCTCCATGCAGATTCGGAAGGTCTTATAATACCCTGCTCTAACATTTTGCTTATTTGGTCCTTAACTTCCTGTCTATGTATGAATGGATAACGATAGCTTTTAGTGTGTATTGGTACTTCGTCCGTGGTTCGAATCCGATGTTTTATTCTATTTGTGAAAGTGAGGCTTTCACCTTCTATGTAAAAAACGTCCGAGTAACGAGAACAAAGTGCTACTAAATTAGCCTTTTCCTCCTCGTTTAGGTGGTCTGTACGTAATCGCGAAACTACGTCTTTTGCGCGTGCTGATAATTGTTCGGTACGCGTGCACTCAATATTAAATAATTCCGCGTGGGCTGGTCGGTCGAGTGAAAATATTATATCGTTTGGCGTTGGGTTCTCTACCTCAATATAACCGCGATTATTGACGACAGTGGTAACACATTCGTGAATAGTACAATTACATAGAACCTGTTCCATAATATAGGCTTCGCCATCCCCTGTATTCAATGGTACTCTAATAATTTTTGAAGAGTTTGCAGGTATTATATCTTCGTATAAATTAACATTACGCGAGTTATATAATTTTATGGGATTACATGCTGAATGCGTTACTAATTGTCCCTCTTTTAAATCTATACGGGCCTCCCATTTACTTAATAAATCCAAACCTATAAGGCCGTCAAAATAGTCATGAAAGCGATATACAAAGAATTTCACTTTATCGGAATCATTAAATTCAGAAAAACAAGGTAACGTTATAGAATAATTATTACGACTTGTCGCGTGTATGTTTGTTACTTCGAACGGGTCAAAATTTAGTGGGAAATCACTGAAAAATTTTTCTACAGCTTCAGGGCTAATAAAAGATTGATTCGCGCCAGTATCTATCAAAAATTTTAATGGGGGGTTTGCTATCTGTATGTATGGTAATTGTCTTTGAGTCTGAATATTTAATTCTATTTTGGTTTTTTTATAGTCGAATCGTCCTGAAAATCCTGATCGGAGTGCTTAGATTCTACTTGTGATTGATTTTGAATATAATAATTATTATCTTGGTTTCCGTCAGTCTGGTCATAATAAGAAAAATCAGAAGCGGAATCCGGGGCATAAGCATTGTTAAAGTCGGTATAGTCGGTGTAGTATGCGTACTCGTATTCAGGGTTATACTCGTAATATGAATCGTTATACGCAGCGCATTCGTTCGTATTCATTTCGCGGGATTTGAAATAATTTGTTGGTGGCGGATTGCCGAATTTATTCCAGTCATGTCCTGTCAACATTTTTGTGTGTGGTAAAGCCTTGGGAATAAAACGCTGGACTCCACTCATGGGCTGAGGTTGTTGAGGGTTATTTCGGGGTGGTAATCGGAACACGTTACTACGCTGGTTGTAGTTAGGAGGGGGTGCACCGAACATTAGGTATTAGTTGGCATGCGCTGTTGGTGTGGTACGGGTTGAGGAAATTTGAACGGCTGAGGTGGGGGTCTATAAGGTCTTTGCCCAACAGGAGCTGGCCAATTAGGTACTGGAGTTTGGAAAGGTTGATTTTGAGGAATGGAAGGTGGTGTGGATGGTGGAATGAACTTGGGGGAATGTTGACTTTTTATGGAGTCGTTGCGCTGTTGGAGATACATAATGTTTAATTCCTCCTGTACGTATTCTAATGCTTTCTCTATTGTCGACGGTCGCATGCAACGTATACGAGATCCTAAAGGTTCCTTTAAGCCGCGGACATATGCTTGCATTGCGACTTTCCTATAAAGATCCCGTTTGGCATCGATGGTGGTCGGTATGGTCTCATGTAAGGATACGTAAGTCATTATCGTGCTAAACAAAGTTTGGCAATGGTCGTAAAATTCTTGTGGAGTTCTATTGCCTTGCGAAGCTAAGGAGAGGTCGTTATATAAAGCCGTTTCGTCCCGCTGGTCGGAAAAATTATTTATTAGTGCTGTCCTAATACCTAACCAATTTTCAGGAATGCCATTAGAGTTTATAGTGCAGGCAGCGGTTCCTGTTATTTTGTTAAGAATACCGTTCAAAAGACATAAATTAGAAAATTCACTACCGGGCGCATTGCTTAGGTACTGCGAGGCTAGTGTGTCACATATTTTTATAAATCTAGTTAAGACGTTAGGGTTCCCATCATACTCCGGGACGAGGCGTAAAGCCTTAAAAATTGTGTCCGGGTCATGGGCCATCTCTGTTAAATAAGTATTATTTAATTCTAATTCTAAATCTAAATCGGTTTGCCTATTATTATCTAATATATGACGGCGAGCCTGTCGAGATTCAGGCTCCCGAGAACGAGTTACTCTAGGATGATAAATCTTGAAGGGAAAGATTTAAAACTTAGGGATAAGGGAGAGCAACACGAGATCAATTCAAGTGTACTCACGTGGATTTCATCTGGTTTCTCTCGATGAATCGAAGGCTGGATTCTCCTCCTGGTCTGCAGCTGGTCCGTAGATCCGGATACTCTTTGAAGGGACTTGATAGCCGCCGGGGTGCTTCACGGTTATGAAAAGATATTCCCTAACTATCGCAAAACTACCCCTGAGTATCCTACCGACTGCGCCAATTACGTTAGCTGCGGCCGGAGGTTCGAAAAAAAACCAAATTTACTTATAAAATATATTTAAAATATAATTACAAATTATGTTACTATAGCTAATTAATCTAACAGAATGAGCCTTCTGTAAATGAGTACATGATATTTTATACATCCGGCACGTGGCTTGAATTGCTGCGCTTGCATTGCTGTTGGTTTACAAAGCAACTGTTCTAGGTGTAGTAGTCAGCGATCTTCATATCATAGGTATATGTAACTTGCGTGTGTCCACTGTTGTTTTGTGTTTGTGTATGTGCGGGTGTGTGTGTGTGTGTGTATGTGTGCGAGCGCGCGAGCGTGTGTTTATGTGTGTGTGTGTGTGTGTGTGTGTGTGTGTGTGTGTGTGTGTGTGTGTGTGTGTGTGTTTGTGTGTGTGTGTTTGTGTGTGTGTGTGTGTGTGTGTGTGTGTGTGTGTGTGTGTGTGTGTGTGTGTGTGTGTGTATTTGTGTCTGTGTTTGTGTTTGTGCGCGCGCGCGTGTGTGTGTGTGTGTGTTAGTTTGTGTGTGTGCGCGCGCGCGTGTGTGTGTGTGTGAGTGTGTGCGTGCGTGTGTTAACTGTTGCTCGTGTGTGTGTGTGTGTGTGTGTGTGTGTGTGTGTGTGTGTGTTTGTGTGTGCTTGTTTCTGTGTTTGTGTGTGTGTGTGTGTGTGTGTGTGTGTGTGTGTGTGTGTGGTTGTGCGTGTGTTTGCTTTTGTGTGTTCGTACGCGCGCGTGTGTGTGAGTGTTTTTGCGCGCGCGCGCGTGTGTGTGTGTGCGAGCGCGCGCGCGTATGTGTATGTATGCGTGCGCGTGCGTGTATGTATGTGTGCGCGCGCGTGTGTTTGTATGTGTGTGTGTGTGTGTATTTGTGTCTGTGTTTGTGTGTGTGTGTGTATTTGTGCGTGCGTGTGGTGAAGGCGGAGGAGAGGAATTTGTGATGAAGTCGGAGATAGTGGAAACGGGGAATTGTGTTGGAGGCAGAAAGAATATCGACAGCGCGTGGTGGTGGCGGCGGAGGGAGCGGAGTTTATAGTTGAGGCGGATGGAGCAGAGTTTATGGTGGAGGCGGAGGTAGCGGAGGTGGAGAACCAAAGCTTAGAGAGGGGTGCGGTGGTAGATTTGGAGGCATAGGTGGCAGAGGTTTTTGTGGGTGCACTGGACTGCAGTAAAGTGGTTACCGCGTGAGGGCAAGTGAGGCTCATATTAAAGACAGTTGGTTACAGCTAGAAACAGTGTGGCTGGTAAGTGGATATCGATACTGCCCCTAAAGATGTTACTACGAGGTTATTCATTTTTCCGAATGTCAGCTTGGATACCTATTGGAACTAGAGACAAAGTGAAAAGAACTTTTGTTTTGTGACGGTTTCATCATAACTAACAAAACAAACCCAAACTCGTCATACCTAGTTCTACTAATCCAGGTGTTAGAGTGTTAGTTACCGATGTACACCTTCAGGTCACTTCAGCAAATCCGGAGGTAAGGACTCATCGTAACTAACAAAACGAGCCCAAACTCAGCACACCCAGTTCTACTAGTCCAGGAGTTCCACTAGTAATCCCGAATTACATTTTGAGGTCACTCCTTCAAGACCGGAGGTAAGGTCTCATGATAATATCTCATGTAATAGTTCGATTCTATACCTATTAATTTTGTAAACGCGTCCTTAAAAATCTTGATTATGAAGATGTAGAAAACATGTTAACTGGTTTATGATATACACACACACACACACACACACACACACACACACACACACACACACACACACACACACACACAGACAAACACGCAAGCGCCCGCAAACATGCACACGTACACATACGCACACGCACACATATGTACACAAACACACACACACACACGCACACAGACACACACACACACACGCACGCAAACACGCACTCAGACGAATACCTTATGTCGCCGTTGCCACCACTTCCGCTACAAGAAGGGGCGTTGTCGAGTAATTCGTTAAAAAAAAGTCGTTTATTTCGACCACAAGGATCATGGATGTTGGTAATAATACAAATTTTAAAACTAATTTTCGTAAAACTTAAAACTATTTACCTAATTTTAAAACTATTTAAAAGACAGGCCCGATTAGTCAGCACGTGCCAATGCATATGACAATGGTTCAGGTACTGACCTCAAATCTGTCAGAAAATGCCCTCAGGATATCATTGGAACTGGCCCGCATCCCTGCGCACCAGGGATGTGCATCGTTTACGCATGGTGGTGTAGAAACAGTCCACACGCGCATCCACGAACGTACCCGGCGCATTACAATAACGAGGTAGACCAAACAGCACCCTGAATGCATTACATAACACGCATTTAATCTGTAGCTTGTACCGCCAAAGATACGAAACGGCAACGTCGCGGCTGCATACAGCCAATCCGATCGTTTATCTTATCGTTTGCTGTGCTCTGATTGGCTCGTTTAAATCGGATCAACATTTCCCGTAACCATCGCAAGGTGGATTTGTATATCGGATCAACTTCGACCAACGCTAGCAAACAGTCTCGTGAGTGCAGATGTTGATCCGGTCGGAGCCACATTAGTTACCAGAGATGCATATTGGATCAACAAAGTGCTCGCGTGAAGTCGCGTCTGATCAACATTTACCGTAAAGAGATCTCTGTATATATATATATATATATATATATATATATATATATATATATATATATATATATATATATATATATATATATATATAATATTTCCCAAAGATCTTTTTTAAAAGATCTTTGTGAAATATTTAAATTTGTTATATTTATGGCGTGATCGTCTTAGTTAACCCCTATTTACGTTGTATTTGTTTAGTAAGTATTATTTTTTAGATGTCTCTTGGAAGAATGTATATTCACCAGAGCAGTCGAAAGCTGTTAAGGAGCCTAATTCTCGAAGAAAGGGCTCAAAAAAGGATAAGAACTATCGTCCCTATTCCACTTGTATCAGTTTCACATTAATCAATTTATTAATTAATCGTATCTCATTGGAAAACGCTAAAAATATTTATACAAAAACACTCGGTGCTTCGCTCTCCTACATTTAAAAAAAATGTAGCGGAGGCTTTTGCGAAGCCGTAAATCCAAATATGCATGCCTTAAGCTCTTATTTTTTTCGTCAACTTTTTTATGTACTTTAAATACACACAAGTATTCACAAATAACCTTATTCTTTAACCTAGACTTCTAATTTTCCGATAATTTTATGTCAAACGTCAATATAAACGATCAGAAATCAACTTTAATATTACTTTAATTTTTCGGTATTTGTGCTCGGGCATTATCCTAAAAACTAGTTTTTTTTACCTGACTCGTTAATATTTTTTTCATCAACTTTATTACTTTTTCAAAAAGTTTTTCATCTAGTCAATTAAAATACTGGTTTATTTTAATTTAGCATTCACCAAAGTACACCTTCAGGTCACTCCATAAAGTTCAGGTCGTATAAGTATATTTATATACAAATCCTACGTACTTTTAGCGAAACAACATATTGTGATGAAAATCTGTGATAATAAAAATAATAATAATATTGTTACAAGTTCGTGACAATAATAACTGCCGATTGAATTACGAAAATTGACGCTTTAATTACCGAACTCCAATTACAACTTAAAACACACTAATAATTGAATAAAACTATTATTTACGGATTTTATCGCGTTTAATTACTTTAATTTGTTTTTATTATTATCCCGACGTTTCGGGTGCTTTACAGCGCCCATGGTCACGGGGGGGACTGAGATGTTTGACGTCCCAATGTCATAGTTAGTCCGGCTATCTTCAGTTTTTTAATATTAATTTTTGGTCCGATTTACGCAAAAGGAGCTTATAGTATCATGAAGTCTTGCAGTGGTATGCTTGGGTTTGGGTTTAATTTTGTTAATTATAGGATCCCAAGCAGATGGTAGCACCCAACCATCTTCTCTATTGAAATTTGGATGTTTTTTAATTTCAATAGCCTCGCGTATCATCCTTGGTAGGAATCGGTGTTCTTTTGCGAGAATTTGTGGTTTATCAAATCTAATGTAATGGTGGGGATGATCTTGAACATGTTCGCAGACTGCTACTAAAAAACTGAAGGTAGCCGGACTAACTATGACATTGGGACGTCAAACATCTCAGTCCCCCCCGTGACCATGGGCGCTGTAAAGCACCCGAAACGTCGGGATAATAATAAAAACAAATTAAAGTAATTAAACGCGATAAAATCCGTAAATAATAGTTTTATTCAATGTGTAGTGTTCGCGTAAATTTAAGAAATCATTACACACTAATAAGTTACCCCACTTAACACTTAGTTCCCAATTATATCGCTTCGAAGTATTCACTTGTATGGCCAATTCAATACTGACTCGATCGCGGTTTTTACCGGCCTAATTCTTTCTTCTTAGGCCTTTTCCACTGAAATATCTCGAATATTTGACCACCGGTGCCAACCGACTAAGTGTAGAAAGATGTCTCCTAGTTCTGCCACTCGATATTAGATGGCGATATTGGAAAAGTTCTAGCATGGACTTTTCTCTGGAAAGCTCTCCTAGTTCTGCTACTCGATACTAGATGGCACTAGTGGCAATAATTATGGCTTTCAACACTCCCCCTCCTAAAGACATGCTCTTTCCGAGCGTTATCGGCCCTATAATAACGCGCCAGTCGATCCACATGGACGATCTTAGGAGTACATCTTGCACCTTTCTGTATCCGGTAGGTTACGTCATTGATCCTTATCACAATCTGGTATATTCCTTCCCATTTATCTTGAAGCTTAGGAGATTTCCCTTTGCTGCGGACTGGATTGTGCAACCACACTAGTGAACCTTCATCGAACCCTTTGTTGTACATTTTGCGGTCATACAGGGTTTTCATCTTTTCAAACATTTGCTTGCCCGATTTTCTGACGTGCTCATAAATATTATTCATTTTGTTCTGCAAGTCATTTGCGTTATACTGCGTGTGACATCAGGTGGTATTCTGGTGATCAGGTCTGCAGTTGGCCGCAATTCTCTTCCAACGTTTGCAAAAGCTGGTGTCACTGATGTACTTTCGTAAACAGCGCTTCGATATGACAACAAAAAGGTTTGTATGTGCTTGTACCAATCTCTTTACCGATTTTCCACAACTTCTGCTAGGTACCTCTCCAATGTCTGATTAAATCGTTCTACCATTCCACCAGATTGCGGGTGGTAAGAAGTTGTTCTTGTTTTATGAGTAACCATAACTCGGCAGCTTACCTGGAATATTTGAGACTCAAAATTCCTTCCTTGATCGCTATGAATCTCCACAGGTACTGAAAAACGACAGAATACTTCATGAACTAGTTTATCTGCAAGTGTTGAAGTTTCTTGGTTTGGAATGGCGAAGACTTCTGGCCACTTAGTGAAGTAATCCACCACAACCATGAAATACTTGTTACCACTTTCACTTTCCGGAAACGGCCCCGCCAAGTCAGTGGCTATTCTCTCCCATGGTGCACTAACATTGTACAACTTCAATGCACCTCTACTACGAGTCTTAGGTTCCTTTACAGCTGCATAACTTGTACATTTGCGACACCAGCCTCGACATCATCTCGACAGTGTACCCAGTAAAATCGTTCTCGGATCTTTAGGAGAGTTAGTTTAACACCCATATGGCCTCCTGAACAACCAATATGGCACAGCTGTAGAACATCCGGTACTTTAGCTTTAGGGACAACCATTTGCAAATGACAGCTGTCTCCTCGACCGTTTTCCCAGTTACGGCTCAGGACTCAACCCTGAAACAGCAAGTTGTCCCATTGGGTCCAATAGATTTTCTTGGTCAAAGTCATCACTGAGACGTCGCTCCACTTGGGCTTAGAAGCACTGGCCTTCATTCATTCTAGAATCGACTTGATATCCGAATCTTCCTGCTGTGCATGTTGTAGTCTATTCTTCCACTAGTTACTGTAACTAGTGGTTACCTTAGTAACTAGTGAAAGTGTGTGTCCTGGGCATCCTTACAGATACCACTTCCTTACCCTCTTGTCTAGTACAATGCTTGCAAATCTTCAGGACGAGATCTTCTTGACTATGCATCTGCGTTGCCATGAGATTACCCGCTGCGATGTTCGATCACAAAGTTGTATTCCTGCAGCAGTTCAATCCAATCCAATCAAAATCAACTTGTCCTTCTGGACTTTTGAACTGCAATAGCCATTTCAGTGCAGCCTGATTAGTTCATAGTAAGTGAAATTTCTGTCCCAGAAGATATTTTTTTATATAGGATAGGGTGACAAATGAGCACACAGTCTACCTGATGGTAAGTGGTTGCTGTGGCCCATATACATTTACATTTATCCTCGATTACGAATGAAAATGCAGATGCCTTTTCACCAGTGAGGACTTAAATGGAAAGCATCGTTTTCAGTAAAAAGGGTATTTGCTAAATTGCTGCAACGACTTTACCACCGCAAGCAATTCCTGTCTCGTGACACAATAGTTCTTTTCCGGCTTTAACTTCGACTTTTTGAAGTACGCTATCACAATCTCTTGATCACCATTCCGTTGAAACTACACACCACCTATATCATTTGCATCTGTGTCAATTATAAATTCCTTGCCCGCATCAGGCTACCCATAAATTAGTGTTTTGTACAGATAGTCCTTGAGCTTCTGGAATGCGATATTACAACTTTCATCCCAGCAGAAATGTCACTTCTCCTCGGTTAGCTTGTGCAGAGGTTTGGCTATATCCGCAAATTTCTTCACAAATCGCTGATAATAGGAACACAGACCCAAAAATACTCTAACCTGCGTCTTGTCTTTTCGAACCAGCCAATCCTTGCCTGCGGTGATTTTCTCTGGGTCCTTGCAAATACCTTCTTCCGATACTACATACCCCAAAAAGCTTAGTTGCCGTTTGAATAGTGAACATTTCTTCGGACTCAATTTGAGGTTGGCACTCTGGATCATTATGAGCACCCGTTTTAGCTCTTGACGGTGTTCCTCAAATGTGCGGTCTACGGTAATGATGTCATCCAAGTAGACCACACAGGCATCGCCAATTTGCCCGGTAAGTACAAGTTCCATCAACCTTTCAAATGTTGCCGGAGCATTGCACAATCCTAACGACATAACTACTACCCTAATGACTAAGTGTAGAAAGTTCTCTCCTAGTTCTGCTACTCGATACTATATGGCGTTAGTGGGAAAGTTCCGACATGGAATTTTCTAGAAAGCTCTCCCAGTTCTACCACTCGGTACTAGATAGCGCCAGTAGAATTCATTATGGTTTGCAACCATATTTTACTTTGGTCAAGTGTGTATTGAATATGGTATTTGGAATATTTTGTTGAATTATTTCTACAGCGATCGATATTTTTCATCATGAGTCACTGTAAACAAACGATACAGTAATCCACTAACGACGGCGGCCGAGCCAGGAGTGAGTCGAAGGGTGTCTGTACTTAGTAAAATATATTATTACAGGGCTGCTCAAGACACCGAAAATTTCAGAATTTATAAGCCAAAAAAATAACTATTACTAAACAAATCAAAATTAAATAGCCATTTACATTCCTTGGCTTTCCACATTATAGATGAGGAGATTAAAAAATAGATTGAGTTGAACAATTGATATTTTTAAAAGTTATCTTGTTTACCTCTCCATGCGAACTTGATAAATCTACACCATAAGCCACTCAAACCACTTTTTTAACCTAAAAATAGATTCAAAAATCATTTATCTTTCTGAAAATGTGCTTTTTATATTATTTATATGTTCAATATGATTGTTACATACGATTTCATGCGACAAAATGTTGAATTTTTTATTTTTAGGCACTGGTAGAACATACCTACGCGCTTTGCGCTTAAGACATGCAATAGCTCTACTGTGATGCCAGTAGCGAAAAAGCCACGTATAATAGCGATATTGAACTAAAACATGAAGTTGATAATGCTTGTTGCACTTGTGCTGCCAAACACTCTTCCTAATCTGAAAGATAGCCGACGTATCATAACATAAGGCGCCAAGACGCCGCCCACAATAGGTAGACGGGCGCAATGTCCACGGGCAAGTTGTATTGCTACAACAAACCCACCTACTAGCGGTACTTAGATGGTATGACTAGGACATATCGGTTAGGGAGTCCAAGTTTAACTTGGTCTCGGAGACTGTGATGCAGTCTACACACCACTATAACAATTCTTTTCAAGTCCCATATCAATTATATAAATTCTTTTATATATTTGAGACCTTCCATATATTTACTTTATTTCGTGGACCTTTCTATTTTATGTCTTTAATACATGAGATTCAATTCACAAATCTGCTATTATAACGCTCATGCATCTAAGAGACCTTCTATATTAATGCTTTTTTATCATAAATATTACTATCATAAGTCCCTAATATCCAACGCAGCAACGCAGAGCAACTCGAATCGTCGACGACCGAATTCTTTTAAAACGGCGCGATTCACTGGCGCTGCGAAGAGATGTTTATCTCTTCGCATTTATTATTTGCATCTACCACGGAGAGTACACTGAAGAATTGTTCGGATTAATTCCAGCCGCCAAATTACACGAACGCACTCACGATACCATCCACACCCTCTATATGCTTGGTCTACCACTGCGTTTTACTAGGAGTTTTCTTTATCGTACATCCTCTCTGTGGAATTGTTTACCACCGGTGATTTTTCCAGACCGATACGACTTAGGGACCTTCAAGAAAAGAGCTTATTCCTTCCTAAAAGGCCGGCAATGCACTTGCAATGACCTTGGTGTTGCAATTGTTCATGGGCCGTGATAGTCACTTACCTTCAGTTGAACCGCATGCCCATTTGCCCCCTCCTTAATAAAAAATATCAATACAAAAACACGCTCAATAACTGTTGATCCAATTTTCGAATTATATTATAAATGTTATTTGTATTTATATTTAGTACATTTTGAATATTATAAGCAGAGTTTAATAAATTTAATGCTTTTTAAACTCAATGCTAAGCCTTTACTATACGATAATATAATGATTTCTTATATTTACGCGAACACTACACATGATTAAAACTACTTTTACGGATTTTATCGCATTTATTTAAATTTAAGTAAATAAAAAGTAAAAATAGATGCGATAAAATCCGTAAAAGTAGTTTTAATCATATACGATAATATTTAATGTTCAAAATGAATGTATTTGACTTTATGCTTATTAATGCATTTTAATTGTTTAAAATATTACTTTTAAGAAATTTTTAGACGGCTTTGTATAGAAATGCCAAATACAAATGAGTTATTTTATTTTCTTACAATATAAAAAATCATAATACCAAATTAGTCCCTAAAAAAAATACAAATCAATATAAAACAAAAAGATTTCGAAGTTTTAGTGTATATAAATGCATAAAAACGGATAAACAAAATGAAGAAATGCTGCTAAGAACAAATAAATAAAATTTTAAGATGTGAATCAGTTGAGCAAATTTTACAAAATGTATTCAAACTTTATAAAATAATTGATACATAATAAAGCCAGGGTCTAAAGCTGAACACACATTTTTCAGCACCGTACGCGCCGTACTCGCTGCATGAAATCATAATTATGTTGTATGAAATCATATGAAACCTCGCACATTACAGCTGCACCGTACGCGCCGTACGTCATATAATGCTGATACTCTGCTGTGTTGTCTAATGTTGCCAACTAAGTGGACTGTCCACTAAAACTCGTGTTTTCGACTTTCATTTCGAAATATATTTTTACTTTGCTTCAGGAGCATTTTCCTTTACTGTGTAAGCAACAATGAGTCATCACACAAGACTTTTTATAACTTTTTATTAATACTTAATAACACATAATTTGAAAAAAGTTCTTGCAATGATTATTAATATGAATACTAAGCGACAAAGTAATTTAAATACAATAAAAATTGATGTTTAATTTTAATTCAAAAACCCAATTATACCTGATTAATTAATTATCATTTTTAGATTAATCAATAAAATACTTACAACTAGGTTTTCTTGAGTTTCCCATAGAGAGATATGGTTTTAGTATATGTAGCAATTCTTGATATTTCTTGTATGTTAAATACAAATGTCTGAAAAATTGTTGAACATCATCTAATAAACTTTTAAATAAGGTATAATTTTTTCCACACAACTGCCTTTTTAAATTAATATTATGAATCTAGAATCTTCTTTTCTTCGAATTGTATTTTTTTCTTCCTCTCCAATAAGCAGGCAATAATAATAAAACAATTTTCCATAGCGATTCGAGTGATCAGTGTGTTTCACACCCGTGGTTGGAAAAAACTGTGTACAAATGTGCGTTCAGTTCAACTGTATTGTCACTCTTTTTTTTTCTGCGCCCAAAGCAATTAAGGGCAACCTTCCGGTAACGGGGGAGGGAGGTGGAGAATGCTCATAGCATACCACGCAGTTGGCTGCGTGATTATGTGGAGACTTTTACCCACTTAACTCCACCTTTTGGGTTTGGATTACCGATCTGACAAGAGATCTTTAAGCCGTATACGGACGCGACCTCCCTTGGCAGAAAGGAGGGCGCAAGCCATCACTCGCTCAAGACCTCGCGTTATATATACCGGCTAGCGTACTCTCGAAAGTATAATTCAATCAATGGGGTGTCGAACACTATAAAGGTGGTATTTTTTAATTTAACCATTAAAATAAACAGTTAAAAATAAATTACACATTGATTACATAAATAAACTTAACCATAATGACCATTACCATAACCATTTATTAAAATTGTCTTAATACTTATCATGATTGTAAATATCTTTTGAAGTGTTAATATTATTTTTACTTTAAAAGATAAGAAATGATATTTTTAACTTATAGGAGTCATTCCAATCTGTGACACTTCTAAACTAAAAATTTTAGTCTCGCCCAAGTGGAGAGAAAACACAAGGAAAATAAAGAAAACTTAACGAAATATATGTGTTAACTTAACTTAATACAATACAAACTTACCAAAATCAAACCAAAAGAATCACAAACTAACATTAATCACTTCGTGAATAAAATGCTTAAAAGTTTTAAGCAATTAACAACGCGCGACCATGAATCACTTACGATAGTACAAGTATCAGCGGAGTTTAATAACAGAGAATTCAGAAAAGGAAAAAACCTATTTATTATTTTATAAAACGGAAACATATTTGGTTATCAAACAAATAAAGAAAATGTTCATTAGTCTTTTATTTATTTTGTGTTCTTTGTACAACCCTTGCGCGTTCGCATGACGTAGCCATATGAAGGTCCCGCGGTGGGAAAACCGTTCTCAAATCCCGGTATGCGTTCAAAGGAAATTTCTGCTTGCAGCTAACGTCTGGTATTATTATTAAAATTTTGTAGGCTATTACAGCGTAGGTATTTTCGCTTTTGTATCATTATTTAATTTGTGACCACGCACGAAAGCGTGGTCACAAAAAACAAAGATTTGTTATACCTTTATATATGAAAGTGTGTAATTGATAGATAATCGTAGGATTAACCACAGTTTTATTTAATTACAGATTCAACAAAAAAACTTCAAGATGTTCTCAACGAGTTTTGCGAGGTCAAGAAACAGAGTCCGGATGGGGTGAGTGATATTTATCAATTCTTAATTATAAATTATAAACGTTAACAAAGCAACTCTTTAATTTAATATAAGTTTATACAGTACAAACACTTCAACATTAAACTATTTTAGGTTAAACTTCGAAATTCAAATAATCTAAACGGAATTTTACTTGGTGCCATTCTGTATATAGGTCTGTACTGCTTTGTAAATGTATTAACATCTCATGGGGGAAACTTTATGTATGTTATGATTGATAATAATATGTGTTATATTATTATAATATAGCCCAGTCAAAACGTAAACTAATATGAATTCCAAATTATCGGAATAGTCACAACTTTCATTCAATCATTAATTACCTACTTATTTTGTCCCCTTCGAGGCCCTTTGACACAAGAAACTTTCGCAAGCGCTTTCTTCAGTATTCGAAACACTCCTTATAGGCGCTTTGGTATAGAGTTTTCTTCTTCATTGAATCTGATTGAGGAATTTGATTTATCTGAAACCAGTACCACTGAGTGCCAATTTTAGTAATAGAAACAAATGTCGAATCTAATTATATTTCATCGCTTCATTCTTCAGATATAATATTAACAACGTAGTTCCCTTATTCTACAAGGCTAAGTCGCACCTTTAAAGATTTTTACTCTACCCACATCAAAACAATTGCCCCTTCTCACTAACGTCTCTCGCCGTCCGAGCGTACTGCCTCATTTCCTTTTTCGTGCGATGCAGAGTGCACACCTTATTTAATTATCTTAGAATAGTAAAATATTGACACGCAGTGCTGCAGACAAAATTGGTTATTATCAAAAGAAAATCAAAAAACTGGAAGAACAAGAACGAAAGCAACATAAACTAGTCATTGTTTACTCCGATTCTTTTGAGGCCGAAGAAAATTTTGGTAAGTGTTACCGTTAAGTAATTCGATTCTAGTGCCTGATTGATCATTAAAAATATACGTTAAGACTAAAAACCCTAGCGTTGATCGTGAATCAACACGAATACAAATTTACCTGGGGACTGGCCGAGAGTCAGTACGAAGGTATCCTAGCCGGGGGGCTAGCCGAGAGTTAGCACGAAGGCTATTTAAACTTAAATACTCATGTACGAATATGTTAAAGCGTCAGTTTTAAGTTTAAAGTTGTGTTAATTTTATCACAATTTTTTGTTATATACCTCCGAAATATACACTTTATTTTTTGTTGTAAATAACGAAACTAAGTACAGTAATAAGGCCTAAAATTATGACACCATGGTAACATCCATTCTCTCCGAGGAGCATTCTCTGTGACAATTGAAGATAAAGCGGAAGAAACAATTCCTACATTAGACCCTGAACTATTGTCAGCTTTGGGTGATACGGACAGTGATGAGCAAATATACGGTGAAAATGTCCACCAGGATCTTGCCCACCGTTGGCTTCTTCTTCTACGTAAGGGTCTTACTAAGGAAATAAGCCAAAATTTGTTAAAAGAGTACTTAATTCCCGAAAATTGCAAGCTTTTGAGAGCACCTACGCTAAATCCCGAGATTGCAGCGGCACTTACCGATGCAGCCCGAAATAGGGACAAGAAAATAGAGGTCGATAAACAAAGACTGGGCTTAGGTATTACTATCGTTAATAGAGCTATGTCTTTACTTCTCATCGGAAACAATAAAGTTCAAGCGATAAAAATTTTATCTAATGCTTGCCGTACTATCCAACCTCCATCACTCTGAGACCCAAAACAAGAATTAAATTGGTGACACCCGGATTAGACAAGTGTTTTCTTAAAGTCATTCATGAGAGTGAAAGAGATGAAACTCTTTTTGGCATTGAGCTTCCTGAAAAGATTAAGGCGTCGAAAGCCATCGAAAAACAAGGTTTCAAACATCACAGATAACAAATTCGTCTTCAAGAGACAATCGTTACCAGGGAAGCTGGCGAGGCCCTTCTCGCTCACGGAACAGGGGGGGAGGGCCCAAGGAAGTTGTCATCGGGGACCCGCAGGGATCAACCCTCTCAGGTGTATCCACAAACGAGGTCTTGGAGTAACAACAAATCTTACAGTGCTCCGGTTAGCTGTAAAACAGGTACATTCGGGAAGATTACAATATTTTTATGACTGTTGGCTTAAATTAACAAAAAATAAAATTATTTTAAGATGGATTCGGGACGGATTTACAATACCATTTAATATACAAATTACTCAATGTAGATTACATCATTCAACTTTGTCATCAAAAGATAAACAATACATTTCTGTAGCTATTAGTAATTTATTACAGAAGCATTATCAAAGTGTTATCGGTCAAAGAACAAGTTCATATCCTCAGTTTTCTTAGCGCCAAAACCTAACGGAGATAAAAGATTTATTCTGAATTTAAAGTCCCTTAATAAGTTCATTGCAAATCTCACTTTAAAATGGAGGATTAGAGAACGGCCTCAAAGTTAACCTCGTAATGGTTACATGGCTACCATTGACCTACGGGAGGCTTACTTACTAGTGTCTATTAAGTCGTCACAAATTTTTAAGATTTGAATTTGAAAATGAAAATTTAGTTAAAACCCTTTATGAATTAAATGCCATGTCGTATGGCCTGTCCGTTGCTCCTAGAATATTTAGTAAGATAATTAAAGAGGTAATAACCAACTTAAGAAGCAGGGGATATAAGTCTGTCATATATCTTGACGACATTCTTAGTATAGGTAAAGACAACAATGAATGTTTAGACAACGTTAACGTGACTGTGCATCTTTTACAATGTTGTTTTGTTATTAATTATAATAGGTCCTGTCTAGGCCAGCACATATCTTGCAAATATTTGGGATTTATTTTTGATTCCACGGAACTTTCTATAAGTCTACTCATAGATAAACAAAATCATATAGCTCAATAAGTACAAAGGTTCTCTTTCTTAACTAGTTGTTCGACCAAAGATTTAGCTCATTTAATAGGTGTTTTCACGGCCGCTTGTCCTGCGGTAAAATATGCGGTAAAATATTGCGCTTCAAAAATATAAGACGTATAATAAAAATATTCAACTTTCAAAACATATCTTACCAGATTTACAATAGTGAAAAAAGATATGTATTTTTAACCAAAAATTCGTTTAGTATAACTAAATTTAATTATGAGATATTTACAGACGCGTGCGACAGGTTGGGGTGCTTTTTGTAATAATATTCGTGTTGGCGGAGGATGGACATACAATGAACTCGACTATCATGTTATAAATTTCCTAGAATTACTAGCCATATTTCTAGGTATTAAATGTTTTCTTAGGTATATGTCGGATTGTAATATTTTGCGCGTAGATAATACAATAGCTATAAGTTATATCAATCAAATGGGAGGAATCCAATTCCCCCATTTGAACGAGTTATCTCAATCAATATGGTAATGGTGCGAGAAGCGAAACATTTGGCCACACGCATCTTAAATAAATAGTAAAGAAAATGTAGAAGCAGACCAAGAATCAAGGATACTAAACCTAGATACAGGATGGGAGCTAAGTGATAACGCTTATAAAGAGATTATACAAAAATTGGGGGAACCAGATATAGATCTTTTCGCTTCTCGTGCCGATGTTAAATGCATGACCTATGTGTCTTGGAGACCGGATCTAGACGCCTTATTAGTAGATGCTTTCACTATTGATTGGAGATACAAATATTTCTATGCGTTTCCACCTTTTTCTTTAAATACTTAAATCTAATCAAATGTCTGAAAAAAAATCATAAGCGATAAAGCCGAAGGCATTTTGGTCTCTCTTTATTGGCCATCCCAACCTTGGTACCCAATGTTAAATTACTTAGGTACTCAGATCAGATATAATGTTTTTCAAACCTCAGAGAGATCTCTTACGGTCTTCTTCCAGGACTCCTCATCACCTGCACAAGCAACTTACTCTGGGTGCAGCGATGCTCTCAGTAGTAAGAAGAGGTACTCCATCACCCACTCTTCACGTGATGATGGCATCGCTTTCGAAGAATACAATACTTCAGTATAGTGTCTCGTATAAGCTGTGGTGGCAATTTTGTCATATAAATAATTTAGATCCTTACGCAAATTCTATACCGTCAATGTTCGCTCAATAACCACAGGTCAGCCTTATCATTAATTCTAGGAGACTGCTTAGGTTCTAAATACCAAATAAAAAATTTCTTAAAGGGCGCATTCAAGTTAAGACCAGCCCTTTCAAAATATACTGTTACTTGGGATCCAAAAATTATATTAAATCATATTCGAGATTGGGTTCCCAATGAAACATTTTCAATTGAAAAACTCACAAAAAAAATTGCAGTATTAATGGCATTATGCACAACACACTGAGCTCAAACATTATCTTTAATAAAGATAGACAATATTAAGATACGTTCAGATTTTAGAATCGGTATCACTGATATAATTAAAACATCTGCAGCGGGACATCAGCTACCGCTTCTAATTTTGCCTTATTTTATTAAAATTAAAAATATTTGTCCAGCTACGGAAATAAAGGATTATTAAGAGATTACAAATAAAATCAGACTCGCAGATTGTCGGTACTTATTGCTAACCTACAGGCGGCCACACAAGGCGGCCACTGCTCAATCTATCATTAGCTGGATTAAGAACGTGTTAGCGGAGAGCGGCGTGGACTTGACTGTGTTTTGTGCACACAGCACGCGCCATGCTTTCACCTCGGCTGCTAGGTCCGCTGGAATCTCTCTAGATACGATCAAAAAAAAAAACAGCCGGTTGGTCGTCAGTATCAGAGACCTTTGCAAAATTTTATCATCGCATAATTATTGACGAAGTTTGCGAGAACTGGCCTCCTAAATAATTAAATTTGATTTATTAAATAAGACAGACAAGTGAATAATTGTACGTTATTTTGTTACAATCGAACTAATAAATGATATTTTTTATGATTTTTCTCTTAACGTTCAAAGTACACATAAGTAACCCAATAAGCAAAACTTTAATCTCTAAACATCTACGTTGTTAATATTATATCTGAAGAATGAAGCGATGAAATATAATATATGATCAAACGAACTTCTCCAAGTGAAGTTCGATCAGTATTATATGAATCGCTTCATTCGAAGATATAATTTCCCTCCCACCCATAACCCATAAAAAGTTTTGCCTAAAATAATATCTCTAAAAGAATGAGGCAGTACGCTCGGACGGCGAGAGACGTTAGTGAGAAGGGGCAATTGTTTTGATGTGGGTAGAGTAAAAATCTTTAAAGGTGCGACTTAGCCTTGTAGAATAAGGGAACTACGTTGTTAATATTATATCTTCGAATGAAGCGATTCATATAATACTGATCGAACTTCACTTGGAGAAGTTCGTTTGATCATATATTATACGGTTGTACACAGTTCTAGTCGTTTTGAACAGATTTTCTTACAAAAACCTTTCAATACAACTAGATAGTACTTTTAATTGACCATATATCCTCTCTAAATGAATATATATTGTAGCTAATCACGAAAAATCAAAGAATATTAAAGAAAACAATAAGCTATTTATGCTTTTATTGGATTTAATTTGTTTTTCTTTTCCTTCGTTCTGATTTGCATTGACTTGCAAGACTGTTGGACGCATGTCTTATTAACTACGAGTTATGATGCTATCCGTAAATATAGGATCAGAATTGATATAATATTGCATGCTTAAAGAAGCAAGTTTATAGCATCACTTTTGCAGAATACTCACCTTTTTTGTAGGAAAGAGTGACAAACGAGCACACAGTGCAACTGATGATAAGTGGTTGCTGTGGCCCAAAGACATCTACATCCATCTACGACTACGAATCAAAATGCAGATGCGTTGTCACCCGTGAAGACTAAGATGGAATGCCTCGGTTCCAGTAAAAAGAGTCTCCAGTTCTCTACACTCAACATACGAAACACGGCAGCATTAAGCTACTATTTTACGCCGTTATTCTGTGAGAGCGTGGTCCTTCCCTGGCCGAGCCGAACCATTCGTGCTACAACTATACTACTAATATAACTGCAGCACGGCTCTATCACGTATACCATCTTCAACGGTAATAAACCCTTCATATATAATTTTTTTTTATAGGAAAAGGGTGACAAGCGAGCACACAGTCCACCTGGTGGTAAGTGGTTGCTGTGGCCCATAGACATCTACATCTATCTTCGTTTGCGAATCAAAATGAAGATGCGTTGTCAGCCTTGAGGACTAAGATGGAATGCCTCTTTTCCAGTAAAAAGGGTCTCCGGTTCTCTACACTCACCATACGAAACACAGCAGCATTAAGCTGCTATTTGACGCTGGTATTCTGTGAGAGCGTGGTCCTTCCCCGGTCGAGCCGACCCATTCGTGCTACAACTATACAATTAATATAGCTGCAGTATGGCTCTACCACGTAAAAAGATTTTACGTATAAAAATTATCCAACATCATCGAAGAAATGGACTCGTAGAAGACTTTACGGTCACGTCCTATCTCCCTAAGCTGTGATGGTGGTTATAGAGCGCAATTTCCTTTACTTTTTCCGTGTTCTCGTTGGTTGAAAATATTGAAGGTCCGAAACGAGGGTTGTTCTCAACGATCCCTCGGGCGTCTTTAATGTTTTGTATTACCCGTAGGCGTGTTCTTGATAAGGCTTATTCAACATACGTAAATCTTTTCTAACATTTTATTCGTGTTCAAAATCTTTGTTGTGACGCGCTGATCTATATATATTAAGTCACCTGTACAAGAGACAGATCGAGCTCATTTTAAAGCAACACTGTTACACACCATCATGCTGAATCGGATGTATTTTCATTGCTGCAATCCAATATTTTTTTATTTTTTTTGTACATTCTGTCGTGTGTGTCGAATAAATCATTCATTAATTTATTTTTGGTATAATAATGTCGCGCGCCTAAGTTGACGTCTGGTACCTGGCACTAGCGGCATCTAGTGTCGGGTAACAGAGCGAGGAGAGCTTTCTTGAAAATGCCATGACTAATCTTTCAACCAACAGCGCCATCTAGTATCGAATTGAAGAACTAAGCTTCTAAAAGCCCAACACTCGAACTTTCTGCGTCTGGTCGGTTGGCGTCCGTATCTACGGGAATATTCTGGATGTTTCGGTGTAAACGTGTATTTAAACCCGCTGCATGCCACGATCGGAGCAGTATTGAATTTGGCGAGACAAGCGAAGCTTCGGAGCGAAATAAAGTAAATCAGTGTGATTAATCATTAGTTTTTTTTAAGTTTTAATTGGTGTAAAGTGCATTAAAGTGTAAATTTTGGTAATTCAATCGGCAGTTTTTATTTTCACGAACCTCAAGCTCATAACAATAATTAAGGAAAGATCGACCAACTTACAATTTTTTTTTAAATATTTACTGTGGATTTTTCAAATTACATTATTCTCGTTTCTTTGATAGAATGGACATTTAATAGTTGATTTTCATAGTTGATGATCGATTAAGATGTAGTAGTATTGTTACGCGCTCAAGTCGACGGCACTAGCGCCATCTAACAGTATGTTCGTTTGCAATTTGTTCTTTAATTACGCTCGAACGACGGGACGAATTCTAATGAAAGTTGGCATTAGGAGTCGATTAGTTCGTAGAATATGGCACATAAAACACGTTTAATTTACGCCATTGGGCGGGTAACAACTAGAATAATATATAAAGCAAAGTTCAGAGCTTCCTAGTAGATTTTCTTCATTATAAAAAGAACTCATCCTTTCATTCATTATAAAAAGAAAATATACAAGAATCTTAAACGTATATTACCAGCGATTTATTGTTATAATATATATCATTATCATCATTACATTCTGAGCCAATACAATTTACTGTTCAATCTCACCTAGACCTGATTTTATTAAGTGATTTGTAATACAATTAATTCCAAAACTGAATATTGAAATTTTCTTGAGAAATCATATTAAACCTAGTGAAATTGCAATTCAAATAGCATAAAAGGATATTAAAATAAATATTATTTTTATAAGTACATTGATGTGCATGTTCATTTTACATCTCTTAGAATTTTAAGTAGTAAGAACCTGTACTTAAAACAAGCTCATAGAGGCGTAGCCAGGGCCAGTATTCGGGTTTATCATTGGATCAGCTTAATGGCATCATAAATATTATAGTATTGTTATCGAAGTTACATCACTTAACCAAATTTTAGCTAAATCAGATTCCAGCCCAGTGCTTCAAAAATTTATTAAATTTATTGAACCGAAAAAACCAGAAAGCAAGTTGTAAAAATAATATTATATCACAATTTAAATCATTAACACTAAATAAATATCTAGGGTTCTAGGGACTAATTTCAACTCACACGTATATTTAATATGAACTTACATTTAATACACTATATAAATTTTGATATCTATTTGAACTATGTTAATTTTATTTGTTGGTAATTCCCTTGCGTAATAATTTTGATTTCTTTTGTCCAAAGGTGCATTACTGTTTTCATATCTTTCGGAGAAAGGCTACAATTTTTATTTTCATTTATTTATCAGAAAAACAAGCATTACAAGTATTTGTAGTGACAGCATTTAAGAAACCACTACGGTGTGTGCCTAAGTAATGCCTATATATATATATATATATATATATATATATATATATATATATATATATATATATATATATATATATATATATATATATATATATATATTTAAAACAAGCTTAAAACAAGCAATATATATAATTATATATATATACATATATATGTTTACTGCGCAATTGTCACCGTGACGGTAGAAAACAGAAATAAGTGTAAGGAATAACAGTACAATTTGCCGTTATTTATTCCACTTTATCATCAACTCTTCATGCATTTTTAGAAAACATTACAAAAAAAAATTTGTTATATTCTAAAGGAACTAGCAATCCATGCTCGAAACGATTGCTAACGATAACGAGCGTGAATGTTAAGAGGGTCCTCTCCGAACAACTCGAACCCGCTCACCTCAATTTTGTCTAGATTTTTTACAAGGATCAAAGTAGCAATTGGCGAGCGCAAGCGCACACTGTACACGGTCGCGTATATAAGTGTTCAGATTCAAACGGTGTTTGCTTTCTTTTTTTGTGATATTGACATCAACTGAATATGTCATTAAATGACCAGTACCTGGATGACCGAGCTTTGCTCGGTTTTTTTTGAAATTACATTTAGATACAAATTACATACTGATGAAACATAAATAATATTTTTTGATCTATTGACATTATAGAAAAAACTGAACTGGTTATTTGAATAAAAAATCATGAGTGCAATTAGTTTAATTAAAATTTTCTTATTTTTAAAGAGTACTAAAAAAGGCCTCGACATAATTGATTTTCTCACAAAAGAAGGGAACTTGAAAAAAAAGGAGAAAAGTTGGCTGAAGACAGGACGTGAACCAAGGCATTACGTTTCCGCAACCGCTCGATATCCACTTGAGCTATGACGATCATTAACACTGTTTTAAAATTTACCTTCTTATATTGTAGCAGTTTTTCATTGCCTGAAAACACGGTGGCTATGAAATATATATTATTGAACAACCGCGCTCAAAGCCGTTATAGCAGCGATATTTCCCATCTTCAATGTTCCAGCGACAGTTGCGCCAGTCGAGCGTCGTATTACGGCCGATATTCAAAGACTGAAAGCTGAAACTATAAGAAAAGAAGAGTCCAGACCATACTTATTTTGTACAAAGTTTGACATTGTGGAGCTTAGCTTTAAGTTCAATACTATCTTTATCGGCTTAAACAACAAACATCATAAATATTTTGTGACACTTAGGATGTAATTTACGTTGCCGCCTGTTCCAAATTAAACGGCTGTGTGTAGAAGAATTAAAACCTTAAGAAGCTGTTATGCGCAAATGATTTTACTTCTTTTACTTCCATGAAGTTGGCTTCTGCTTTTTACTAAAATGTTATGTTTGTCCCTTTTGGTTTTTTTTTTGTAGTATAAGGGTGACACACACACTGCCCACCTGATGTTAAGTGGTTGCTGTGGACCATAGACCTCTACATCTATTCTCAATTACGAATCAAAATGCAGATGCGTTGTCACGCGTGAGTACTAAAATGGAATGACTCCTTTCCAGCAAAAAGGGTCTTCGGTTCTCTACGCAACACAGCAGCATTAAGCTACTATTTTACGCTGTTTTCTGTGAAAGCGTGGTCCTCCCCCGGTCGAGCCGACCCATTCGTGCTACAACTATACTACTAATATAATTGTAGCACGGCTCTACCACGTATAAAAGATATGGACTAAGAAACATCAATTGAAGTCATTAATTACATTAAAACCTTGTGTTTACCGTGCAGTTGCGGTGTAAAAATATCGACTACCTAATATCATGCCGTGGGTGGGAAACAATTCAGGAGATCGGTAACAGCGTCTTTTTAAAAATAAAAAATAAACTGCAAATATCTCCCCTATGAAGCTATCTATGGGGGAGGCCAATGCTCAGCAGTAGACTTTAATAAGCTGTAACGATAATGGTAACGGTGACGTCATCTTCTATTTTCTCTCCTTAATAGTGGAATTTTTTCTAAATATTATTTGGGACCATACATGAAATAAGTTCAATAAGATTGGTTTTCACAAGTTTATTGCGAACTTCCCTTTTCTGAAGTCGGCTCAAGATAACTTTGATAAACTCTGCCAAAATCTCCTAAAAGGTTTGTTTGAAATGAGAAAGTATTTTCAAATTTTCGTACTTTATGACTTTTCTTTCAAATTTTCAATGATGTGATAACATTTAAAAGCGATTCCGATACGATTTAAATTTTGTCATTATTTATTTAATATTATTTGTTGATTTATTTATAGTACCTATATACGTATAGAACGTGTCTCAAGTTATATTTAGGTAAGCATCAGGTGATGGTATTTATATAAGTGCCTATGAGGGCTCAGACCATATACATAATTTTTATATTTCTTTGGCTCATATCTGACATTTCTGACGGCTAAGGATTATGCTCTTGGAGAATACCGGCGTAAAATAGCAGCTTAAGGCTTCTTCTTATAATGGGTAAGAGAACCGGAGACTCTTTTTAATGGAAACGAGGAATTCCATCTCAGTTCTTAGGGGTGATGACAGATCTACATGATTCTTAATCGGGGATAGATGAAGATGTCTGTGGGCTACAGTATTCACTTACCATCAAGTGAACTGTGTGATCATTTGTCACTTATTTTATTAAAAAAACAACATTTTTATGTTCTATTTTTCATTTTTTCTGCTCACAAAGTTTCCATAAGCTATTAAATCTTTACTGTTTCTTGATTTTTCCAAAAAAGAACGCAACTCCGTCTCCGTGTTCTGATTGATGTGACGCTTCGGGTCCAAACCTTTTAAAAAAACATTTATTTTTAAGGCCTACACATATATTTTTCCACTTTGAACGTCGAATTTATGTATAGTTTTATTCCTCGTACAACTTCCTTGTAGAATCGACTACCATCAGATATTTTTCCGGACCGATACGACGTAGGGACCTTCAAGAAAAGAGCCTACTCCTTTTTAAAAGGTCGGCAACGCATCTGCAACTCCCCTGGTGTTGCAGTTGTTCATGGGCGACGGTAATCACTTACCATCAGGTGAGCTGTATGCTCGTTTGCCTCCTCTCCTATAAAAAATATAAAACGCTTTACTATCCAGGAGAGACTCCTAGTGTGGGGTTTACTTATTTGGTGATTTTTATTGAAGACATGAGTGGTGGCCCATCTCTATAAACAGCATTGGGATGTATTTCGGGTGTGGATAACTAACTATTGCTTAATCGTTTTGGTAGAAAGAAATAGACTGTAATCAAACACATAAAACCTTAAGTGAATGTGTATCTGCAATTATAGTCCATGATAAGTCTTCTGCTAAAAGTAAGTTCCATAGATTATCACGTCAAAAATACACCTTTGCTTCTACAGGAAATTTGAATTTTATCAGCGTAACGGCAGAGTTTTTGTGGAAATCATTATTTGCTGCATATTTCATTCCAATTTACGTAAAATTTATTTCGAGTAGTGTACCGAGTAGTGGTGGGGTAAGGATATATTCCGAGCCGTGGTAGCTTAGATGGTTAGCGCTCGCTGTAACGTTACATTACGCGAGCAACCCTGGTTCGATCCCCGCATGCAATTTTAAGTACTGATTTACCACGTGCTCGGCGGTGAAGGAAAACATCGCGAGGAAGCATGACTGAGAAATAAGAAAAAGCAATATTTCGAAGACTTGTGAAGTTTGCCAACACGCATTGAGGCTGCGCGGCGGACACTTCCTAGCTCTAAAACCCTCTCAGAAATGAGAGGAGGCCTGTGCCCAGCAGTGGGATGTATATAAGCTATAACTAAGGGATATTCTCTACCCCATATCTCCACGGGACGGGATGTCATAAGAATCTTCCCAATAACAACTAAAAATAAAAAGCTGCGGTGGCTAACATGCTTGAAAAACGTGGCAACTGTGGCAAATATCCCCTCTATGAAGCAATCTATGGAGCATATGTTCAGCAGTGGATTTTAATAGGCCGTAACGATAAAATTTATACGTTGTGTTCCCACGGTGCACCTATATTATAATTTTAGCTGTACATTTGGATTGTGTCGGTCGAGTCGATCCAATCGTGCTACAATCCATTTACTAACGGCATTTTAAGCAAGGACCCTATATTAATGTTATTGAGGACTTAAGCAAATATTATTAGCGATTTGTCAAGTAAATTACCTTTCACGACACTTTAAGCTTTCGCTGAGCTCCTTTGGGATCTAATTACTGGGATCGCTGCGTCATCGTGTGAAATTGACGGTTATATTTCACTTGTTCGTGTCATCATTACTGAGATATTGGTTCGAGAAAAGTGATTGGAGTCTTTCTACGTGCTACTATTACGCGTATATACGCGTTATTATTTGGATACAAATAGTGAAAATACTACATTATTCCCTAAAACTTATTTTTGCTACTATTACAAGCCAGTGATTTACTACTATATCACCCGGTGATAAATGTTGATGCAGCCGACAATGTTAAAGCGCACTAACTTAGCTTAAGAAAAGCCTGTTCACACTTGTGTAATAGTATACAGAAGATCACTTACAAGTAATGTATCTTGAGTGAATATATAATCAAATAATATGTGAAGGTGCATACATGAACTGTTTCTTAGAGAATAAAATTAACTTAACAATTCAAAAGCAATAAAATTTTAAGAACTTGTATTACGTACTGAATTGTATTTTTTTTAAAAACTTACAAAAGTTATTTAAGAAACATCTTAGAACGAATCACATCATTCCTTGGGTTATTAACAACATTATTCATTCACATTATAATAACCTTTCTGTGGCAAATACCTAAAAACCCAGGCAAATACATAATTTATAATATATCATGGAAAAGGTAAGCCTTATCTTACCTAGTAAAGCCACGCTACAGTGTGTTTTGGTAGAACGATAAAATTAAGTCGGCCTGACCCGGGAAGACAGCTCTGCTTTGCTCGCACAGAATATGTACCAGCATTATATAGTAGCTTATTGCTGCTGATTAACGTGGGATGAGAGGTGAAAAAAGAAAAAATATTTTTTTAAACTTACTGAAAGTCATTATTATGATTAAGGAAAATAACTCTCTCCTGGGAAGAACCTGCAAGAACTACTGGTGTTTCAGTTATTCATGAGTGGCGGTATTCACTTACAAACGGTTGCTGAGAGCGTTCTTTCGTATATAGATACGCTCGCCCTTCATAGCGGTTTTTTTCAAAGCATTCTTGTTTCTTTTAGTGACTTGATCGAAATCCAACAATTATGGTATCATATTTTTTTTTAATAATTTTAGAAATCTATTATGATTCTACATGTGTATGGGATGCAAGAGTCATACTTGATTTCCTAACTTTGTTCGTGATCAGGGAACATGAATGTTCGAAATCCTGTGACGCCAATCTAAAAATAATTTGGTTTAATAATTTTATATTTTTATTGTGTTGTTGAGCTGCATAGTATACATCATTAGAAGTATCATCGATATTGAAAGTCTTAGATTAAATTTAATTTTTTTTCGTCGCCCATTAACGTCTCTTTCTTCCTTTTTAGGGTTCCGTAGTCAACTAGGAATCCTTATAGTTTCGCCATGTCTGTCTGTCCGTCTGTCCGTCCTCGCTTAATCTCTGTGACCGTTAGCACTAGAAAGCTGAAATTTGGTACCAATATGTGTATCTATCACGCCGACAAAGTGGTAAAATAAAAATTGGAAAAAAATGTTTTATTAGGGTAGCCCCCCCTATATGTAAAGTGGGAAGTGATTTTTTTTAATTTCAACCCTAAAGTATGATATATTATTGGAAAGGTATTTAAAAATGAATAGGGGTTCCCTAAAATCATTTTTTGATAATGTCAATAATTTCGGAAATAATCGCTCCAAAAGTAAAAAACAATATGTCCCCCCCCCTCTAACTTTTGAACCATAAGTTTAGAAAATATGAAAAAAATCTGAAAAGTAGAACTTTATAAGGACTTTCTAGGAAAATCATTTTGAACTTGGATGGAAACAACAGTACCCACTACCGGGAGCAGTTGCAGGAGCGCGGAGCGCTGCTGGAGCGCGAACATAATGGATACCCACCTTTAAACTCTTAAGTGGGAACACTTATTGTGACGGACGGGAAACTACGGGACCCTACACTGAGCGTGGCCCGACACGCTCTTGGCCGCTTTTTTATGTAGTGTATAGTGTGAAGAAAAAATGCAGAACTTATGATTACAATACCGTTCTCAGATCTTTAGTATCTAGCTCTTGTTTGATCCAGCTCAATAGACCCGTGGTGGCTCAGGGGCTAAGTGCTCATTGTAAATTTCACAATACGCAAAGAACCCGAGGTTAATCCCCGCCTACACCAATGGAATTATGAATTGCAGTTCAAAGTGCTGTTTTATCACATGCTTGGTCATTTTGCTAAAATGAAAACATTGCAGGGAAACCTGTATTTTCTACATTTCTGAAATATTTCTGAAACAAACAAAGTAAAAAAACCTCCAAAAAAATATTAAAAAGACATTTAAAAGAATCACAGAAGACAGTGATTTTACTTCTTGTTTGTCTCATTCTTGCTCGTTGATATTCTATTGGTTTAAATGCTTAAAATGGGCTTTTGTTAACATTAAAAGATTAAGATAGTACCCTCCTATTCGAACTCTATCTCTTTGTTTGTTTCGTACATAATATACATAATATATGACCAGTGCAGGCACAGCGTCGCATCGTCAGAAGAATATCCGTTCTTTTAATTCGCAAAGCGTATCTGCGCTTGTCTAACGTACTAGGTGCGCGCACGGTCAACAAAAGCTAGTGTGTTCGCGGCCTAAATTACCCATCGGTCTTAAATAAACACCCACCCAAATAAAAGTTTTTTCTAATATAATATGAGAAATATCTCTCATTTTCTTTTTATGACGTACTTTATTTTAACACCGTACACCGGAGATTGGTAAAGACAATACTGTCGATTCGCGGGCTGAGCATAGGGATTATGGTAGTTCCTCTCTACTTTGATGGAGAACCAAATTAGCTCACAAGTCGATTGCTACGCTCTAATAAAATAAAAGAAAGTAAAAGAAACGAGAAAAGACAAAAACATACACGTATTAATGAGTTTGGATTCATAAGTATTCTCGGCGGATATGATTATATACATAATATAGTATTTATTATAACCTTGGCGTTTATTTTAGTCTAATACAGAAAGCATGGAATTTTCTTAAAGGCAAAACGAAGGGCGCCTTTGGAAAATAAATGCAAATCCGTTTACTTATTCGACTGAATTTTCATTTCTTCCTTTATATTAAATTCCTGTACCAACATTCCGGCCACGCGACCTCGGTCTCGTGAAGGGCATTAAGAAGAGTGAAAAATAATTCTTTATACGCTTAATATTTACATGAAAAGAAGAATAAAATTTTCCTTGTATTTATGTAGTACGTTGAATTGCCAGTCTTGCCTGCACGTGTCGTGTCTAGCTAATTAACAAACGAGGCTTTGGCGACGGACAAGTAAAAGTGTGTCTATCATACGTAACATTTTAATTTTATAGACGTATTAGACTTTATGAAACACATTATAGTTGGGCTGGCTTGAGGTGTCAGTTTCAAGCGGGTCCCAAGCGGGCTTCGCGAGCCTACTCCGGATCTTCGTTGTCCGCAGTCACAATGACATCGAGAATGGTGGTTCTGGAATTGCAAAGCGCCATTCACCTCATTCTCCGCGACTCTAGAGCAACCGCAACGCTGATGCCGGTGACGATGAGATACCCGGGCGGGGGGGGGGGGGGGAGAGATTATCGGTACTACGATGCGCCGCTGTCTCTACCTTTCGCCGCCGACCAAGGGACCGCGAAAGCTTATTTTTACACGCGCTCATTTATTCGCTTCGAAGCCCTCGCATTACGGATTCAGGGGGGAGGGGATTTCATTTGCGGCCATGTAGGAAGACCCGTATTTTTTCCAGGGCGTCTTATTTAATTACACTTTATTGTCAAAAGGGTTACTAAAGGCCGACTTACTGCACATTTGTGTAAATAGAATATGTTTGAAAATAACAAATTTAACCTAATAGAAGTAAAAGAGAATATTACTTAAAATGCATAATTAATAAAACACCTTATATGTATAGGTAATCCAGTTAAAATATATAATACATAATAAGACAGACCTAACATTATGTTTGTGATGTATTTAAAAATTGCTGAGTTGGGATTTGTCCGCTCCCGAGGAAAGTTCGTCGTGAGCCGTCTAGCGCTTATGAGACCGCGGGTGGGCACGAGAGCGTTCCCGTGACCCTGTCGTTATGTGAAACAGGTAGGACAATTGACTTTTAGTCGGTGTTTATCCGACATAACCCGTCTTTATAATTTAAGTACTTGTCAAGGGTATGCGTAAGCATTTCCCTAATTCCTTTGGATGCCTAAAACGGCCTACGGCTTAACACGTATGAAAACTGTACAGTAAAATATTTCCTTTTTTATATATTTTAATTCAAGATCAATTATTTAATTATGCCCGACACTTAAAATTCTGGTAAAAAAATTCAATAAGCAATATTCACAACTCCATAACTCCAACTCCAACTTATTTCCGCCATATTTGAACTAAATGAATAATAAAACAGTTTCTTACAGAGTCAGATGTTTCTTTAATAATTACTTTTATTAGTAAAACTAACAACATAAGCATTAATATTTATGTTATTATTAAATTATTAAGTAAAAATAACTTACAATATTTGTTAATGGCGGAAAAGGTGAGACGCTATCATACATCAAATCATATTTACTGTAAATGGAAAATAACATTTTATTTATTTTACAATTTAATTAAAGTTAATTTTATTTAATCCCAGAAAATGTTCAAAGTCTATGAACATGTTTAAAAGTTTTGTTAAAGAAAAAATGTATGAAAAGGGTTCTTGTAATTTTAAGTAATCATCATCATTATTACAGCCCTTCACAAGTCCACTGCTGAACATAGGCCTCCCCCAAGTAACGCCACAAAGCACGGTCCTGAGCCACCTACATCCATCGACTTCCTACATGTCTTACCAGGTCATCACTCCATCTAGGGGGGGTCGCCCTACACTTCACCTACCGGTACTAGGCTGCCACTCGAGAACCTTTTTTCCCCAACGGTTGTCGGTTCTTCGAGCTATATGGCCGGCCCATTGCCACTTCAGCTTACTAATCCGTTGGGCTATGTCGGTCTCTGGTTCTACTGCGGATATCCTGATTTCTAAGTTTAAATTTTTAAGTAATACATGAACGAAAATAACCCCCGGGAATGATTTGATCAATTGTATACGTAAAAAAAGTTATATAATTTTGAAAATAAAAAATATAATCCCGTCGGGACTCTTGCTGGTCCATACCAGGACAGAGGCATTTCCCGAAAAAATGGTAAATAGAAAATGACTTTCAATAAGTTTCACGTAAGTACCTAATGATCGATATGGAATAAAATGTTCTATTATATACATACGAATCTACTTAAATAAAAATCGATCCTACCTAGGGAGGTATTTAGATTTAAGTTAATGCAATACCTTTTATTTTATAAATTTTTCGTTTTTACGAGCATATCGAATAGTTTTTCAGATAAAATGTCACTTCATCAATCACTTCTGGCATTGCTATCTATCCGTTTGTGAAGGTTTATCAAAATAGGTTCAATCATTCCAAAGATAAATCCAGAGAAACAAAAATTAATAGAATCATACTTTCTCCATCAATCCATTATATATATAAATATATTAAGAGTAACTTTGCAACCATCCGCTCAATAAAATAAAATGATCTGTCTTACCTAGTTTGAAGAGCACCTCCCGCCCTCCCTCAATTGCGTGCACTAATCCCGTCACTACTAATCACAGCGCCTCTACTTCCAATACCACTACTCTAGGAAAGTCACACCATCGAAGATAATAGCATCGACGATAATAATTGGTGGTACAGGCAAAAATTTCAAAAATTGTTATTCCATGTGTCGACAACATCCTTAAGCTTAATAGTAGCAGTTATTTCGATATTAAGGATAAAAACTTCAATTGCATTTATCTGCTTACAAACAAACTAATTTACGCCAATCGATGTGGACAGGTAACAGTTAGTTTTAAGTAAGAGAAGAGACGCGGCTACATGTCCCTTAATGTCCTTACACGTCTAAAGAAATTTATTGCTAATCCTGTTATAGTAGCGGTTCATTATGACTACGTTGAATTGCCTCAATAGCTATTTAATATACAGGACACGTTTTCCATTAAACAGAGCTTGGAGGCGCTAATAAATCGATGAGTTTTTTTTTTAGAACAATTGCTGACTGAAGTGCAACCTTTATCCTGTAAAAAGTTTAATTTAAAGTAAAATAGGCTTTCATGCAAGTGGCATAAGGTTCGTTTTATTTTAGTCTGTATTATGCTTGACCTGGTGATATTTTGGCGACCTATTTTAAGCGTATCAATAATTGCCCGAATTTTCTCTAGGCCACAAAAAGGGGCTTACTGACGCAAAATTAAGGTTTTATTATTTGTGGATTTATCAATAAGAGAAAGCTTTAATAATTATACGAAATGTGGGCATTAAGGCCGTGGTAGCTCAGGGGTTAAGCTGTCGCTGTAAATTTCACAGTATACGAGCAATCCGGGTTAGATTCTCGTCAGCACCAAAAAAATGATTGCAACTCTAAGTGTTGATTTACCACGTGCTAGGCGGTGATGTAAAACACCGTGAAGTAACCCGAAAGTCTGAGAAATAAGAAAAAATTTTTTCGAAGACATGTGAAATTCGCCAACACGCATCAAGGCATCGCGGCGGACATTTCCTTGCCCTAAAACCCTCTCAGAAATGAGAAGAGGCATGTGCCTAGCAGTGGGACGTATATAGGCTGTATCTGTAACTGTAACTGTAGGCAATAATCATGGCTTGTGCGACCATACGTGGCGTTGTGTCGGCGTAGACTTCATAACACCATCTGCATATGGTTGTCATAAAATATAAAATATAGTAAAGTGAAGAACGAATGACAACAATATTTTTTTAATCTTTATCGTTAATGTTAGAGTTACATCCTATCAAGGTCCACTACTGAATAAAGGTCTCCCCCATAAATTGCTTCATAGTTCATGGGGGGGGGGGGAGTTGCTATAGTTACCACGCTTGGCTAGCAGGCGGGCAACGACGATTTTTTTTATTGTTATTAGAAATACGCTGTTACCCATCGCCCGGTTTATTGCCACTTGCGATACCTACAGTAGAGTGGGACAGAGTAAAAAATTATTAAACCTTTATTAACCGTACGTAGTATAGGTACATTAGGGTGGAGGAGTTCACTCAATATGAATGCTATACTAGTTCTAGAGCGTTAACAGAAAAATGCGATAAGCGTGCACGAAAAATTAAACTTGTGAAAGCCGACTTCAAGTAAATGATAATAATAAATATAATAAAGGCGTAGGGAAGTGACGATCCCATCGCCATCTGACGTAACAGTTATGTGACAAAACTGCTACGTCGGCGCAGTCAGTCAACGCCCTGCAAAGAGGTGTGAGCACCGTGCCTAGGCAAAATTGTGCGTGCAAAGGTCCGTTTGTCCATGTGACCGAACGACGAAACGGTGCCGGGCTTGGGCGTCTCCCGTTATTTTGGGCCCATAAATGGATGATGGCACAGAGAGGAACGCGCATAGGGCCGCTGCCTGGGGTCGCCGGGGTGCTTCTGGAGCTGGCGCTGGATGCAGAGCCGAGGAGGAGAGGAGCCGAGCGCGAGGAGCAGCACGGTCACCTATCAGCCCTCCGCATCCATCACCCCCACCAGAAGGCTTGGTGTTGGCTGGGTCTTCTCGGACTCAGCAAGCGGCACCCACCGCTGATGGAGCACAAACAATGAACGCAAACGCACTGCGGGCGTACTTTAGGGCAAAAGGGGAAGAAACTGGATGTTTGGCGTATCGGGATAGGATGCATCATCTTTTTGCTGAGCTGGAGCCATCTTTAACCGTCACAGAGCAAAACCTGGCAGGCCGAGTTTGGTATATCTTGCGTTCAAATATATTTGATGTCGCTGAACTCGAACGGCTACGACGTGAGGCTGTTCCCTCATCGGATGAAAATACTACAGATGAGGACGCAGCGCCACAAATTGGATGGATGGAAATGCAAACGTGGATGCCGCCGTGAATACCCCATGTGGTTGATTCAAACGATGATGGAGCAGTCGCTCAGGAACTGGAATTAGAGCATATGAATACATTGGAAAAGGCGATTGTGGAAAAGCACAGTACGCCACTCGAAAATCGACCGCGTCTTCCCCGCATAGACCTAAGCAACCGGAATCAGGCTGTCGTGAGGGCTCTGAACCCAATGCTGGTAACCTATTTGACAGCCAGCCGGGACCTTTGCGAGACGAACTCAATTATTTTTGGCGCCGCACTGGTAGTATGACGTACTATAGGCGCCAAACTTGCCACGGCTGGACGTGCTACTGGACAAAGTTGCGCCATCCCAGCCTGGAGAATAAGAATTGAGGAACGTATCGCAAATGCTAGGGCCCCCAACGACAGACTGATATGCTTCAGGCCAAGCAATAACAGGCCAAGGATTGTGCGCACCGTCAGGATGGCATTTGCTGGGACAAATGTTAGTTTAGTTAGTTTTAGCCGGATATAATGCAAAAACTGACGGAGCGCATAGACGACCTGAAGCAGAGAATCGCTGCTTGGGGAAAGCGGATTCGGCGATATACCAAGAGGTTGACACGGTTCAACCAGAATCATCTCTTTCAGAGTGATCAGAAGCGGCTCTATAAATCATTGGAGCGACCAATAGTAAGTGGAACGGGCCCAGCACCTAATCAGGCCGACACTGTCGTATTCTGGTGCGGCCTGTGGTCAGAGCCCGTAAACCACAGCGAGGGCCCTTGGACGGAAGTTGTGGCGAGTCAGTGTGCGAGTATTACGCCCATGGACACCGTCATCATAACGTCGGATGATGTAACTGAGGCGGTTCGTAGAGCCCCGAACTGGAAAAGTCCGGGACTCGACGGGCTGCATCACTACTGGTTGAAGGGGTTCATGGTGTGTCACGCTGTGCTCGCCCGTCAGTTTCAAGAGGCTCTCAACCAGAAGTCATTCCCTAGCCTCTTCACCACTGGTATCACTCATTTGGTTCCTAAAGACCAGGTTACCACAGACCCGAGCAAATACCGCCCCATCACGTGTCTACCGACCATATACAAGACACTAACATCCATTGTATTACTTGTCACCTGGACTCAAATCACGTGATGTCGCGTGCTCAAAATGGACGTCGAGGCGGTGGTCTTGGAACTAAGGAACCACTCCTCATTGACGCGGTCATTGGCAAAGTCGTGAAACGCAACCGTCGGAGCTTCTCCGCCGCCTGGATAGATTACAGAAAGGCATTCGACTCGGTTCCCCATACATAGCTAAAAGGGTCCTCGAGCTGTACAAGATTGACTGTACAGTTAGAGACTTCCTCGAGCAATGTATGGGGCAGTGGAGTACGATCATTTGTCATCTGTGTGAGCGCCGCATAAGGATAAGAAGGGGTATCTTCCAGGGCGATTGTCTGAGTCCAATCTGGTTCTGCCTCTCTTTGAACCCTCTCAGTACATTGCTGGAGGGCTCCGGGAGGAGATTTCAGGGGGGAGATGCTTCGGAGAGGAGGTACAAAAGTGACACACCTTTTTATATGGATGACCTCAAGTTATTCGCCTCCAGTCGATCCCATCTTATGGAATTTCTAAATATCACAAGTGTGCGGTCCTCCATATTGAAAGGGGGAGGTTGCTAACTCTGAGGGCATAGACTTATCTATGCCCGTCAACTTGAGGACCCTTTCCGAGGCTGAAACATACCGATACCTGGGTATGTCACAGAACATCGGTATCGATGAGGCTGGTATGTAACAGTCTATTTGCGACGTGTTTTATGCACGCTTGACCAAAGTGCTAAACAGCCTTTTGTCCGGTGTGAATAAGATACAAGCATATAACGGTTGAGTCATGCCTGGACTCATGTATACCTTTGGCATACTTATGTGGACTCAGACGGCACTTAACGCCCTGGATAGAAAAGTCCGCACTACCATGACGTCCCATAGGATGCATCACCCGAGATCTTCGATTATAAGGCTGTACTTGCCGCGGAAATTTGGTGGGCGTGCCTTATTAAGCGCGCTTACGATGCATAATCGCGAAGTGTGCAGCCTCCGTAATTACTTTCTGACGAGATCGGATGATCCATCCTATAGGGACGTTATTTGTTGTGATAAAGGGCTTACTCCTCTATCCTTGGCCAACGAGCGATGGCAAGAACCGGCAGTACAGAGCATTTCCGACCGGGAGACTGTATGTAAGGAGAAGGAGCTCCACGGGAGGTTCTACAAGGCTCTACATGAACCTTTCGTAGACACAGTCGCCTCCCTCAACTGGCTACATTTCGGTGACCTCTTCGGGGAAACCGAGGGTTTTATCTGTGCGATACAGGATCAGGTTATTAAGACCAACAACTATCGGAGATACATCCTAAAGGATGGCACCGTCGACATCTGTCGAGCTTGTCGCCGTCCAGGTGAGTCACTTAGGCATGTCATCTCCGGTTGTTCGGCGCTTTCTAACTCTGAGTACTTGCACAGGCATACCCTAGTAGCCAGAATTCTACACCAGGAGCTCGCTCTGAAATACGGTCTCGTGGACCGGAAACTGCCGTATTGCAAGTACTTGCCGGAAGCCGTGCTCGAAAATGACCGCGCCAGGCTCTACTGGGACCGGGCCACCATCACAGACAGGACTATTCTTGCAAATAAGCCTGATATTGTGCTTATAGACCGGGCACAGCCAAGGATATTTTTGGTCGACATCACCATTCCCTATGACGAGAACCTGGTGAAAGCCGAAACAGATAAGCGAACAAAATATCTGGACCTGGCTCACGAGGTGACCGACATGTGGGGTGGGCTGTCGACCAAAATTGTACCTGTAGTCGTTTCTGCAAACGGGCTAATCCCAGTCAGCCTCTCGGGTCATCTGAGGCGACTGGGACTCCGTGACGGACTGCTCCGGGCTCAAATGCAGAAGGCGGTGCTTCTCGATACTGCCCGCATTGTCCGCCGGTTTCTTTCCCTTTCCCCCTAACCCTCAGCCGTCTGGTCTCCCCTGTCGAGGGCTTCCATTTGGTTGTGCTTTTATTTATTTATGTATTTTTATGTAATATTTAATTTACTGTTATTTATGTATATTTATCGTTTTCGTTCGCAATTATATATTTATGGAACCCAACCAGATGAGAAATTATATAGATACCCCAAAAATAATAATATCATTTATTCGCTTAAACATGGTATATCAGAGGTGACAAATAGTTGCATATTGTACCACATCTGGTATGCAAAAATTATTAATTAAATGATCCCCATATAAATATAATAATAAAAATAATTTCTACATTTCAGCTTTAGAAGTCGATGCTAAGACTTAGTGCACTTATAGAAGAATTAAATGCCCCGACTTCAGAAACTATAATAGTTTGTGAGAAATAAATTATTCTCTTAAGTCCTTTTTAAAGTTCTTAAAAACTATTAACCCTTTGAGTGGACTAAGGTGGTTAAGCTCAAGGTAACGACTATGATGACGTTTAAATAGTTACCAGGCGGTCCCATAATGAACTGGCCTGATATAGTTCAACGCGACATGTCGCTACATGTTGTGTTGCATTAAATAGAACGTTTATCGTGCACTTAATATAAGAAACATGCATCGACATGAAATGCTTAGTCTTAGTTTAACAGGCATTTGAATAACGAGAGTCGCGTATTTTTTCAAAATGTCGAAAACTGAGTATCGAAGTGTCATAAAGTTTCTGTTTAAAGAAGGTTTATCCCCCGCCCAAATAAAAGAACGATTGGATGGCGTGTATAAGGAGTCTGCCCCCTCCTATAGCACACGCTTTTCGCCTTTCGCCTCTTTCGCCTCGGGACAGAAACCGTCGAAGACTTTGGCCACGACGGTCGACTTGTGGAAGTGCTCACTCCCGAAACGATTGCTCTAATCGAAGAGGAGGTTCTGATTGATCGCCGTTTGAAGATTAGAGAAATTGCAGCAAGGCTTGGGCTCTCTAAGAGTACCGTTCATTGCGCGATTCATGAACATCTTCACATGAAAAAAGTGAGTGCAAGATGGGTACCGAAACTTCTTTCAGCGGTACAGAGACAGGAAAGAGTGCGCTGCGCTTCGGAGTTTTTGGATCTTTGTGGCGAAAATCCAAAGACTGTGATCGAGCGGCTAGTGACTGGTGATGAAACTATGATCTTGTATTATGATCCACAAAGCAAGCGCGAGTCAATGGAATGGCGTTATAAGGGTGAAAAGCACCCTAGAAGGGCAAAGGTGCAACAATCGACTAAAAAACTGATGTGCATAATATTTTGGGATTTTCAAGGCATTTTGATGGTGGATTTTAAAGAACGTAATACAGTCGTGAACGGCGAATATTATGCTTCTTTAATATATAAATTACGAGACAAGATAAAGGAAAAACGAAGAGGCAAGCTGTCTAAAGGTGTCCAGTTGCTCCATGGCAACGCCCCTGTTCATACCGCTGGTGTTTCGAAGGATGCAGTTCGTCAATGCGGGTTCACAGAAGTTCAAGATCCACCTTACAGTCCAGACATGGCCCCGTTCGACTATTATTTATTTCCAAATTTAAAGCGGGACTTAAGAGGAAGAAAATTTTCAAGCGATGAAGAGTTGCAGGCGGCCGTCTTCGGTCGTTTTGAGGTTAAAAAATGTGATTATTTTTATAAAGGTTTAGAGATGTTGATTCACAGATGTCAGAAGTGTGTTAGTATTCATGGTGATTATATTGAAAAATAAAATTGGTTTCGTTTCATTTCCTTCATTGGTTCATAGTTAGGCCAATTCATTATGGGACCACCTACGTATATAAGAAACTTCACTGATGGATGAAATTTTTTCTCCAAATTTATTTGTCGCTAGAAATAAGAAAAAATCCAGTCCTGAACTATAAGTAATAAAAAAATATGTCATCAAAATTGGACAACAATTAACAGAATTCACAATTGTAAACCGATATAAAACACATAAAATTAAATAACATAGTAAAGTCGAATTGAGAAATCTTTTCCTTGTTTTGAAGTCAGCTAAAAAGATATCCGAGTACAAATTTAGAAATAAAATACATTATGATAATATATATATATATATATATATATATATATATATATATATATATATATATATATATATATATATAAAAATCCTGCCATATTGCGAATCTCTTCGTTTCGCTTTCGGTCGGCTATGGTAACGTCGCACATTTTACGAAGAGATCGCATCTCCACTGCATTCAACTTACTTTTATGCTTACCCAGGTTTCGCAGCCATATAACAAAATCGGTACCAACACTGCCTTATGTATATTAATATGGCAGGAATGAAAGATGACCTTATCACAAAAATTGATAGGGGCGTACTCAGATGTTTTGGGCGCGTTGAGCGAATGAGTGAAGACCGAATGGTGAAGAAAATATATAGCGCGAAAGTAAATATTAAAAGGTGTCGAGGTAGACCGAGACTAACTTTCGAAGACCATGTGAGCAAATTACTCGAAGAGGGGAAGGTCAAGATTACTCGGATACCTGGACGTGCATCTATGAAGAAGATAATGAACCTGAAAGAAGCGAAAGAGGTATGTAAGGATCGTGACACTTGGCGATCTGCTCTCTTTTGCTACGCCGTTAGGGATTGTGCGTGAATAAGTAAGTTAAGAAGATGTAAGTATATATATATATATATATATATATATATATATATATATATATATATATATATATATATAAGTATAGATAAACATAAATTTATAAATTTATTGAATAAAAACCAGAGAAAATTAGAGAGCAGCTGCCAAGATTTGTGGCATCCGACTATTGCGAATGCAATTTCGTAAAGTAAATAACTTAAATTTCTCATCGCAGTACTTTGCCTCTCATCTTTGAAAGGGTAATGAAAATAATGAGTCATAGAATTCTTGAAATATGGAATGTTTTTAGAATTTCTTTTACACTCAAAACTTTTTTTGTATATAAGAAACCAGTACACTACCCCCAAGATAAATTGAGGCTGTGACCTGTGATCCATAAATAAAGGCCACATCTATTGAAAATGTTTTAACTCCGCTATTTTTCGACTTAAATTATTAACTTCCCAGTGAGAAGTTATAGTAATGGATCCGATTTTGCAAATTGGAAATTTTAATATATCTCCACGTTTCAAGGTCTTTAGAGTCGAATAGTATGGTTTTAAGAGGATGTATTATCTCGAGAACAAAGAGTGATATTGACATGGGACCAGTTTCATTTAACGTATAATTATGTAACTTAGACCTCATTAAATTTTGAGCAAAATCGGTCAAGTCGCTTTTTTGGGCCGAATGAAATTTTTTATAAAATAATAAAACATATGATATTTTTTTACTCTTTCCACTGGGTAGTTAGTCGTGTGAACCTTTCGGATCACACCTAGACCGCTTTTATTTATTTGTCGAAAGTCTTGTAAAATTTCTGTTCTAATTTAGAATTCCTCAGTATTTTATGCAGATTATGGAGATACGAGTATATACAACAACGAGTATATCAACGTCTATTCCATTCACATGGAAAGAAAATTCACCTCCCATATGCTCTGTGACGATAATTGATGTTTGGAGTGCTGTTTTTGTTTTTAAATTTTACAACACAGATGAGTCCTACCCGACCTATCCGTGTCTCAGCTATAATACTCCTGCAGCCGGTCTCTGCCATGTAAGAAGCATAAAACGGTTCAAAGTTTAACAATGTTGATTTGTCATCTGCGGTTTTTACATAAAAATATATTTATTTACATATTTAAAAAGGTTTACCTAATATTGTTACAAATTATTGTATAAAATTAAGAGTATAATTTTATATCGTATTCTACATGCACAATTACAAACATCGTCAAGCCATAATGTAAAAATAATAATTTACATTAAAACAACTACCTACTGAATTTGTTATGTGTAGTAACTATACGAAAAATGATTTTACTTAGTTTGGAATTCTACCTAACAAGTACTTGCAGAACTTTTACGTAGAAACAAAATGTATATCAGACCGACTACTGACCTCATTATAAAGTTTACGTAACCTAAATATTTGTTAAATATTGTCTCATATTTTAATGGACCTGTTGATAAACGTTAAGGATATAGGATATGCCTAAGAATCAACGATGCCATGCTGCATCTAAAGGAATTTGTAATAGGTTTAAATAATTGAAAAAAAAATTGAAGTGGTTTTCGGAGCTAGGAAGTATCCCCTTCGCTGCCTTGCGTATACATATATATATATATAGATATATATATATATATATATATATATATATATATATATATATATATATATATATATATATATATATATATATATATATATATATATATACAAATAAATGAAAGACATAATAGCTTATATTATGTCTCTACCTGTAAACAAATATAAAATAAAACTACTATACACTACCTAAGAAAGTTAAACTTTAAGTAATAGCTGTGATTGGGCGCTAAATCAGTTGGGTTTTCTATTAAGAAAATTTTAGCAACAACCCGGAGTATTTTACCTTTGTGCCTCAGAAAAAACGTAAAGCCGTTGGTTCTGAGTCTGATCTCTCTTTATTCGTGTCAGATTAACCTCTTATCGAATTTTTGAAACATGCGTCCCACGACGTTTTCTTTCGCCGCTGAGTAAGTTGTATACATACATATCATTAATGTTCCGCATTGTCATTGAGATATAATTTTTACATGGTCGGGAGTTTATCGTAAACGCCTTAAATGCGATAATATAACCTATAATATCGCCGATAAGAGATTGCCTAAAGCTCTCATCCCTCTTGATTATCAGTTATTCGAGCGAAGAGGACCTATATTATCTTTTCTTATTACATTTATTATTAAAACCAATATATTGTCTTTGTTATTTAAATAACTGTAGGATTAATATAATGGAAGCTTGGAATTTATAAAAACGATCAAGGATTGAAGATAAAAAATAATTAATAATAAAAATAAAGTAAAATAATAACCTACTTAATATGTTAAGCCGTCTGGTGAGCACCGGCCTACTCTCATTTATAAGAGTTGTGGAGCAAAATTCGCCATGCTGCGCTGCCCCAATGCGTGTTGACAAACTACACAATACGCCACATATATATATTAATATATATATATATATATATATATATATATATATATATATATATATATATATATATATATATATAAAACTTACTCAGCGGCGAAAGAAAACGTCGTGGGACGCATGTTTCAAAAATTCGATAAGAGGTTAATCTGACACGAATAAAGAGAGATCAGACTCAGAACCAACGGCTTTACGTTTTTTCTGAGGCACAAAGGTAAAATACTCCGGGTTGTTGCTAAAATTTTTTTAATAGAAAACCCAACTGATTTAGCGTCCAATCACAGCTATTACTTAAAGTTTAACTTTCTTAGGTAGTGTATAGTAGTTTTATTTTATATTTGTTTACAGGTAGAGACATAATATAAGCTATTATGTCTTTCATTTATTTGTTTTTAAATTTTAACGGCAAGATGGTGCCGCTTGATTATAGAGCTTGCATAATTAGGGCAATCTCTAACTAATTATTGGCTAGATAAATTCGGGTGAAAGTTGTAGATTACGTTATTGCAGTTATTAGGTGGTTTATTTTGTTGATTGCTGTTTGGAAAACTTGACCATAATTTTTTTTATTTAATTTAAATAAATTTTAATTTGCAAATTGTGTGTGGTTTTATTACTCTGCATTGTCCGTGGAGTAAAAGGATTGTTTTTGTCTTTGCCGATGCGCGTGTCAGTTAGAGATAATAAAACAACATAAAATTTGCAAATAATTTTTTTAAAATATATATTTAAAAAAAAATTTGTTTTACAGATTTTGGAAAAGAAGTTATTTATTAATATATATATATATATATATATATATATATATATATATATATATATATATATATATATATATATATATATATATATATATACGACATGTAACATAATTAACGCACTTTGAGAAAGTAGTTTGTTCAGAATCGTTTACTGAATCGATTCCTATCATTTTTAATATAGGTAATTTTTTATCCCAAAAATAATTACAACTACGTAAATTATATATATATATCTCTCATGAGTGATTTAAGGACCGACCTCTTAATACATTCTAACTGTTCCCTAAGACTTCGTACGATCATTAAGTCAGTGAATCTTTAGATTCTTCCTCCAAGGGCAACACATCATAATTTCGATTCAAATGACTCTTTGATTTACCTTATTATTACAGCTTCTGATGATGTGATATCACATGGTCAGTGTTCTGCAACAAGATTCTCGCGTAATGAACTCATTTATGTTGCATACAAGTTAATATTTCCCAAATATTTGCCTACTTTTCTTCTATTGTGCAACTTTTATAAAATAAATTTAAATTTTGATCAATTAAAATTATCCATGACTGTCGATGACATGTTATCCATCTTTAATAATGAAATAAATAGTCGGTATAATACCCATTCTCCTGTAAGTAAAGTTTGACTTAAACATCAACTTTCTCCTTGGATGACTGAGATAGTTTGGATGGCGATGACAAGGTGGAATAGGCATTTCAGCATTTTAATAGAGAGCATAAGAAAGAGACTTTGATATGTTTAAAGAAATCTTGGAACAGATGCAATCATATGGTAAGAAATACCAAACGCCGTTATGTCCAAAATAATATAGTTATTTTCACCAGCTGATGCCTGTTAGCTTCTTATGTCAATTGGCGTGGGTGAGATGGAGCCTACTCTGAAGTGCGCCTCTTACTTGTCTTGTAATGACATTAATCTTAACTTTGCTTCTGCTCCTGTTATCAACACTACTGTACAATTTCTAACGATAGTCTATTTAGCTTTTGTCCAATCTCCTCAAATTAAATTTTCTCCAGCGCACCAACTAGTGCGTAAGTAGGATGTTTTTTTTTAGTTTTAATAGCCTCACGAATTATCCTTGGTAGACAGTGTGGTGGAGCCTTCCTTACCCTAAAACCTCATCAGAAGTGAGAGGAGACCTGTGCCCAGCAGTAGGACGTATAAAGACTGTAACTATAACTTTTAATTATTATAATGTATTATTTAATAATGAACTTATACTTTAATGTTAATAATAATAGAAATATAAACTTTTTTTAACTAGTATATTTCTAGGTTTTCGCGACGGTTAAAAAAGCACAGCTTATTATTTATTATATATAGGCTTTAAGAATTTTAAATTTATTATCTTCAAATATTCTAACTCATAATTAAAATAAAAATTTCTTCCATCAATAAGGGAAAGTACAAATCGAATGTTAATTCGGCTGTATTATGACACAAAAGAACAAAAGAAAACAAAAGTAAAGAGGGGCTTTCAAGATTTATTAGAACAAAAAGATTATGTTAGCTACTTTGCAGTGCAGATTTAAGCTACAGAGATCACCCAAGCGTGAATGACACTTAGTTACCTTGCCAAGCAAACTGACGTGTCAAAGTCCCCGTACAAAGGCGGGTGGATCAAAGCAAGCGCGACCGAGCTCGTTCAATATAGATCAAAAGTCTGAATACCCGGACCGTTTAATGTAAATAATTGAGATGAAAATAGGTAACCACATTTTATATTTTGAAATCTCTATTAGTTACTTTGTCTCATTAGTTTTATTAAAAATGTCGAAAGACATGCGTTTACATCATTTCGTTGAAGCCGTTGTACCATTGGTACCAAAAAAATTTTAAAATGCAATCTTCCCTGACGCAAAACCTTTTCGGAAAACGTAATATAGAAAAATGAGAGGAGGCAAGAGTGAATAAGTTTTAATAAGTTAAGTCAGCGTGAACTATCATCTTCGGTTACATTACAACTTACCATCAGATTTAATAGTATATAGTACATAGATAGTAGCGAAGAAGCTTTCAACAGTTAAAAAGAAGATCTATGCCTCATATTACATTTATTAAGGAAATTTCTGGGTATTTTGTGTGTATTGTTGTTTTGTGTGATACACCCTACTATAAAAGAAGGTCCAAATATCACAGTGGAATACATTTATAGCTGATGGAGACAAAGCAAATAGAATACCTCCTAAGTTTTATAAAAGTTATTTAATAATTATTATAGTTGTGAATAATTGCCGTAATAGAGCCATGGTTGGTTAACCAGATGGTTAGCGCTCGTTGTAAATTTCACAATACGCGAGCAACCCGGGCTCGATTCCTGCCGGCACCAATGAAATTAAATAAAGTAGAAGTAAGTTGCAATTTTAAGCTATGATTTACCACGTGCTCGGCGGTGAAGGAAGATATCGTGAGAAAACCTGCATGTCTGAGAAATAAGAAAAAATTATTTCGAAGACATGTGAAGTTCGCCAACACGGCACACGGCAGCGCGGCGGACACATCCTTGGCCTAAAACCGCGGCCTGTGCCCAGCAGTGTGACGTATATAGGCTGTAACTATAACTTTTAGTTATTATAATGTATTATTTTTCACAGAATTTGATTGCCTAAGGTCGTTTCTTTATTCATTTAAAAGTCGTAGAATGTAGAGTAGAAAAGAAAATGAAATTTTGCATATTATTATTTCAGTCTCTATGATTGTTGATTTAAAAAGAACTGAATTTATTGATAATGATAATTTAACTGATTTATTGCTTCACCAAATCAATCGTTTTTATTTTTAGTTGGCTATGTATTCTCATTAATCGTCTTCAAATCGTGAAAAATAGTTTTTGCTTTATTTATATGTAACATCGCTAATTATTAGCAATCGTCAACATGTCATACGTTATGAATACATACATAATGTAAACGGAAACGGACCATTACTGTTATGAATATGGAATTGATTTGATTTCTCACATTGGTTTCTCGCATCGCACCCTTAGATCAATAACATAGATACATAGTAAAGCTTTTTTGACATATTTAATGATGACACTGCTAAACATAATATTTATTTAAATCGTGTATTGCTTTGTATCTAGCTTTTAATTTACTGTAAATGTTAAAGTTCATCACTAATCGAAAAGCGGGAAATAAATTATTCTGGATACGTGACGTCATGACTTGACGCCAGAAATTCTCTATCGCTTACTATTAAGAGTAATCGCTATCATAATACTTTACGCAACTATTTGTAAGGGTCAGGGAAGCGTCGTTGACGTCATTCTATTATAACAAAGTAGGTACTACGACCTTGCTTAGCTCGTTTCGTAGGCTTAAGTACGGGGCAAATTACGTATATGCTCTCTGAATATTAAGGTAAATTTAACTTGTATTTATGGCTGAAAATATAAACTATTCAAGGAATATCTCTAGTTTTTTTCTTACATCAGTATATCAAAAATCGACTGTTGGACTTTATCATAAAATGCCGTAATTGCTACTTCATAGAATAAGGGTAACAACCGAACCCAGTCTGTAATAAACACCTACATCTATCCTCGAAGAATCAAATGCAAGTGCTTTGAGACGACGATGGAGACTGATATAAAATGTCTCGTTGCTATTACAAAGATTTCCGAGTTTCTGTGGTCAGAAGTCTCAAAACTAGTAGAAGCTGTTCACCGTAGTCATACCGATTTGGGTATTTGACATTATCACCTACAAGATAGCTACATCATCATTTGAAAATACTTTATTGTAATTTACTTATGACGAATATTGTAAGATCTACAGACGAGGTGAGCTTATTATCGTTTGAATAAGATAGTCTTAGGGTTTAGAATAGCTTTACTCAAACCTGCGGCAAAGCTAATATCACCCAGCAATTGCAGTCAATTGTATTTTTGGGGTAAAATTATTATTTTATTTTCAAAATAATGTCAGAAAATAAATTGTTTCAAGATGAGTAAAAAGCTAAGAATTTATCATGAAGAAATATAGAACAAACAGCTGCAAAATTTTCAAACTATGATAAAAACTACAGAGGACGGTAACAAAATTTCGGAAGAAAAGTGCTCAATAATTTCAAATTATATAACTGCACTTTTAAACGAATTTCAAAAAGGGTTCCAAGCTCTAAGAAAGAAAAAAGTTTGTTACTTATAGAAAATCTATGGCAGTTAGAAACATCGATTATTGTCAGTTTTTGTTGGCTTCAGTTTTAAATTGTAATTATTCAGAGTTGTTTGATGAATTCATCGATTTTAAAAACGACACCAATCTAGAAGTTCTGTTTAAATAAAAAGGGACAAAAAGGGAATATGTGATATAAATTTTAGAGTATTGTTCCCCAAAATATAAAAGCGTCCAAAGATGTGCCCAAATACTACTAACATTCTTCGGGTCTACATATGTGTGGGAATCGTCTTTTTCAAAAATGAAATACTCAAAGAACGTGTACAGAAATAAACTTACGGATTCTTACCTGAATAATGTAATAAGAACATCATGTAGCGACAAGCCAGATCTTGTAAAAGTGTTCACAGTATCAAAAGCCGCATTAAACATATACACATCTTTTTTAAAACTTCTTTTTTAATAAATAAGGTAAATTCATCGTTAACTTGGAATTACGTTTTAATTAAGACCTAAATAATTTTTGCTTGCGGCCCTCGATACCACGACTGAAACGTGTTTGTGGCCCTTATAAAAAAAAGGTTGAGTATGGCTGGTTTAGAATTTATATTCGGTTCTTAGTACATTCGGTATTTCGTATTAACAGCGTGTTACGTACTACAAAAACTTATTTACGTTATTTGTTTTTGTCCCGTCATCGTTGTAAAAAAGTATTCGAATCCATTATGGTTTTATTGCTATAAACAGTAAAGCACAGTTTTTTGTTAGAATGGGGGTGACAAACGCATGGTAAGTGGATACTGTGGCCCATAGACATTTACATTTATCTTCAATTAAGAATCAAAATGCAGATGTGTTGTTATCCCTGAGGACTACGATGGAATGCCTCGTATCCTGTCAAAAGGGTCACCGGAGACCCCGGTTCCCTATATTCATCGTATGAACGAAACATAGCTGCATTATGCTACTATTTTACATTGGTATTCTGTGAGAGCGTGATCGATCGCTGGTCGAGCCGACCCAATCGTGTCTCTGTCCACGTAAAAAGTGGATGATAAGCCTATATTTCAAATTATGATTTATTAAGGTTAATGAAGCAGAAGAACAATAGAAAACGACTTTGCTTTTACCAATTATGATAAGTGCATTTTTACATTTCATATTTTCGCCAAATTGCCTTACCTGTTCTAAAAAACATTTAAGTGAAAACTCTTCTTAGAAAAAGCACAATGAAATTTTTAGTACAAAGGAATCTCTGTAGAAATGGTACGAAACATATCTAAAATTGGTAGCGTAGTTTCTAATTCTTTTTAATCAGTATTTGGTTGGGGCGCTACAGGACACCAGTACAAATCCAGAACGTAATAAATATTTTGATATCGCCCACCGAAATGTGATGCGTGCGCTTATTTGCTTTGAATGAATGATTTCCTAGTGTGAGAGTTATTTAAAAAAATAGAATAGAATAATTTTTATTCAATATAGATTACGAGCAACTCGAACAGAAAGTCATTTTTTACTTTTACCACTGGTTCGGAAGAAACCTGTCGTGGGAAGAACCAGAGGGGCCATTATTTTTTCAAAGTAAAATTATACACACTTAATAATAACTACTTACAAAAATTATGTAAAAACGGCTTAGACACCACATTCATCACATTAATTTGAATTATTATAACCCCTTTTAAACGGTTTTTGTTTTACAAAATATTTTATTTTGGTGATAATGAAATATTGCCCCATTAATGTGTTACTAACTCTATGGTGTCGAAAAACGGGTTACTAGATTGTGTTTATTCCTGGTGTTTACAGAGTGGAAATCACTTCTTTTTAATTAAAACTATTTTTGTTTTTGTGAAAATATATATTAAATTTTGAAGAGGTCAAAGTTAACATATTCATTTCTTTAAAATTTTCTCTGGGAGACTCTCGGATTTAAATTATAAATAGCTCTGTCTTTAATCAGATAAGTTTCTACATTATAAACATGTATCTTGAGAGTAGAATCAACGAGCGAATAGTCAAAATTGTTCTAACCACAGAGTAATAACTAGCATATTGAAATAATACTAGTTTTTACGGAATTTATCGCGTATATATAACTTTTAAAATACCGTCGGGTATTTAAACGTGGACGTGGTCCTTCACTGCTGGCCGTATGAGGACGCTCAAGGTCGCTCAGCGAGCTATGGAGAGGGCTATGCTCGGAGTTTCTCTGCGTGATAGACTCAGAAATGAGGATATTCGCAGTAAAAGCAGAGTGACCGACATAGCCCAACGGATTAGTAAGCTGAAGTGGCAATGGGCCGGCCATATAGCTCGAAGAACCGATAACCGATGGGGAAGAAAGGTTCTCGAGTGGCAGCCTCGTACCGGTAGGCGTAGTGTAGGGCGACCCCCCACTAGATGGAGTGACGACCTGGTAAGACATGCAGGAAGTCGATGGATGCAGGTGGCTCAACACCGCGCTTTGTGGCATTACTTGGGGAAGGCCTATGTTCAGCAGTGGACTTGTGAAGGGCTGTAATGATGATGATGATGATGATTTAAAAAGTTAAATATACGCGATAAATTCCGTAAAAACTAGTATTATTTAAACGTGTAGCGTTCGCGTAAATATAAGAAATCATTAAATAACTAGCATAGCTAATCCTAAAGTAAGAAAAAATTCTTGTATATGAACTCTATATGCATATGACATTTTCCGTATTTAAAATAAGATAGCTATATTATTCTCACTTTGTTTCATTTACTAGGTTGTGCTTCATACTAATACACAAACATAGTTGAATAATATAGAATTTCATTTCACACAATCAGAGTAAGTCAAATTAAATCTTTGTAAAGATTACTGTTAAATCTACTTAAATTCAGCCCATAATTTCAGCCAAATTATCTTCTAGCCTTATAATGGGTTTCACAGGAAATATTAACTGTAAACATGTAATGAAGTACCTCTTTGAACTATTTTAGTTATTTATGTTTGTATAATTTGCTTTACGGAACAAACACAGGGGGCACTGCTACGATATTATAAATATCTAATTTTCTAGCTTTACCATAACTACCTATAAATCGATAACGAACGTTTTACCCGTTTTCCTCTCTCCGTCAAGATTTTGTCCTCAAAAGTCCTCTCCTAAATTTAGGCCTTCCCCATAGATTGTCATAAGCGGAATATATGCTATAGTTCCATATCTTAACAGGTGGATTGGCAAATGCAATTTATTGTTATTTTGTGTTGTCATCAGGAAAACACTGACGTCTGTCTTCTGTTTCATTTCACTCCGTCGCTCTTTACGATATTCACAGGATGATTCCGCCACTACACGAAATTATTTAAGTCTATCTTAACATCATGTTTATGAAATATTTTCATCCAAACAAATATAGTTTTCTCGATGATTCTATTTTCCTCTGAAAAAGCGAAACAACATATAAAGTTGGAATTAAAAAATGGAATCCATCTCGCTTATATACCGTGTGACTGTCAAGGTCTAGTGTTCATATCTCACTGACTATTAATTTTAGAGGTTTGCGACACGATTTGAATTGTAAAATAATCAATAATCGCTCGAATAATAACTCTATTCATTATCTTTTTAATTTTATACTTTGATATTGCTTTTATTGATTTCAGCTAACATAAAATATGACTTGGTCATCGGCGTACAAAAGCCATTTGACGGTTAACTCATTCATTCATAACCCGCATTTTTCATCAAAGTAGTTCATAAAAAATAACACGTAAAAAAACAACTCCGTCCTGTCACCCAGAGGGGTAGACAGAGACTATTTGACACGATCCCGACACACTTCTCTCGCCTCCTCCACATCCATATACCTACGCACACATGCTCGTCGGTTAAGGGCCCATTTTTAGGGTTCCGTAGTCAACTAGGAACCCTTATAGTTTCGCCATGTCTGTCTGTCCGTCTGTCCGTCCTCGCTTAATCTCTGTGACCGTTAGCACTAGAAAGCTGAAATTTGGTAACAGTATGTGTATCAATCACGCCGACAAAGTGGTAAAATAAAAATCGAAAAAATGTTTTGTTAGGGTAGCCCCCCTATATGTAAAGTGGGAAGTGATTTTTTTTTTAATTTTAACCTTAACGTGTGATATATTGTCGGAAAGGTATTTAAAAATGAATAGGGGTTTACCAAAATCATTTTTTGATAATGTCAATAATTTCGGAAATAATCGCTCCTAAAGTAAAAAACAATGTGTCCCCCCACTCTAACTTTTGAACCATAAGTTTACAAAATATGAAAAAAATCTGAAAAGTAGAACTTTATAAGGACTTTCTAGGAAAATCATTTTGAACTTGGATGGAAACAACAGTACCCACTACCGGGGAATCCATTATGTTCGAGCTCCTGCAACTGAGGAGCGCGAACGTAATGGATACCCACCTTTAAACTCATAAGTGGGAACACTTATTGTGACTGACGGAAAACTACGGAACCCTACACTGAGCGTGGCCCGACACGCTCTTGGCCGGTTTTTATTATATCAAATCAAATCAAATCAAACTGCCGTTCACTTCTGAAACATAAATTTGCTTTGAATAAAACTCTGCAGTGGGAAGTCTATAGTCTGTAATGTTCAAGATCGTCCCCACCATTACATTCGACTTGATAAACCACAAATCCTCGTAAAAGAACACCGATTCCTACCAAGGATGATACGCGAGGCTATTGATATTAAAAAAACATCCAAATGTCAATAGAGAAGATGGATGGGTACTGCCAGCTGCTTGGGATTCTATAATTAACAAAATTAAACCCAAACCCAAGCATACTACTGTAAGACTTCATGATACTATAAGCTCGTTTTGCGTAAATCGGACCAAAAATTAATATTCAAAAACTGAAGGTAGCCGGACTAACTATGACATTGGGACGTCATACATTGCAGTCCTCCCCGTGACCATCCCGACGGTATAAAAATATAACGACGATAATAAAAATAAATTAAAGTAATTAAACGCAATAAAATCCATAAATAATAGTTTCATTCAATGTGTAGTGTTCGCGTAAATTTAAGAAATCATTATAAATTTGCTTTGTTACTCTTTCCTCATTTATTCTTACCACATAACCAAACCACCGAAGCAATACTTTCTTAATCTTGGCATCATCTTGCAAACCACATTCTTCTCTTACCACACAACTTCTCGCCCTGTCACTCAGATTCAGCGCTAACTTTTCTTCTACTCTCTTCCTTCTTCTGCCACACCCAACTTTCAACACCTTACGTTAAAGTATGGACCAATACAGCATTGTGAATTGCCATACGTGCTTTTTTAACGCAAGTCATATGAAGCAATAGAGTGTAGGCCCTATTTACTCTATTACCTGCGTTCACTCGTCGTTTTATATCCTTACCATATCTCCCATCCTTGCTAACTAAATATACAAATCGTTTACTTGCTCTATCAACAAAAAATAACATTAAATGAAAACGTAGGGAACAAACCTACTAATGTTATTTATTTGGATTATAGTTTTTTCTTTATGTTTATGGGTTTTCCGAATCCAGATCGAATAGTTGGTACTTAAGAGTATATATTAAAATACACATTCAGGCCTATTATCCTCAAAGGTAGGCAGAGTCTACTGATTTCCATTTGGCACGATCTTTACTTTACTTAAATTCTTGCTGTATTTTATATATGCTGTATTGCTGTAAATAGATTATGCATCTCTTTGCATTTTCTGTCGCATTCACTACGGGGAGTGCTCTGAGAAATTGTTTATTTCAGAACTAATTTCAGTCGTCAAATGCCACCAACGCACATTGTGACAAAATCCACGATACATTTCACACCATTTTGATGCTTGGTAGTTTACTACTGAAACAGAAACAGAAACTTTATTATTCAATATAGATTATAACAATACTTATTGAAAATCACTTTTTTCATTTACCACTGTTTCGCAAAAAAAACCTCTGTCATGGGAAGAACCAGCAAGAAACCCAGCGGGACTATTTTTTTTCCAATAATAGCTTACAATAATGTTTACAATAAACAACACAAGACAAATTAGAAATAGCTCGGTAGCGATCACCCTTCTCGGGGGTTATTATCATCCATAAATTCTAATTATATATATTATAATTATAATATTATAATAACCCTTTTTATACAAACTTATTAAAAATAACATTTTTGAACTTCGTGTAGGACAAATTTTGTATATTTTCTGGGATTTTGTTGTAAAAGCGTATTCATCGCCCCAAGAATGAATTACTGACTCGGTGGAGTCGAGTAACTGGTACTACTAGCCTGTGTCTGTTCCTTGTATTTACAGAATGAATATCACTTATTTTCGCAAAACTACTTTTGTTCTTGTGTACGTACATTACATTTTCATAAATGTATTGAGAGGCCAGAGTTAATATATTAATTTCCTTAAATTTTTGTCTCAGTGACTCTTTTGGTTTTAAATTATATATTGCTCTAATGGCCCTCTTCTGTAAAATAAATATAATTTCAGTGTCAGTCGCGTGTCCCCATAGCAAAATGCCATATGACATAATGCTATGGAAATAACTAAAGTAAACTATTCTAGCTGTTTCAACACTGGTAAGAGTTCTAATCTTTTTCACAGCATATGCTGCAGAACTAAGTCTGCTAGCTAGTTTTGATATATGGCGGAGCCATTGGAGCTTTGCGCCCAGTGTGATTCCAAGAAAAATTGTGGTATCAACAAGGCTCAGTTGCTACCACCTGCCTGTACAAATTACTAGGAGTTCTCTTCACTCGTACGACTTTTTTATGGAATTTTTTACCACCGTTGACTGTTTCGGACCGGTACGACTTTTAAAAGGAAAAGGAGTATATTTTTATGCATTTGTTTGTATGTACAATAAGTATTTGTTTATATATATATATATATATATATATATATATATATATATATATATATATATATATATATACATTATACCATTGAGTTACAAACGAGCACACAGTCCACATGGTGGTAAGTGGATGCTGTGCCCAAAGACATCCACATTTATCCTCTATTAAGAATAATAGTAAAAAGGGTATCCGGTTCACAACACCATAAGAAACACAGCTCAGCTTTACGCTGCTATATTACGCTGGAATTCTGTGAAAGCGTGGTCCTGCCCCGATCGAGCCGACCCATTCGTGCTACAACTATAATATATATATATATATATATATATATATATATATATATATATATATATATATATATATATATATATATATATATATATATATATTATAGTGTATCGTTTTACAGATGAAAGTTACCGATCGAATAAATAATAACTTTATAACCTGACTGAATTTCATTCCTATGAATATATTTTATATGAGGATGAAAAAATCGGACCTTAATATTATAAATGTAAAAGTATGTTTATTCGTCCTTGAAATACACTTGAACGACTGGATGGATTCTAATAAAAGACATCGAAGTCTTTTACATCGTAGAATTGGTTATGCATACTTATTATACCTTGCAGAGCAGGCGAGTAACAGCAACTAGTATAAAATAAATAGTTAGTACTAAACATTTTTGTTTTAATGCACATGCAATAACAACAAAACAGTAATATCGTGTCCTTATATAATAATTTGTGCATTTGTTAGTAATTGCGTAACTTGTAACTTCTGAACTCATGTTAATTTGCAAAATTTATAGTAAAGGATGAAAAAATTAATGAATTTACTAACTTAAATAGGATTTTCCACAGTCAGGTATTTTAGAACCACTACACACAACCCCATCACCGCAACTTCAATATTACTCTTAGCATTGATGCTGCGGTAATGGTACTACTCGTTGACTTATATATTACTAGCTTGCCAGGCACACATTGTTCTGCCTTTTTCGACGATCCTTTTTCATGTCCTATTAAAAACTATTTAATTTGCAAAACTAAAAATTATGGGTCGCTCATGGGCAAAAACAACTATCCTATCTCTCAAATTGGATCAAACTGTACACGGTGTGCAAATTTGATTAAAATCGGTTAAGTAGTTTAGGTGTCCATTGCGGACAAACAACGTGACACGTAATTTATATATAAGACTAGCGTAGTACTACTCTACTAAAGAGGCTATTCAAACCATTGTGTCACTCCCTATAGAGGCGATGTGAATAAGTGTTTACCTCCATTTTATTTTCGCTTGCGAAACAATGTGATTTTATAATTTAAGTAAAATTAATTAAGTATAATGAATTAACAGATAATATCTTGTTAAAAATTATTGCAAAATCTTGCGTATGTTGGTAAAATATAAACTTTGACTGGAATTCGAATTTAGGTAGTGTTCAGAAATTGCTAAATAAAATGATAATGATAATGAAAAAAAAATTATTAAATGAAAATAAACAAATTCATCACATTATTGTATAATATATCGGCATTAGGTTTCAATATCTTAATTAATTGCCCTAATATCGTCAAAATTAATCTATTCACTATATTAGTGCCGCCTAATACGCGTTGTAAGAAAGCAGTACTAACATAATTACTTGCTTAACGAAGTGTAGTGAAGCAGAATCCTTAGTGGAGCCCACGCAGGATTATCTGACCGCTTTTGATGTCGACGTTTTATCTGATGTGAAACGTAATTAACCAACCTATTACATACAGGCATGGCTATGAAAACTGCTTGTAATTGGTCTTTGTGTATAGCCGTTCTTATATATCAATGGTATAGGCATATTTTGTATTTTATAAAAATAATTAAATATTATTTGCCAAAACTAATGTAGTGCAAAAAACTGAGACGGGGTCTTTTATTGCTAGGAGATGACAGGGACCGAGGCGGCGATAAAAACGTACAGAATTTTTATTAGATCATATCTAAAGTAGAATTAGAGAAACTGATATTAGCCCAGCGGATCAGTAAGCTGAAGTAACAACGAACCAACTAGCCCGTTGAATCGACTACCGACGGGGCAGAAAGGTTTCCGAGAGTATAGCGTATGTGTGAAACGTTTGCCAACCATCGGAAATTATATTTTATAGCTTAGAATAATTACTACATACACATTATGAGGGAACCTACCACAACAAATCAATTAAACTTAAATCTGTTATTGAGGCAGCAAGTTCTTTCTACTTCTACAACTTTTTTCCTAATTGTGCCCCTTCCCTTATAGACTTAATGTTTGTATCTTCTCTAGATCATGTTGCGAAACCCGGTCAATGTGCAGCGGATGCATTTTTTATCATGACCTCATCTTCTTGTCTTATAAAATTAGATCCCCTGAAGCTAAATCGAGGACTTTACTTCAGCGAACCTTTAGTCAGCTGAACGTTGAACCACTTCGTCGGGATGCTTTAAAGATTGATTGGAATTTAGTTGTGGATGCTCCTACTGTTGACGAATAGGTAGCCTTATTCAATTCCTTATTAACTCAGTTATACGATTATCATGCTTCTGAGCGACTAATGCGTGTTAAGTACCCTCAATCTCAGTGGTTGAATTACGAAATAAAGCAAATAATTGATAAGAAAAATCGATTTAAGCAAAATACAAGTCAGATCCTAGTGATGCAAATAAAGAGAAATATAGATTGATACGGAGTCGTTCCAACAACGTGTGCAGAAATGCTCAACAATGCCATACTCATGAATCGGTTCGTGATCCTAATCCTGCTGTCCTTAGGCGTTTGGAAGAAGAGTGAAATCCTAACACAATATAATATTGATCCTAATCAATTTAATCAGCACTTTTACTCTACATCTTACATTGATTATTAAGCAAAGTAAAATACTTTGAATGGCCTCTCTAGTATTCCCACTCCGGACTCTTCCGCTTTTTATTTTAGTCAATTTGGTAGTTGTGGTTCTGAGAGAGCCATTCTCTCCATCCATTCGAATTCAGTAGGCGATGACTGTATTAGTCGTAAAATGATCATACCTCTCCTGAATATTCTAAGCTCTTATTTATAAGAGAACGAGAACATAACCTTCTTAATCCCTTGCAAACCGGTTTCAACCCCGGTTATATACGACTACAGCACTTTTACAAATTACTAATAACATTCTTTCAACTTTGTTAGATTTTAGCAATGCGTTTAATACAGTCGATTTTGATATCTTGTTAAATATATTGCGCTCTCTCAATATGATTTCGGCTGTAGTTGAGTGGTTTCGTAGTTACATACTTGTTTGGGTGCCAACAGCGTACTCAAGTACAGGATATGTATTCTTCTAGGACTTCTAATGTTGCTGTTATCTCACACCGATTCATTTTTTTTGAGAAATAAATTCTTAATCCTTTCTTATTACGTAATAAACAAAATTAAATTAAACATTTGTTTTCGAGCGGTTACCACGTGCCCACGAACGCAATTGTGTCAAATTGTGCATCCATGTTCTTTTGTTTAATTATGTCACGTGGACTTGATTAACTAATTTGATTTGTGTGGTAGCGTAAAACACGGCTATATTATTGATGTAGCACGAATCTGGTAACTCCACTGAGGTAGGACCGCACACTCACAGAATATCAGCGTAAAATAGCAGCTGAATACTGTGTTGATGAGTAGTATAGAGAACCGGAGACCCTTTGAACTGGAAAAGAGCCCTTCAATCTTTGTCCTCCGGGGTGATAACGCATCTGCATTTTATTCTTAATCGAGAATAAATGTAGATGACTGTGGACCAAAGCATCCACTTACCATCAGGTGGACAGTGTGCTCGTTTGTCATCTTGATTTTATAACAAATATTTTAAACTGTGGTGCCCATCGGAGGCAAATCTCAGCCATGGTTTGGTCGCTCATGTAAAATAGTATCATGCTATAAGCAGGAGTGCTACCAAGCCTGGGCTGACGCTTGACTCTTTCTTTGCGTCCAAGGACAAATCAAGTAGGCCTGACGGAATCCCCCAAATTGTGCTGAGGACGTGTGCTTCAGAGTTGGCACCGCTATTAACGCGTCTTTTCCGGTACTCCTACTCCCTAGGCGTAGTCCCAAAATCATGGAAGACGGCTTTCGTCCACCCGATCCCTAAAAAAGGCGACCGCTCAGACCCGTCCAACTACAGGCCTATCGCCATCACCCCCTTGTTCTCCAAAACAATGGAGTCCATTGTAAACTGCCAGCTCATGAGGTACCTTGAGGCTCACCAGCTGATTAATGATCACCAATACGGTTTTCGCCGTGGTCGATTAGCTTGTGATCTTCTGGTCTACCTAACTCATAGATGGGTGGAGGCAGTAGAGTCCAAGGGGGAGGCATTTGGCGTTAGTTAGGACAAGGCCTTCGATTAGGTTTGGTACAAAACGCTTCTTTCGAAGCTCCCTTCCTATGGGCTTCTCGAGAAATTGTGCTATTGGATCACCAGCTATCTCGCAGATTGGAGCATCAAGGTCGTTGTAGACGGTGCAAGCTCCGATTACAAGCCTGCGTGCTATCGCCAACGCTGTTTCTTCTGCATATCAATGATATGTTGCAAACCCGTAACATTCATTGCTATGCAGATGACAGCATTGGTGATGCTCTATACACCGGCCGTGCCAATATTCACACAGTTAATTAACAATGCTAAATATGATTAAAACTACTTTTACGGATTTTATCGCGTTTATTTTTACTTTTTATTTTTAATTCCCGACGTTTCGGGCTCTTTCCAGCACCCATGGTCACGGGGGACTGAGATGACTGACGTCCCGATGTCATTGTTAAACCCGGAGTACCTTCAGCTTTTTTAATTACTATACTATATAATAAGGTACTCCGGGTTTAACAATGACATCGGGACGTCAGTCATCAGTCCCCCGTGACCATGGGTGCTGGAAAGCGCCCGAAACGTCGGGAATTAAAAATAAAAAGTAAAAATAAACGCGATAAAATCCGTAAAAGTAGTTTTAATCATGTGCAATGTTCGCGTAAATATAAGAAATCATAATGCTAAATATGATACTTTTACTAACCAATTATACCGTTTCGGGATTCCCTGTAACTGTATGAATCGATTAACCCCACAGCTCAACATTGGAAGCGTTCGAGAAAAGCCACAAAGCACGGTTCTGAGCCTGCATCCATCGACTTCCTACATCTTTTACTGCATCTCCTGGGGGCATCTCTACACTTCGCTTATCGTTACGAGGCTTCCACTCCTTTCATAAAGCCTTTCTTCTCCATTAGTTGTCTGTTATTTGAACTATATGGCTGGCCTATTGCCACTTAGTCTTAACAATCCGTTGCGCTAAGTCAATTATTTTCGTTATTATGTTTATTTTTCACGTCTTTAATTTTCCTCATACCAGCAGTGAAGGACCACGTCTCAAATCAACATCTCATCATTGGCAACGCGCACTGGTTTCCATTATTTGAGAAATGGAAGGAAGATGTATCGCAACCTCCCGAACGCTGCCCTACCGAGTTGGATCCGTCAATAGACCTCTCGGTCGAAGTTAGACTTATCTAGTCGGACAATATTTGTGCTAGATAAACATACTCATCAACAACTTCGAGCCTAGTGCTCCCAACAACTAGCGGCAGTGCCACTGAGTGTCAACGAGAAGTACCACAATGGAGGATGGAATTAAAGGGCTACTGGATTGAAATCCAGGCAACGGTTTTCCACCCACATTTATAAGCTTAGCTGTAATTCCATTCTCTCTCCACCTTGGGTTTTGCCGTTTTTAATATGTTGGACGGCTATTCTAATTTCGCTATGATGATGCAGATTGATGATGTTTTGTTGAGACTGATGATAAAATTTCTTCACTCTTTACTATTTTCGTTTTAAACCTTAAGGTCATTTGAATACAAATTCAATTTTCCTATACCTTATTATTTAATAAAAGAGACATAATTTTAATTAAAAATGTCATGCAAGCACGTTTTAATTGATTAGGTATGCACTCCACCAGAGCGAAAAATGTGTTAATCATGAATGAGTCAGCTAAAGTTAATGTTTGTTAAACGATACGTCTTCCTAACGACGCTCGTTTATCGTATAACATGTTTTAAGGTTTCAACTAGGTTCTCAAAAAACATCCTTGTTAAACTATAGGATTGTTGTTCTTTTGATTATAAAAACTAGGTAAGATTTATACGATGATTTGACATGCAAATAATTATATAGGTCGCGGGATGTCGTGATCACTTTCAGTCGCGCTTCAGACGTAAACGAACGTAAAATAACGTCATGTAAAAAATATGCAAGAGTAAGAATACTGATAAAACTAAGTCTAATGGCATAACATATTAACAGTTAATCAAAGATTAATTCATTTTGGATTTGTATAATTTTCAAAGTTCCTTAAGACCAGTTCTTATTACCTTACGCTGTTCTTCGAATGCAAAGCATAGTGATGAGTAACGTTCGTTATCTAGACGGCTAGGCGTAGATATTATGTCGATATGTTTGAATAATGCTACACTGTTCATCGTTGTATACTATTGAGGAGAGCACAACTGATTTTATAAATGTATGTTACTATTTTACTTTGTTATTTGCTAAATTAATTAAATAAAATTTAATTATAACAAAAAATGTACGTAAAATAATTTTTTATTGAATGTAACTAATTTCACCTAATTTAACTTTTTATTAAGATTTTATCGCGTTTCATTTAACTTATTTTCCTTATTTTTAATATCTGAGATTTTTGATACTTTACAATACCCGTGGTCACAGGGAAATGAATTTTTTGGCATTCCGACGTCATAACTTGCTTTTAAATATTATTTTTGGTGCGAACTACGCATGTTTATCATTTTGTATTTTAAAATTCTTTGTTCATTTTCATTTATGTAATGGCCATCACGAAAATCTATAACCCTACGGCGTCCCGTGAGTGCCGTATGACGTTACACATGGTCTTTGTTTTAACGATGACAAAAAATTTATAGCCGAGAACCGCGTAATAATATAAAGTTTGAGAGCACCTCTCGCCCTCCAGCAATTTCGTGCACTATCCCCGTCACCACTAATCCATCCCAGTACCACTACTCCCAAAACCACGACACTGGGAAAGACACGATAATACGTCACATATCAAATCAAATCAAATCAAATAATTTATTCAGTATTAGAGTTTTTACATAGCAGTGTTGTGAATGAGGACTTCTTTTAAGTAAATAAATACTTGTGTTAGAAATCCCTCCTCTCCGTAACATTGATTAACGAATACTAATGTGGTACCTACTTACTTCAATACTTAATCTGAAAACATATTTTTAATTTAGATTTTTAAAGTTGCTCTAAAACACAGATTAAGAGTAATTAAAAATAAAAATATAAACTTTCTCAACAAATTTTACATGGTACACAAGGATTTACTATATTTCAATGTATTTGTGTGTGTGTGTGTGTGTGTGTGTGTGTGTGTGTGTGTGTGTGTGTGTGTGTGTGTGTGTGTGTGTGTGTGTGTGTGTGTGTGTGTGTGTGCGTGTGTGTGTGCGGGTGCGTGTGTGTATGTGTGTGTGTGTGTGTGTGTGTGTGTGTGTGTGTGTGTGTGTGTGTGTGTGTGTGTGTGCGTGTGTGTATGTGTGCGTGTGTGTTTATGTGAGTTTGAGCTTTATGGGTTATTAATAAAATTTCATTTAGATTAAGGCCCCAAAGCATTAAGTTTAGGTATCCTTCCTATTTTATTAAATAAAATAATAATATTTTTAAATAAAACTTCCATTGTGTGTAAAATATAATCCAAGAATGTCTTAGTTTGAGTTCTGTAGGAAAGACTCAGTTTTATCATAACTCCAAGTTTTTAATAGTACTGTCAAACTCATTTTGCACTTGTATTTAATTATTTGGTAAATGTTTAAAACTTTCATCATCATCATTCATCATCATTACAGCCCTTCACAAGTTCACTGCTGAACATAGGCCTCCCCCAAGTAATGCCACAAAGCACGGTCCTGAGCCACCTGCATCCATCGACTTCCTGCATGTCTTACCAGGTTGTCACTCCATCTAGTGGGGGGTCGCCCTACACTACGCCTACCAGTACGAGGCTGCCACTCGAGAACCTTTCTTCCCCATCGGTTATCGGTTCTTCGAGCTATATGGCCGGCCCATTGCCACATCAGCTTACTTATCCGTTGGGCTATGTCGGTCACTCTGCTTTTACTGCGGATATCCTCATTTCTGAGTCTATCACGCAGAGAAACTCCGAGCATAGCCCTCTCCATAGCTCGCTGAGCGACCTTGAGCGTCCTCATACGGCCAGCAGTGAAGGACCACGTCTCAGATCCGTAAGTCATCACTGGCAACACGCACTGGTTGTACAATCTAGTTTTTAGAGATTGAGGTATACCTGACGAGAAGATATGTCGTAACTTCCCGAACGCTGCCCAGCCGAGTTGAATCCGTCGATTGACCTCTCGGTCGAAGTTGGACTTACCTAGTCGGACTATTTATCCCAGGTAAACGTACTCGTCAACAACTTCGAGCATAGTGCTCCCAACAACTACCGGCATAGGTGTGACATGGACATTAAACATGATCTTTGTTTTGTCCATGTTCATCTTAAGACCTATCCGTTGGGAGGCACTATTGAGGTAATTGAGCATAGTGCTTAAGTCCTCCAGCGATTATGCCATAAGGACTATATCGTCGACAAATCGAAGGTGAGTGATGTACTCGCCATTGACGTTAATACCGTATCCTTTCCAGTCCAGTAGCTTGAAAACGTCTTCCAAAGCAGCGGTGAAGAGTTTCGGGGATATAACGTCACCCTGTCTTACACCTCTCTGCAGTTGGATAGGTTTCGAGCTCTGGTTCTGTACTCGGATAGCCATTGTAGCCCTACTGTACAAACACTTCAGCACTTCGATATACCGACAGTCAACTTGGCACCGCTGAAGAGACTGCAGCACCGCCCAAATAACGACGGAATCAAAGGCTTTCTCATAGTCCACATACGCCAGGCAAAGTGGCAAATTGTACTCTACAGTCTTCTCTACAATCTGCCACAGGGTACGTATGTGGTCTATGGTACTGAAGCCTTTTCGGAAACCGGCTTTTTCGGGAGGCTGGAAGTCGTCGAGTCTGCGTGTGAGACGATTCGTAATGACTCTCGAAAACAGCACGTAGACGCGGCTCAGAAGGGAAATCGGTATCTGTAGTTCTTAAAGAGAGCGTTGTCGCCTTTCTTAAAGAACAAGACCACCGCCCTTCTGCTCCACGCCTCTGGAGTAGTGTCACCATGCAGGACGGAATTGAAGAGCTTCTGAAGGACTTCAAGTACCGGTGTTCCACCCGCTTTCCGAAGCTCCGCTGTAATTCCATCCTCGCCTGGGGCCCTGCCGTTTTTAAGGTGCTGGAGAGCCATTCTAATCTCGCTTAGACTGACGTCCGCGATATCATCGGAATAGTGTCGGATAAGACTTGCTCTTGGATCGTTACTCACACTTGCGTATGGCTCCAACGATGATTTGTACAGCTGCCCATAGAACCTCTCAATCTCACTCAAAATCTCAGGTGTCCCGGAAACGATGCTGCCACACTCAGTCTTTAGCTTTGACAGTTGGCTCTTACTGGCAGACAGATCTCTGGCAAAGACTTTGGAGCCCTGGTTCCGCTCGATCACTTCTTTAATACGAGCAGTATTAAAGTTGCGTAAGTCTCGCCGAATGCATTTGGAGATCTGTCTGTTCAGTTGCCTGTATGCTTTCAAATCTGTTGACGATTGCAGCCTCATCTCCCGTCAGCAGTCATGAGATTAAGAGTGTGATCGGAGAGTTTTTGTGTTCTTCTGCGGCGGGTCTTGCAGAACTTAGCTCCGACCGCATGGACAGTTAAGACAAAGCGGTTAAGTAACTCGAGCTGAATGGTTTCGGGATTCTGGATTAGAGCACGAGGAGGAAGGAGCGTTGACTTAATTAGACGAGACCTCTCCAACTTAACGTTTAGGTTTAGTGTGCCTCTTACCATTCGGTGATCGCCGCCAGTTTTTACCCTTGCGATCAGTGAGGCATCACTGAACAGTTGGCGTCTGGTCGTCATAATGAAGTCAATCTCATTTTTTGTCGAACCGTCGGGGCTCGACCAGGCCCACTTCCTGTGGGGCCGCTTCTGGAAGAAAGAGTTCATCATAAAGAGTCCCTCTTTCTCCATAAAGTCGGCCAGCTGCTGGCCCTTTCGGTTCCGTCGCCCTACTCCAAATTTCCCTACCTTCAGCTCACCGTTTTCTCTTGTGCCTAGTTTTGCGTTGAAGTCTCCCATAAACGCCGTGTAGTGGGTTTTGGAGGAATGCATGGCTTTGAAAATATCCTGATACATTTCTTCCACCTCCTCATCGGGATGTGCCGAGGTTGGTGCGTAAACCTGTATGACCTTCAGCGAATACGGTTTGGTGATTCTGAGTATCAGGTACGCGACCCTCGTCGACACACTCCTAATCTTTACAACTTTGTTGACGAGAGACTTGTGGACGATAAATCCGACACCTACTTGGGACATTGGACTTGGGACTCCGGGGTCATTGTAGAAGCGTGCTCGTCGCGACCCCTGCCAGCCCTTTTCAGGGCTGCAATTCTACACAGCTTCGCACCCATGCAAACGAGGGTTAGGACGTCCCCCCAAGGCGACGCACACCAGCTCGTCCCCGTTGGTGAGGAATGCAGCGCGCAAAGCGGCGATGGGGACCGCCACCCGTCACGCACAGCCCGACACGACGGAAGGTGGAGGACGGAGTGCAGAGTTAGCACGTGGAATGTTAGAGGGGGCATGAGAGATAAGACGAATGAGTTGATCGAAATAATGAAAGAAAGAGAATTAGATGTCGTGTGTATGTCGGAGACCAAATGGAAAGGCAGTGGTATTGAAAAGCTCCCTGACGGGACGTTAGCTATATGGTCCGGAGTCCCGGAAAGCGAGAACGCCTGCCAGGGAGTGGGAGTGCTGTTGTCGTCCCGGTTGGTCGGTCTTATGACTGAATACAAGGTTGTGAACTCAAGACTTCTCTGGGTTCGCTTCAAAATAGGACTGACGAAGTTATTCCTTTTGGCTGTTTATGCGCCGGTAGCTTCGTCGTTCAGGGCTGAGCTGGAGGAGTTTTGGGAGAATGTAAGAGAAGTTCTAGATTTGGTTAAGGGAAACGAAAGAACTGTTGTATGTGGTGATTTGAATGGATGGGTAGGTATCCCTCGACCAGGATACGAGTCGGTGCTTGGAAAGTTTGGCGATAAAAGGGTTAATGATGCTGGCAAGCTTATACTGGCTGTATGCAAGGAAAAGGGTCTTCTTGTGACAAACACTATGTTTAATCACAGGAAAATCCATATGTACACTAGAGAAAGAAAGAATGAGAGAAGTATGATTGATTTGTTCCTGGTGGATGACCGACTGCGAAAACAGGTGATGGATACACGAGTGTTCAGGGGTGCTGACCTGGAAACGGATCATTATCTAGTAATTACTAGATTTAGGGGTTTGTTCGTGGGTTGGCGCTACCGGACGGCAGTAACAGAACCACAGTCGGTCTGCCGCATCCGAAGCTGGAAGCTTCGGGAAGAGGATACTAGGGACAAATATCACACGAGGGTAGCCGAAAAGCTTGAAACCATCGATGGCAGGAAAGAATGTGTGGAGAGAATATGGCAGAACCTTAGGGATGGAATGGTAAGTGCAGCGGAAGAAGTATGTGGAACGACAAAAAGAGGTAGTAGTAAAAGAAGAGATGCATGGTGGAATGATGAAGTGAAAGAAGCTGTAAAAAGAAGAAAAAAGCATGGTTAGACTACTTGGCCTCTAGTAACGATGAGCATATGAGAGAGAAGATGAAAGAAAGATATAAGCTGCAGAAAGTTCATGCGAAAACATTGATTGAGGAAGTACGTGAAAGGTGTAGAATAGAAGCGGACGAGAGGTTGTCGCACGACTTTAGGGAAAACTCCAAACTCTTCTGGAAAGAGGTTGGAAGGTCCCGGAGTGGTGCGACAGCTTTAAGAATGAACAAAGTGCTTTCGAGAACCAATGACGTCCTCTCAGAAAAATCGGACGTCATGCAGCGATGGAGTGAATTTTATAGAGAAATGTATGCGTGTCATGATCTTAGTGAAGGATCCGGGGGTGACGCCGTGACTGGCACGCCAGACACGGACCTCGATGACACTGAGGTCATCAGCATGAAAGAGATTGAACGTGCGATTCGAAGTTTGAAATGTGGTAAGGCTGCGGGACTAGACAGAGTTACTGCCGAAATGGTCAAGTACGGTGGGCCTCGCGTCTGGGACAGCTTTCATCTGCTGTGCAATTTGTGCTGGCGGACGGGAGATGTCCTGGATGATTGGCGATCCGCGGTCATTGTGCCTTTATATAAAGGTAAAGGTTCACATTTTGACTGCGGGAGCTATCGGGCGATCAGCTTGACCAGTTTAGCAAGTAAAGTTTACTCGAAGGTTTTGACACGCAGGATGCAAGAGAAATCGGAAAGATTCTTATGGGAGGCACAACGCGGATTTAGACCTGGAAGAGGATGCACGGATCAAATGTTTTCTCTCCGCATGATCACGGAGAAGCTTCTGAGTGTTAACCAGAGGATTTTCTGTGCTTTTGTGGATCTGGAGAAAGCATTTGATAAGGTTATAAGGAAGAAAATGTGGGAACTGTTGCCGGGATATGGTGTGGATGGTCGATTGTTAAGGGCTGTGCAGTCACTTTACTATGACTGTAAAGCCTGTGTGCGGGTAGGACATGACCTGTCACCCATGTTTAGCGTCCCAGCGGGCGTAAAACAGGGTTGTGTCATGTCTTCCTTGCTGTTCATACTGTATCTCGACAGCTGTTTACAGAAGCTGAAAGATAGCTGTTTGGGTGTGAAATTGGGTGACATAAAAGTTAATTATCTGCTGTATGCTGATGATGCAGTGCTTATTGCACCATCAGAAGCAGAACTGCAGGCATTAGTCACGTGTATGAAAGAGGAATGTGAAATTAAAGGTCTCCGTTTGAATGCTAATAAAACTAAGGTTCTGGTATTTGTAAAGGACGAAGAGAGAACGAAATGTGAAATATGGGTAAATCAGGAATGTCTAGAACAGGTAAATGAAATTGTATACTTGGGGAGTGCTTTCAGCCGGGATGGAAGATGTGATTTAGATGTGGATAGGCGTGTCGCTGCCGGAAACAAAGTCAATGGTGCCGTGAATGCATTAGTAAAAAGGCAAGGCGTGGTGAAGAGTGCACGCCTTGCAATACATAACGCAGTGTTGGTACCGACTTTGTTATATGGCAGCGAAACCTGGGTATGCCAGAAGAAGCATAAAAGCAAGTTGAATGCAGTGGAGATGCGATCTCTTCGTAAAATGTGTGGCGTTACCATAGCCGACCGAAAGCGAAACGAAGAGATTCGCAATATGGCAGGATTGAAAGATGACCTTATCACAAAAATTGATAGGGGCGTACTCCAATGGTTTGGGCACGTTGAACGAATGAGTGAAGACCGAATGGTGAAGAAAATATATAGAGCGAAAGTAAATATTAAAAGGTGTCGAGGTAGACCGAGACTAACTTTCGAAGACCATGTGAGCAAATTGCTCGAAGAGGGGAGGGTCAAGAGTACTCGGATACCTAGACGTGCATGTATGAAGAAGTTAACGTTAAGTTAAAAAAGAAAAAGAACCTGAAAGAAGCGAAAGAGGTATGTAAGGATCGTGACACTTGGCGATCTGTTCTCTCTGGCTACCCCGTTAGGGATTGTGCGTGACGATAAGTAAGTAAGTAAGTCCTTGGGACAGATGGTCGCCCTCCTTGTGATAGAACAAGTTACCGGATTCGAGGATCAACATGTCCTTCCCCTCTCTTCGGACCTCGGATAATCCTATAATATTCCAGCGCAACTTGTCTATCTCTTCTTCCAGCTCCAGGATCTTCTCGTCAGTCCTCAGGGTGCGTGCGTTAAATGTAATGTAATGTTTAAAGCTTTATTAACTTTATTATATAAATAAGCAGACTGAACCGTAAACTGCCTCCTAGCATAACCTGACTTGACTGTAGCAATGGGAGCTACATTATGCTTTCGTCTTCGAGATATGTTGGAAGGATATGAGAAAAGCTATAAAATTATATGGCTTCCGAAAGACGACTGTACATCTTTTTCACCGGAAAATACTCCGTCCGGCGGCGAACTTCAATGCGCCTGCCCATCGTTATAATTTTAGTCATATCATATCGTTATCATTTACAGCCAAATCTTCCCTACAAAGCACATGTCCAACTGTATACTTTAATACGACCCTGTTCTGCGTGGTGAAACAGGCAAAACTTTGAACCCCATGTTTACATTAACGCATTCTTTAAAAGTTACCGTTACAAACGCAGAAATCGTAATAATAGGACGGTAGAAATGAATTAGCAGTCGATTACTTCCAAAACCGATGTCGCCACATCTTACATACGCAATACACAATGATATCTAATGTCTCATATTACATTGCTTGGCGAGTTCGTCAACGTCACGTGTGTAGCGTATTACGGTAGAACAAAAGCAGCAATGGTAATTGTACAATACGAAAAGTAATAAATGAGTTTACAAAGGTAAATATCATAGTAAAGTATTCATTGAGATGTAAATTAGTTAAAACAATAGTATTTATTTAATTAGTATTTATTAGTTGAATTACATGTCCTTGATGAGTTTTTACGACTGACTATGCCGCAGTTCACCATTATAAATTTATAACAACATAAATTCACGTACGACGTTCCCCGCGCAACTAAATCACAAAATGGTAATTAATGTTCATCAACACATCATAGCGGCGACAAGGTTACGCGTCTCTATTGTCTTATTATTACGATTTCTGTGGTTACAACCTATTAAATTCAGCGGGTTGGCAACCGCAGTTTTTTTTTAATTTTAGTCGTTATTAGGATGACGATTCTGCCCATCTTTTTTGTTTCCCTCTGTCACATATTAACTATCCACGGGATGATATAGGGTAGTGGATACTCTTGCACTGCTACACTACACTACAAGCTAAAATATTCAACAAATTAAAAATATGTATCAAATATGCTGATGGAGGGCTTTTCTAGAGCGTGCCATCATTGCTTGTAAGTGTTGTCTATATTCACCATGTTAGAGAGGCGTGCTGCATTCCAAGACCCCAGAATTGGTAATCCTACCTTGAACCAATAATTCTTGTTTTCCCCATAAATCAATCATCAGGACCAATACATCAATCAGCTGGTTTTACTGCGTTCAGTTGAGGTCATTTAGACACAAGTGACGTATTCTCTTTACCTGTAATTAATATGTAAATTATTCTGTACGTGGTAGATCCATTCCGCAGCTATGTCGTGGTTGTAGCACGAATGGGTTGGCTTGACTAGGGTGGGCCACATTCTCACAAATATCAGCGTAAAGTAGCAGCTTAAAGCTGTTGTGTTTCGTATGGTGAGTGTAGAGAACCGGACACCCTTTCTTCTGGAAACGAGGCATTCCATCTTAGCCCTAAGGGGTGACAACACATTTGCATTTTGATTCTTGATTGAGTATAAATGTAGATGTCTATGAGCCACAGCATCTTCTTACCATCAAGTGGACTGAGTGCTCGTTTGTCATCCTGTACTATAAAAATAGATGATAAATAAAAAAGAAATAATACATAACACTGTTTGAATCACTCATATAATGTAAAATATATTTTCTAGTTATTCGGATAGTAAGCTACATTGCGTTTTTAAAGAAATATGCACAAGTCGGAGCAAATTAAATTATAGTAGCACTTGTAACAGAAATTGACGTCTACATACGAGTAAGTGCATTGAAGAGGAAATCCTTCTCGTTGCTTTTGCATGATTACTATAAAACTTGCCTTTTGTCGAGTATATTTTTGTTATTTTAAATTTTCAATAAAATACAATTTTGGTTAACTATGCGTTTCTTATGTCATAGATAGTTAGAATCATGGCTTCGAAACCACTAATTGATTATTGTCGTAAATAATTTCTAAAAAAGCGTTTAAGGATTAGTTGGAGTTGTTAATAAGCATTAAAAATTTTAATACTCTCACGCCTGTATTTCACTTAGTATGATGCATTATTAAGTTTTTATCCCGGGAAGAACTGGCAAGAAACTGTCTATCTTATGTAAAATGATAGAGGGAGGGGCGGGGTGTGCAATGATGTAAAAATATTTGAATGGAACTCACGATACCATCCACGCCGTCTGGATTCTTGGCGGTCCATCCCTGTACGTTTCAAGAGGTGTTTTTTTTTCGTATGACCCCCTCTTTGGAATCGTTTACTACCGGCGATTTTTCGAATCGATACAACTTAGGGACCTTCAAGAAAAGAGCTTGCTTCATTCTAAAAGGCCGGCAACGCACTTGCGATTCCTCCGGTGTTGCAGTTGTTTATAGTAGTCACTTACCATCAGGTGATCCGTATGCTCCTTTGCCCCTACTTCTAAAAAAAAATTTGGATCCTTCATTCATATAAGGGAAAACTCAGAAACCAATCTGGAATCAAGAAGAAGATGTAATCAAGAAAATATTACATGTGGAAAACAAAAGTTTGATCACCTTGAGATAGGATTCCCTGCCCAACTCTCCCTATGTCATTAGTTCCATAAACGTCAGAAATTTTTTTCGCGGCTTGTGTCGCAAATTTCCTTTTTTCGTTATAAAAGTTCAGAATGTATCGGATTTCTTCACTCATATTAACGGACAAAAACAATTAAAAATGGCGGGAAAGTTCTTTTTTACTTTGTTTCTTTTTCTTTTTCTTATGTATGTATTGATATTAAAACCAGCCAGATACAAACAGTACAAACAAAGAGATTTTTTTTTCAATTTTATACAAAGAAAATACGAAGAAAGTTTTTCCACGACCTATTATCTTATCTAACTTTGGCTTTGAAGTGCCGTATAAGCATTTTTATGAGATAGAGCCATTCTGCAGTTATATTATGATTGACGCACAAATGAATCAACTCGAATGCTGCTGTGTTTCATATGTGATTTGTATGTGTTTCGTATGGGTGAGTGTCCTATCACTTAATCATGTATCATGCGCAGGTGACAATTAAAAAAAGAAACTACTAATTCCTACTGAAGTATTTTCTGTTGTATCGTAGAGGCGGACAAATATAAATTGTTAAACCGAGTCTTCAATTTTCAGACAAAAGATGTCAGAAAGTTGACACAGTAATCTACCTACATACGAGCAGACATTGTTCTTTCCTTTGTGGTAGATAATTTCAATCAAAATTCATTCTAACATTTATAAAATGTAAATATATTTATACCTCGACCACAGTGCATTGACCCTATTGGTTCCAGAATTTTTGATTTTGTTTTTAGTACTAAACCAATATATAATATTGTGAATATAAGTAATTTTGGTCCTAGAGTATTAACATGGCGTCTCGGCAAAACAAATATAATTTGTGAATGCAAGTAACCTCAATCGGTCAAGTCGTTTGGAAGTTATACGATCACTAACGATTTTATATATAAAGACGAAAATATGCAATATGGGTATTATATATATATATATATATATATATATATATATATATATATATATATATACCTTATTTTTTTCATAGAAAATGTGAAAGAATAAAGGAAGTGGCAGCAGCGCAACATAAATTCTAAGCACGTCCTCCAGTTTTTATCTCTTGATTGAGCCCTGTTTGTTCGTAACTTTTGTGATACAATTTATCAGTAGAAGTATTAAAGTATTGCCTTGCAATGAATCATAAACGAGTTTCATTGGATTTAATTTGAACGTGTTTCGATAAAATGTAATGTATTAAATTCGATACAAGCAAGCAAGCGGTAAAAATTTTTGTTAAAATGTAATTTTTTCATGAATTTCAAAATTCATCGTCTTTTTTTTTTTGTTTAAAAACGTTACCCACACACTAGTAACTTTCCTGTATCGTGGTGGCAGTTTACATAGATAAATTGTGTGATAACAAACATGGAGACCCAGATTATTACTTTTAGGCCATACAAATATATGTACCGTGCGGGATCCGAACCCTCAGCCCTGCAATTCAATGCTAAGTCACCACGGAGCCGTCATTGAAAGAATAAACCTCAAAATACGATTATGTGAAATAGTAGATAAAACGCTAAAGGGCAGTAATGAATAAGAGCAATTGTTGCAGATTCTCCTAAAAAGTTTTATCTGAATTTTTAGTATCATCAGCATCATCATTACCGGATTATAGTCTACCAAAAGCCACAGCTGAATATAGCCCCCCCCCCCTCCATTTTGGGAGAAATCTGTGCCACGATTATCATGCGGGTTGACAACCGCAGTATTTTATTATTGAATTGTTATCACGAATATTTTGGTACTCATCTTCAGGGTCTCTTTCGACACCCACAGAATTGTTGGAGGTAGTTAAATCTCTTACGGCGCTACTGTACGACAAATGCTTACACTTAATAATCACTAGCATTTTCACGTGATAAGACAAGTGAGCCGGGAAGAACCTCATTTTCAAAGCCATCGCAAATTAGCACTATAGTCTAGGGTCTAGATGGTAGGACCCTTTCACCGGGAGGTTCGTTTTGATAGGTACCACATTCTTACTTATTTCGGGCGCCATGTACTTGTGCTTGCACTGCTGAGTTCTGATCTGTAGGGTATAGTCCCAATGCTGAGCACAAGGGCACCTCTTTTCTGAGAGGGTTTTAATAAAATAAAATATTTAATAATTCGGAGGGTATAGTCCCAATGCTGAGCACAAGGGCGCCTCTTTTCTAAGAGGGTTTTAGAGCAAGGACACTCCATCGCACTGCCCCAATGCGTGTTAGCGAACTTCACATGTCTTCGAGATATTTATTTTTCTTATTTGTGAGAAATGCAGGTTCCCTCACGATGTTTTCCTTCACCGCCGAGCCCGTGGTAAATCAGCACTCAAAATTGCCACTGTTATTAAAAATATTTAATCACTTTGAAGCCCTTCACACCTTTTCAGTGTTTTAAGGAGTATCACAAGTTAAGTTAACATCTAGAACATCTTTTTTTATATGACAGGGGGCATTCGAGCATGTGGCTCACCTGATGGTAAGTGATAACCGCCGCCCATAAACAACTGCAACACCAGAGGAATCGCAGACGCGTTGCCGGCCTTTTAAAAAAGAGTAGGCTCATTTCTTGAAGATCTCTAAGTCGTATCGATCCGAAAAAATCACTGGTTGTAGACGTTTTCACAAGGAAGTTGTGCGAGGAAGAAAACTTCTTGTAAATTGACAGTGGTGGTGGATGATATCTTGAGTCCTGTTGCGATGTGCGATGATACAATTGAACGGATGGAATTAGTCCAAACAATTCCTCTAAGCACTCCTCATGGTAAATAAGATAGAATACGCAAAGAGATGCAACACCTCTTCGCAGGGCTAGTGAGTCAAGCCGATCAGGAAGAGCTCGGTCGCCGTCAAGTCGTAATGCTCTGCGCTGGATGCAGTTCAAGTGGAAGGAACTTGTGTGCCCTGGCCCAGAGATGGGAACAGTATTCCATATAAGGCCGAACCTGAGCCTTGTAAAGTTGCAGGCGGTGTGCTGGTATGAAATACTGTCTCGCTCTGCTTTTTTGAGGTCAATTTGGCTTTCTCTTCCAAGTGACCATGAAACTGCAGGTCATTCGATATGTCGACGCCGAAGAATCCGATAATGACTAAGGAAACAAGGGGAGTGACGTCGATTGATTACGTACATTAAAATTTTCATCCCTAATCAAAAACAATAATATATTCTTTATAAGCTAAACTTATAAAAATATTCTATTTCATTTAAATATTCCGCCATTATTTTATAAAATAATTTTTCAATTGATATGCATTAGGGTTAAAATATTATAATTTTTTTTCAGTTTATATGGAACTTAAACCCCTGAAATATAAACTATTTATAAATAGGAAACCGTTTGTTTTTGTTTGCACGGGTGATCTTCAATCCTGTTATGGTGGTAAAATTTATACCCGCACTATTTATATATTTTTGTAACATAAAATATTTGCGAACTTTACCTGGCACGCTCGATGACTACTTACTACCTAACACCCATTATGTATTTTGTTATTAATGAATTTCGCATTTAAGTGAATTTTTGTAAATTCTTATGAGAATAAATGTCTTTGATCCCAAATCGGTGAAATATTATAAAAAACCTACAGTTCAAAACAATATATACTATTTTCGGATTTTTGTGGGTCCATTTTCTAATCCCAGTCAGAACTAATATTTGTGCAATAATACAAATTGTTGATACCCTGATTTCACGCATATAAATTAATTTAATATTTTTAAGGTAGATTTTAAGCACAATATATTTTTAACATAATACCATGATTTATGAGTGGGTTCATTATATTTTATACAAAACATTATTAAGATAATGAGCTCTAATTACTTCATACAAACACGCTCTTTACTATCTCCTTTGTACATGATATTTACGTATACTTATTAAAGAGAATCAGTGTTTCAGTGACTGAAGTCATTTGTTTTGTTCATGTATTTATCCTATACTATTAAACGAGCAATTCTTGTATATATATATATATCTATATAATCGCGATCTCGGAAACGGCTCCAACGATTTTCATAAAATTTTGTGTGCAGGGAGTTTCGGGGGCAATAAATCGATCTAGCTAGGATTTATTTTTAGAAAATGTCTTTTTGTCCGTGTTTTTAGGCAATGAAAAACTGCTATAATATCGTTAGAATAAGAAGGTAAATTTTGACGGCTTATTAATGATTACAAATAGCTTAATGGTATATTGGGCGGTCACAAAATCGTAATACCATGGTTCGAGCCCAGACCGGCCGACCGACTTTTTTTTATTTTTTTTTAAATTCCTTTCTTTTTTGTGAAAATCTATTTTTTTCGAGCCCTTTTTTTAGTATTTTTTAAAAACACGAAAATTTAAATTAAACTAATTGCACTCATGATTTTTTAATCAAATAAACAGTTCAGTTTTTTTTCTATTATGTCGCTACGATCAATAAATATTATTCGTATTTCATCAGTATGTAATTTGTATCTAAATATAATTTCCAAAACACACGAATCAAAAAAAAACCGAGCGAAAATTACCGAGCAAAGCTCGGTCAACCGGGTACTTTTCTTTTTAGTAGTTAATTATAAATATACTATGGACAATGATAATTATTTTCAAGAAACTTTAAAGTTATAATAGAATTTTATAATTTAACTACGTTTTGACTAAGAATCTTAGGGATAACCTTTAAAAAAAAGAGTAAGCAGAAAACCCGTCATTCACGGGTGGCAATAGTTAGGTACTTATCATCATGTGAGGCGCATGGTCGTTACCCCCTCTTCTATTAAAAAAAAAGTCACCAAAAGTCAGTGGTGACATTTTTTTAAAATATTATAAATTTATATTTTTTATAATAAAATATAAGATAATTAGAATTACATCTTAGTAAATCGATAAGCGACAGCAATCTGATAACATCTGACTAACAACGTATTTACGGAAGCGATGGTGATGATTACGATTAGAGATGAAATGGATAGCTGTTACTGGATATTCGGCCAGTCTTATCGCCGGATAGCTGGATATCGGGCCGCCGGATATTCTACTGAACATTGCCGTTAGGTACATCGCCAGAAGCGAACTTGCGTAGGTGGCGCTTCGTGTGCACGTCGTGGGTCCCTGGCAACTTAGGGTCTTTCAGTTCATGAGCGATATTTCATTGACTTGTTGTATTGATTGTAAACACGATCGTATGAGGTTATTGAAATACGTGCTTTAGTTATTTGAAGTGTTTTTTTTTGTAATTCTTAACAGAATTAACGAGAAAAATTATATCGATAAAGAAAAGATTGCCTTTAAGGGAACATTTTGATATAAAAAATGATGATCCTATGCTTGTTATATGTTTACTATGCTATGTTAAAAATTTTCGTGTAAGTAAATAATCAACTTACCGATGAAATGTTATGCCTTTATTAGTTGAATTACATGTCCTTGATGAGTTTTTACGACTGACTATGCCGCAGTTCACCATTATAAATTTATAATAACATAAATTCACGTACGACGTTCCTTGCGCAACTAAATCCCAAATTGGTAAATGATGTTCATCAACACATCATAGCGGCGACAAGGTTACGCGTCTATGCAACCTCTATTGTCTTATTATTACGATTTCTGTGGTTACAACTCATTAAATTCCACTGCTGAAAATAGGCCTCCCCCGTAGATTGTTTCAAAAGGGGAAGATTTTCCTTATTTACTATACTTGGCCAGCGGGTCGGCAACCGCAGTTTTTTTTTAATTTTAGTCGTTATTAGGGTGACGATGCTGCCCATCTTTTTTGTTTCCCTCTGTCACATATTAACTATCCACGGGATGATATGGGGTAGTGGATACTCTTGCACTGCTACACTACACTACAAGCTAAAATATTCAACAAATTAAAAATATGTATCGAATATGCTGATGGAGGTCTTTTCTAGAGCGTTCCATCATTGCTTGTAAGTGTTGTCTATATTCACCATGTTAGAGAGGCGTGCTGCATTCCAAGACCCTAGAATTGGTAATCCTACCTTGAACCAATAATCCTTGTTTTCCCCATAAATCAATCATCAGGACCTCAAACATCAATCAGCTGGTTTTACTGCGTTCAGTTGAGGTCATTTAGACACAAGTGACGTATTCCCTTTACTTGTAATTAATATGTAAATTATTCTGTACGTGGTAGATCAATGCCGCAGCTATATCATGGTTGTAGCACGAATGGGTTGGTTTGACTGGGGTAGGGCCACATTCTCACAAATATCAGCGTAAAGTAGCAGCTTAAAGCTGTTGTGTTTCGTATGGTGAGTGTAGAGAACCGGAGACCCTTTCTTCTGGAAACGAGGCATTCCATCTTAGCCCTAAGGGGTGACAACACATTTGCATTTTGATTCTTGATTGAGTATAAATGTAGATGTCTATGAGCCTTAGTATCCTCTTACCATCAAGTGGACTGAGTGCTCGTTTGTCATCCTGTACTATAAAAAAAGATGATAAATAAAAAAGAAATAATACATAACACTGTTTGAATCACTCATATAATGTAAAATATCTATTCTAGTTATTCGGATAGTAAGCTACATTGCATTTTTAACGAAATATGCAGAAGTCGGAGCAAGTTAAATTGTAGTAGCACTTGTAACAGAAATTGACGTCTACATACGAGTAAGTGCATTGAAGAGGAAATCCTTCTCGTTGCTTTTGCATGATTACTATAAAACTTGCCTTTTGTCGAGTATATTTTTGTTATTTTAAATTTTCAATAAAATACAATTTTGGTTAACTACGTTTTGGTTAATTACGTTTCTTACGTCATAGATAGTTAGAATCATGGCTTCGAAACCACTAATTGATTATTGTCGTAAATAATTTCTAAAAAAGCGTTTAAGGCTTAGTTGGAGTTGTTAATAAGCATTAGAAATTTTAATACTCTCACGCCTGTATTTCACTTAGTATGATGCGTTATAAAGTTTTTATCCCGGGAAGAACTAGCAAGAAACTATCTATCTTATGTAAAATGATAGAGGGAGGGGGGGGGGGCAGGGTGTGCAATGATGTAAAAATATTTGAATGGAACTCACGATACCATCCACGCCGTCTGGATTCTTGGCGGTCCATCCCTGTACGTTTCAAGAGGTGTTTTTTTTTTCGTATGACCCCTCTTTGGAATCGTTTACTACCGGCGATTTTTCGAATCGATACAACTTAGGGACCTTCAAGAAAAGAGCTTGCTTCATTCTAAAAGGCCGGCAACGCACTAGCGATTCCTCCGGTGTTGCAGTTGTTTATAGTAGTCACTTACCATCAGGTGATCCGTATGCTCCTTTGCCCCTACTTCTAAAAAAAATTTGGATCCTTCATTCATATAAGAGAAAAATCAGAAACCTATCTGGAATCAAGAAGAAGATGTAATCAAGAAAATATTACATGTGGAAAACAAAAGTTTGATCACCTTGAGATAGGATTCCCTGCCCAACTCTCCCTACGTCATTAGTTCCATAAACGTCAGAAATTTTTTTCGCGGCTTGTGTCGCAAATTTCCTTTTTTTGTTATAAAAGTTCAGAATGTATCGGATTTCTACACTCATATTAACGGACAAAAACAACTAAAAATGGCGGGAAAGTGCTATTTTACTTTGTTTTTTTTTCTTTTTCTTATGTATGTATTGATATTAAAACCAGCCAGATACAAACAGTACAAACAAAGAGATTTTTTTTTCAATTTTATACAAAGAAAATACGAAGAAACTTTTTCCACGACCTATTATCTTATCTAACTTAGGCTTTGAAGTGCCTTATAAGCATTTTTATGAGATAGAGCCATTCTGCAGTTATATTATGATTGACGCACAAATGGATCGACTCGAATGCTGCTGCGTTTCATATGTGATTTGTATGTGTTTCGTATGGGTGAGTGTCCTATCACTTAATCATGTATCATGCGCAGGTGACAATTAAAAAAAGAAACTACTAATTCCCACTGAAGTATTTTCTGTTGTATCGTAGAGGCGGACAAATATAAATTGTTAAACCGAGTCTTCAATTTTCAGACAAAAGATGTCAGAAAGTTGACACAGTAATCTACCTACATACGATACGGTGTTTATGGATATATATATATATATATATATATATATATATATATATATATATATATATATATATATATATATATATACCTTATTTTTTTCATAGAAAATGTGAAAGAATAAAGGAAGTGGCAGCAGCGCAACGTAAATTTTAAGCACGTCCTCAGTTTTTATCTCTTGATTGAGCCCTGTTTGTTCGTAACTTTTGTGATACACTTTATCAGTAGAAGTATTAAAGTATTGCCTTGCAATGAATCATAAACGAGTTTCATTGGATTTAATTTGAACGTGTTTCGATAAAATGTAATGTATTAAATTCGATACAAGCAAGCAAGCGGTTAAAATTTTTGTTAAAATCTAATTTTTTCATGAATTTCAAAATTCATCGTCTTTTTTTTTGTTTAAAAACGTTACCCACACACTAGTAACTTTCCTGTATCGTGGTGGCAGTTTACATAGATAAATTGTGTAAGAACAAACACGGAGACCCAGATTATTACTTTTAGGCCATACAAATATATGTACCGTGCGGGATCCGAACCCTCAGCCCTGCAATTCAATGCTAAGTCACCACGGAGCCGTCATTAAAAGAATAAACCTCAAAATACGATTATGTGAAATAGTAGATAAAACGCTAAAGGGCAGTAATGAATAAGAGCAATCGTTGCAGATTCTCCTAAAAAGTTTTATCTGAATTTTTAGTATCATCAGCATCATCATTACCGGATTATAGTCTACCGAAAGCACCAGCTGAACATAGCCCCCCCCCCTCCATTTTGGGAGAAAATCTGTGCCACGATTATCATGCTGGTTGACAACCGCAGTATTTTATTATTGAATTGTTATCACGAATATTTTGCTACTCATCTTCAGGGTCTCTTTCGACACCCACAGAATTGTTGGAGGTAGTTAAATCTCTTACGGCGCTACTGTACGACAAATGCTTACACTTAACAATCACTAGCATTTTCACGTGATAAGACAAGTGAGCCGGGAAGAACCTCGTTTTCAAAGCCATCGCAAATTAGCACTATAGTCTAGGGTCTAGATGGTAGGACCCTTTCACCTAGAGGTTCGTTTGGATAGGTACCACATTCTTACTTATTTCTGGCGCCATGTACTTGTGCTTGCACTGCTGAGTTCTGATCTGTAGGGTATAGTCCCAATGCTGAGCACAAGGGCGCCTCTTTTCTGAGAGGGTTTTAATAAAATAAAATATTTAATAATTCGGAGGGTATAGTCCCAATGCTGAGCACAAGGGCGCCTCTTTTCTGAGAGTAAAACCCTCGAGCAAGGACACTCCATCGCACTGCCCCAGTGCCTGTTAGCGAACTTCACATGTCTTCGAGATATTTATTTTTCTTATTTGTGAGAAATGCAGGTTCCCTCACGATATTTTCCATCACCGCCGAGCCCGTGGTAAATCAGCACTCAAAATTGCCACTGTTATTAAAAATATTTAATCACTTTGAAGCCCTTCACACCCTTTTCAGTGTTTTAAGGAGTATCACAAGTTAAGTTAACGTCTTTTTTTATATGACAGGGGGCATTCGAGCATGTGGCTTACCTGATGGTAAGTGATAACCGCCGCCCATAAACAACTGCAACACCAGAGGAATCGCAGACGCGTTGCCGGCCTTTTAAAAAAGAGTAGGCTCATTTCTTGAAGATCACTAAGTCGTATCGATCCGAAAAAATCACTGGTTGTAGACGAAGGAAGTTGTGCGAGGAAGAAAACTTCTTGTAAATTGCACAGTGGTGGTGGATGATATCTTGAGTCCTGTTGCGATGTGCGATGATAAAATTGACCGGCTGGAATTAGTCCAAACAATTCCTCTAAGCACTCCTCATGGTAAATAAGATACGCATATATAATACGCAAAGAGATGCAACACCTCTTCGCAGGGCTAGTGAGTCAAGCCGATCAGGAAGAGCTCGGTCGCCGTCGAGTCGTAATGCTCTGCGCTGGATGCAGTTCAAGTGGAAGGAACTTGTGTGCCCTGGCCCAGAGATGGGAACAGTATTCCATATTAGGCCGAACCTGAGCCTTGTAAAGTTGCAGGCGGTGTGCTGGTATGAAATACTGTCCCTCTCTGCTTTTTTGAGGTCAATTTGGCTTTCTCTTCCAAGTGACCATGAAACTGCAGGTCATTCGATATGTCGACGCCGAAGAATCCGATAATGACTAAGGAAGCAAGGGGAGTGACGTCGATTGATTACGTACATTAAATTCTTCATCCCTAATTAAAAACAATAATATATTCTTTATAAGCTAAACTTATAAAAATATTCTATTTCATTTAAATATTCCGCTATTATTTTAATACTAATGCATATCAATTGAAAAATTATTTTATAAAATAATTTTTCCATTGATATGCATTAGGGTTAAAATATTATAACTTTTTTTTTCAGTTTATATGGAACTTAAACCCCTGAAATATAAACTATTTATAAATATGAAACCGTTTGTTTTTGTTTGCACGGGTGATCTTCAATTCTGTTATGGTGGTAAAATTTATACCCGCACTATTTATATATTTTTGTAACATAAAATATTTGTGAACTGTACCTGGCACGCTCGATGACTACTTACTACCTAACACTCATTATGTATTTTGTTTTTAATGATTTTCGCATTTACATAAGTGAATTTTTGTAAATTCTTATGAGAATAAATGTCTTTGATCCCAAATTGGTGAAATATTATAAAAAACCTACAGTTCAAAACAATATATACTATTTTCGGATTTTTGTGGGTCCATTTTCGAATCCCAGTCAGAACTAATGTTTGTGCAATAATACAAATTGTTGATACCCTGATTTCACGCATATAAATTAATATAATATTTTTAAGGCAGATTTTAAGCACAATATATTTTTAACATAATACCATGATTTATGAGCGGGTTCATTATATTTTATACAAAACATTATTAATATTATGAGCTCTAATTACTTCATACAAACACGCTCCTTACTATCTCCTTTGTACATGATATTTACGTATACTTATTAAAGAGAATCAGTGTTTCAGTGACTGAAGTCATTTGTTTTGTTCATGTATTTATTTTCTTTTTAGTAGTTAATTATAAATGTACTATGGACAATGATAATTATTTTCAAGAAACTTTAAAGTTATAATAGAATTTTACAATTTAACTACGTTTTGACTAAGAATCTTAGGGATAACCTTTAAAAAAAAGAGTAAGCAGAAAAACCGTTATTCACGGGTGGCAATGGTTAGGTACTTATCATCATGTGAGGCGCATGGTCGTTACCCCCTCTTCTATTAAAAAAAAAGTCACCAAAAGTCAGTGGTGACATTTTTTTAAATTATTATAAATTTATATTTTTATAATAAAATATAAGATAATTAGAATTACATCTTAGTAAACCGATAAGCGACAGCAATCTGATAACATCTGACTAACAACGTACTTACGGAAGCGATGGTGATGAATACGATTAGAGATGAAATGGATAGCTGTTACTGGATATTCGGCCAGTCTTATCGCCGGATAGCTGGATATCCGGCCGCCGGATATTCTACTGAACATTGCCGTTTGGTACATCGCCAGAAGCGAACTTGAGTAGGTGGCGCTTCGTGTGCACGTCGTGGGTCCCTGGCAACTTAGGGTCTTTCAGTTCATGAGCGATATTTCATTGACTTGTTGTATTGATTGTAAACACGATCGTATGAGGTTATTGAAATACGTGCTTTAGTTATTTGAAGTGTTTTTTTTTTTGTAATTCTTAACAGAATTAACGAGAAAAATTATATCGATAAAGAAAAGATTGCCTTTAAGGGAACATTTTGGTATAAAAAAATGATGATCCTATGCTTGTTATATGTTTACTGTGCTATGTTAAAAATTTTCGTGTTGGCTTATTTGTAAGGCACGTTTACGTTTACCTACCCTTATATTTGGTAGGCAGCTAACACTACACAATATCCAAACTTATCAAAGTTTGCCAAAATATATCTTTCAGCACGCTGCACCAGTGTACAGTGTACAGTGTACAGCGCAAGACTTTTTTCTGAAGCTGGCCTTGTTTATGAAGACAGGCAAAACCTGTTAACCGTTACTGATTGACTGGAACTGTTACCTTTCAATGCACAAAAATTAGTATTTATTCACTATAATTTGCCCTTAGGTGCAGTACGAGTACTTATTTTCTAAGTTTTAAAATGAAAATTTCGTGATTACTAATTATATTTGTTAAGTGTTCGTGATCGGTCGGCCTCTAGTGCTTACGGAAAGCAGACGTGTTTGTGAAATAGCATAAAATATTAAAATTTTAACATTAGTTTGACAGTTAAAAGTGACCCTTACGCCCATATTTCTAAAGTCTGATTACTTAAAAAGTGCATAATAACTAAAGACCTTGTATTCCAGTGCAAAAATACACAGTGGCACATACGCAGCCCCGCTCAGTAGGTACCGTGAGTAACGAAAACAGCTGCCTTTTCCATTGCATTCGCACTCGTACGAAGACTTTGCATACGATGACGCGACGCATCACGCAATGAATCTACAGAGAACACCATATAGTGGGATATAGATAAGCGGGAGCGGAAGCGCCAGCGGGTCGGTGCCTAATTTACTCACTCATAGTGACAAGGATTTTCATTCCAATGTGTCTCTGAGAAAAAGAAAGGAACGCACTGATGAAATAGACTATAAAAAAGATTTTGCAAGCTTTCATACAGACATGATGAAGTTCTTAGAAGAATTCGGAAAAACACAAAATGAGAATCTGAAATACATACGTGAAGAAATATCGGAGATTAAAAATGAAATAAATACAATAAAATCAACAACAAAAAACTTTACACAACGATTTGAACAAATAAACTCTGAAATAGAAAATATTAAATACAATCATACTGCAACTCAAAACCGAATAAAAAACATAGAAAGTGAAATATCCCTGATAAAAGATAAACAGCACATTGAAAGTTCAACGGATAAATCGCCCGTCTTGTGCCACGAAAACCTCATCCTTGAACTCAAAGACCGATACGCCCGTGAGAAAAACATCATTATTGTGGGTATACCCGAAATAAATGAAAAAAATTCAAAAGTGAGACGAAATTACGATAATGAAGAAGTGATAAAGTTGTTGATATCATTACATGAAAACTGCCCAAAACCAATTAAATGTATAAGACTAAGTAAATATGTTTCAAACAAAAGCCGGCCTATAAAAGTTTTCTTTAACAATATAGATACTCCGAAATATATCTTACGGAATAAAAAGTACCTAGCCGAAAATCTTAGTATTTACTCAGATCAAACGCCAGCTCAAAAACAGTATTTAAGGCAATTGAAGGAAGAATTAAAGAAACGAACAGAAAAAGGTGAAAAGGACCTTATTATTAAATATATAAAAGGCACACCTTCAATTGTTATAAACAAAACCCATCAAAAAAACCAATAATGGCTTCACCACAAACCGGAAAAAATACGGATAGATTAAGCCATCAATTAGTAAACAATTACGAAAACATTCCATTGCACCCGTCCTCCTTAAGATTTTTTATGGTAATTTACGTAGTATTCGCAAAGCTGGGAAACTCGACGAAATAAAATGCATATTAAAAGCAATACCGATGACTACACATTTATTAATTTTTACCGAGACATGGATTACTTCGGAAACCGACGCAAAATTATATCAGATACCAAACTATAAACATATTTACAATTATAGACAAAATTACAAAGGTGGTGGCGTTTCAATTTACGTACATAATAGCATAAAATACGATATAACGGAAGAATTGTGTGAGAATGGATACTTATGGATACTATCCATTACTACTACACTACTTATGGATATACATAGATAAACTATCTTTAAACATCGGTGCAATATACAAACCTGGAAGTTCTAATGTAAACAACTTTTTAGAAACATATTCCTCACAGTTGGAACGGAGGAGAAGGGCGATTGTGTTTGGAGATTTTAACATTGATCTACTTAATACAGATAGTAACGTCACAAAATAACTAGATGAAATAAAAGAAATTGGATATGAAATATTGAATAAAATTAATAGGCTGTACAGTACTCGTGAAACCACCACCACAAGCACTATACTGGACCATGTATGTACGAATATAAACAATCACTCATTTAGTTTCTCAATAATTGAATCGTGCCTATCTGATCATAAGCAAATATTTTTTGAAATAAGCAACTTAACAACAAAGACACATAAAAGAGTTCAATATATAGCGCTTGATTACGAAAAGTTATACAACACTACTTTAAAAGCCAAATACACTAATGAAGAAAATGACTATTACTACCTAGGGAGATTTATGTTAGAACAAATAGACAAAAATAAAGTAAGCAAGACAAAAATTCTTAACCCTCCACAAAAAGACTGGATAAACCGAGATATTATAAACTCAATAAATTTACGAAATAACTTATGGTAGCAGACTAAATTTCACCCAAAAGACGATAATCTACAAAAAAACTTAATTAAAGAGCAGAACAAAGTGAAAAACCTTATCAAAACACACAAGAAAATCTACTATCATAAGTTATTTCATAACAATTACAATAAACCTAAGAAAATGTGGGAGATAATTAATAACTTAGCGTTAAACAAAATTAGAGACAGCAGTGCTCCTCCCAAACTAATATCGAATACTGGACTAATAACAGAAGGTAATTCAATATGTGACTTATTTAACTCATTTTTCTCCTCAATAGGTTCGAACTTGGCTAACAAAATTCCTAATAAGTATCACATAAACAGCGATAACACGCTTATGTATGAACTTAACTACACGCATGAAATAACACTTAGTGAACTTACACCCTGTAATATCACTGAAGTATCAAAAATAATCGACGATCTTGATACCAACACTAGTACTGGTCTAGATGGCATCAGCACCAAAGCGATTAAATGTCTGAAAATTATAATTGTAGAGAGGCTAACGAACTGCATAAATATGTGTTTGACACGCGGTGTTTTTCCCGACACACTTAAAATTGCTAAGGTCAGTCCTATTTTTAAATCCGGAAGTAGGACTGACCCAAGTAACTACAGACCAATCTCTGTCTTGCCTGTTATATCAAAGATATTTGAACGAATACTTTATAACCGCCTAAATGAATACCTAATAAAAAAGAAGTTTTTAATTGACCAACAATATGGCTTTCGTTCCAAATCGAGCACTCTGACAGCTGCAGTAGACTTAATCACAAAAATTAAAACTCAAATCGATCAAAAGAATATCGCTTTAGGGATTTTTATTGACATAAAAAAAGCATTTGACACAGTAAGCCATCATAAATTATTGCGGAAACTAAACAACAAGGCGTTACAGGCAAGGCCCTCGAAATGTTTACATTGTTTTTACATAATAGGCGACAAGTTGTTCAAATGGATAATTTTACCAGCTCGATTAAAAACGTATCCTACGGCTGTCCTCAAGGCTCAATTATAAGTCCATTATTGTTTTTAATCTATATAAATAATATAAACAAATTAGGGCTAATAGGTCACCTAACATTATATGCCGACGACACATGTCTCTTCTATTTCGATAAATCTATTCACAACATTATAACCTATGCTCAAAAAGATCTTGACTTACTCGGAGAATGGTTAAAATATAACTTGCTAACAATAAATATGTCAAAAACATTTTTCATGATTTTTTCTACAAAGAATAAACCTTTACCAGAGTTTGCACATATTACTATTGAAGATAAAATAATAAAACGTTCAACTCAGGAAAACTAACTAGGTCTATTGGTAGATGATAAACTCACTTGGAGAATGCATATCGATCACGTCAAATCAAAATTGACGTCATTACTATGTGCACTACGTAAAGTCGCAAACTGTATCCCGGAAAAGGTTCGTACAATCATATATAACTCTTTAGTTAAATCACATATCGAATATCTAATTGAGATATGGGGATCAGCTGCTAAAACAAATCTAAATCCACTTCAAAGGATACAAAATAAAATTATCAAAACATTATTCCACTATCACTATCTAACGCCAACAAAAGTACTATACGAAAAAACTAACTTGCTAAACCTTACACAACTATACATTTATTGCACTTGCACTCTAATAAAAAACATTACCACTAATTCTATTCAATCAAACATACAATTACATAAAAAAACAACAACACACAACTTAAGAAGTAAAAACAAACTACAATTAATAACTACACGAACTAATTATGGCAAAAAAACTTTGTTGTTTGAGGGAGCACAGCTGTTCAATAAACTACCAGATGACATAAAAAATTGCAATAACATGATATTGTTTAAAAGTAAACTTAGGAAATACGTACGCACAGTGTAATCTTTACTGACATAGTAAATAATCTTAATCTAGTGGTAGATAGAACTAGAGGTAGATGCGATAGTTTTACTTTAGTATATAATTACTTTGTATCTCATTTTAAGTAAACCATTGTATGTTCTTATGAGAAATAAATTTCTTTAAACCGAAGTGACGTAAATAAAGTACTTAACTAATTTTGATATTTTGTATGTAAATTACCATCCGGCCGGATAACGGAAAACAAACGGATGGTAATTTAGAAGCCGGATGGGCCGAATACCGGATAGTTACCTGATATCCATTGCATCTCTAATTACGGTCTTCACGGATTTACTATAAAAAAACTGCTGCCTTTTACACAAATTTTACCAGTGCGATCCAGGTGATTCTTTTCTGAGAATAAAAAAATTACATCGCAAATTTTTCGATCTTACGTTGTCGTTGAATTAAAATAATTTAGGTACGCCTTGCTTTTGCTATGGCATAATATATCAATATCATCTTCAGTATGTAAAAATGTGAGCTAAAAAAGGTTTCTCCTAAGCGTCAAATCACACACATGCGACGCGATGCCACAATGCTTGAAGAGGCCAGTGGTTTCAAAATGCGCGAGAATGCGAGATGCTTCGTGAAGTCGCTGTCAACGCAACCACTCTTGTCTTGAGGCACATCGAGGCGCAGCACGGTAGCCGTGGGGCATTTTCGAATTATTTCAATAAAATATGTTTTTTTTTTAAAAGAATATTAACAATGCAATAAACATTACTAATATTCCCCTTAACCACTCGTGGTAAGCTTAATTTGCTTGTGTTACGAGTGGTTCACGCCAGTAGTCGAATGGCGGATTCGAACCCACGACCTTTTTGAGTTCGCGGTCCGCGCCCTGACATTAGGCTACTGTCGCTTGCTTATGAATCTTTTTGTGTAGTAATTAAAGTTATATTTTGTATCACTATCTTAAAAAGTGCACGCCGTCTCGTATCGCATCACGTCTCGGTGTAAACTGACCCTAAGGTAGAAGAATTTTCTACAATCATTCCACTTAGGCAGCCGCGCCTGCTTCTTTATCAGCCACTAACAAATCACTGAATTACTTTAGCCTTAACCATTGTAGGAAAGATTTATCTTAATCACCACGCTTAGCAGATGGATTGAGGATAGAAATACATTTATCCATTACATCCTAGCAAATTCCACCGCTAAACGTAAGCTTTCCATAGAAGATTTCCTCATCTCCTGTTTCAGTTTACCTCTCCCACCTTTAACGATACAACCGGACGACAGGGGTAGTGAAAAAATGGATAGCAATACCAGATGGTAATGAATAATCTTTCTTTACCACCACACTACTACAAAAAAAGATTACATCCCACATATAATGTCTTTACAGTTATCAACCATGCTTCTAAAGTTTATACAATTTCTTATACACATCAGTCCTTAAACATTCGAATGTTTGACGTTACATTTGACGTTATTTTCCAACGCCAGTTTTGATATTTTTTACATTTTTTATCATTTTATATATCAACTTGGTCTTAGCCAGCAGTTTGGCAAACGAGCGCACAGTCCACCTGATCGTAAAATGGATGCTTTGGCCCTTAGACGCCTATAACTGTCCTCGATTAAGAATATATGTTTGTGTTTATGACTTATATGGAATCTGTGAGGTCGTGATCCTTTCCCGGACGAGCCGAATTATTCGTGCTACAACTATTATATAGCTGCAGCATATACTTAAATAGTAGAATTTTTTACCTGTCTGTTCGTGCATCATATTAAAACTACTGAATCTGTTTGAATGCTATTAGACATATTTGATGCTTATACACTGGATTAAACATTAGGATAAGCTTTATCCCAAAAAACTATAGTACAGACATAATGACGCATTTATAATATTTGTATGGATTATCAAAATTATTTTACTTTTACAGATTTGCAAAAGACCTTTTACTTAAAAATTAGGTGGGCACAATTGTGCAATCGAAAGAGGGGTGGAAACCTACCCGCACAAGTACTACGTGTTCGATACACTTTGATTCATCCCAATATCAATGTTTGCCTGGTAAAGTAAAGTAGAAAGTAAGGTTACAACTTATATACGTCCCACTGCTGGGCACAGGCCTACCCTCATTTCTGAGAGGGTTTTAGGGCAAGGAAGGGGAACTTCACATATCTTCGAAATATTTTTTAAGCTATTGCACAGCTTCTATCGCGGGCCTTGAGCGCGGGGACCGAAATCAGAAATTTATTCCGCCGTAACGAAAAAACCTCACGCTCCCCACTCCGACGGGCACGGAGGTGTGGCTTGAAGGCCGTGCATTGTCTAACGTCGTTTCTTTTCGGCTAGACATGTGTAGATCACTCGTTTCTAGCGACCGAATCATTCTAGTTTATTTCCTAACGCGTACCGGTACATTCGGATCGATCATTCAAATGGATCGTTTCTGGCTCCAGTACTCTGTGTCTGTAAGATCCATTGGGAACAAATGGGAAAAAAATATTTATGACTTTGTAATGCTATCATCGCCATCTACTGCATGTTATAGGTAATACAGCATTTTATCGAACAAAAATTTATGGATTTTCAAGGTGGTAAGTCCAAAAGATGCTAGATGGCATAAACATTAAACACAAAAACTTCAACTGATTTGATTTAATTGATAACTTTATTCAAGATTATTATTATGTATTTTATTAATTTAATAAATAATAATACATTTCTTTATTTTTAAATTTCATTCATAACTTATACTTAATTTTATCGATTCTTATAAATTTAGTTTGCATTTAGGCCATCTAGCATCTATTGAGCGTACCACCTTGAGTCTCATCCATTTTGGTTTGATTTCGATAAAATGAGAAATGACTTTAACTATAGATCGAATAAGATGGCGCTATTTATTACAAAGCAAAGCATTGAAAGCAATTTTAGTAAAAAGAAGATATTGTTTTCATCTAATATTATAAAATTTAGACTTCACATGTCTAAAAATAAGGATTGTAATGTTTATTTGCTACAAAGTACTTAATATGATGATTTTCTTATAAGATAAACTTTTATCTTATAAGAAAATCATCATATTAAATAAATAATTTGCCTTGAAATCTTTTGAAGTGTTATTTTTAGTAAACCCCACGAAGTTAGGTGTTTTTAAAGTCCTTTTTTATACGCCTTTGCCACGAAATGATATTTTTAACTCATAGATGCAACAATCAAATGTAATAAATAATTAAATGTAAAATATTTTTTTATTTTACTTATATAATAATAAAAAAACTCTTATATAATAAATACTCTACAATATTTTTATTACCAGTGTGGGTGTAGCTACTTGATAAAAATAAAGTGCTTCCTTATGACACATAAAGAACTTTCCACGTTTGCACTTTGCAGCTTCTCTGAACTGAGGTACTTCAATCTTGCACAATTATAAAAGAACGTTAAATTAATCCTATCCTCCATCTACGAGTACACCTCATCGTCAGATCGCCACAGAGACCAGACTTTGGAATCCAGAATCCAGATTCCAGAGATCTAACTCTGATTCCGATTTAATTTGTTTGACGTATCGTATTAATTTCATCTTTATACCTCTCGCGGCTCGCCAGAGATTAGTTAGTATTTAATAATAGTACCTATGTTCCGTTTCCTTGCTCTGTACGAATAGTGTAGTGTTACCTATTCTAGCCGAATCCAAATCGCCAAAAAGTTGATGCAGAGTAAAAGTTGAAAGTCTTAAAAAGTCACCCAATTTTATAAGAAATATTTTAAGAAAATGCTTTAATTTAAACTTTTGTTAGGTACCTTTAGTGTTATATTATTCATCAGAAGTAATAAGGATTGTAAGCGTAGAAGTAGACTACAAAGGTATTAAAAATACATAAGAAGTCAGTTGCAATATCTACATTTTATTATTTTCTAATAAAATGGTTATAGAATAAATAATATCCTTTACAATCGCCTTCTTTCTGAGATAGCCTACTCGGAGACTAGTAGAAAATCACAATTTTGGTCGCTCCGATTACTTTAAAACTAGCCTAAATAGCTAAAAATCGCCTAACTTGGCAACATTTCCGAATGCATGCACTGATTATACCGCACTGGTATACCTTACATTAAAAACCATTCATTCAGATCTTTCGGGAATCGGTCGGTTTGCGGCTCATTCTCAATTCAAACTAATCACGGGTTAAAAAGGTACCGTCAATTGTTTGTGATTGGTTGTACTGGTACATTCAAAAACAAATGAATAAACCATCAATCCTTTAAGTGTACCAGCTCAAACGAACGAATCATGCATGATTGACACAAGTCTATTTTCGGCAGTCTTCGACACGGTGTTTGTGTATAAAGTGTTTTGAATATGAATGAACAAAGTGCATTTATTATTAATGAAGAAAGTCACGAAATAATAGTGAAAAAAAATGAGTGAGTACTCTACAATCATTTTATTATTATCACAAATGCAGTACTAATTTTGAATTGAAAATATAATACTGCTATAAAGATAACCTAAATTTTTGATATAAAAATGAGTGATATTAAAAGTAGCCCTCTTTATATACACACAAACACACACACGCGTATAGTTTAAATTCTCAATTTAGATTCTCGATATATATATATATATATATATATATATATATATATATATATATATATATATATATATATATATATATATATATATTAGAGATGGGCCGAAATTCGGTACAAGAAAAATAATACCTACTTGCACTTATTTTAACTGAAATATAAGGTGCTTCTAAACTACAATATGCCATGGCTGCAACTGGTGGTTCTACTCATGATACTGTACCACTTTCCCCAAGGAACCCATAGTCAATTCTCAAAAAAAATTGCACTTTGTATGGAAATCGGTCAGCTGATTGGCCAAGTCTCCATACAAACAACCGTGGCATATATTTTAGAAGCACCTTATATAACAACATTAGATACTGTAAAATAAAAGATATTATTTTTACTCACTCATGGTCAATTATTTATTTATTTATTTCGGAACATTGTAAATGTAAACCTTATATTAATTCAGTTCCTATCTTATCATTAATCTTAATCTTAGTTCTTAACCTTAATCTTAGTTAATTAGTTATTAATCTTAGAAATCCTAATTAATAATTAGCCATATTACAAAAATGAAATAAACTTTGTATTCTCCTAGTAAACATCTAGATAGGAGTCCGTAAATTAAATAAAAAAATAATGTATTTGATTCAACATTCATTAACCTCAAGTATTTTTCATTACAATTAAAGGGTATTTGTTTTCAACAATCATATTAAACCAACTGTTTTTGTCTATCTAGTCATATTTAAAATTTACCAGAGTCGGGTTATGGTGCAAAAACACCAAAGATCTTATCAAGCTTTATTTGGCAGAAGTTTGTTACGTTTTTTTTTCGTAGGTATATGTTTCCTGCGGTGTGTGGGCGGGGTATTTGAAGTAAATGCGTAAACAAGTCACGACGCGTCGCTCTCGAGAAAGCGTGCGAAAATGAACCGAAGTGAAATTTGTCATCTATGAGAGTTAATTTTATCTGTGTACTCTGTAACAAATAACTGTATAGAAAAAAAATGTGAAAATGACATTTCGCCATTTTTGTTTGTGTACTGGTTAGGAACTCGATCAAGAATTTGATAATTTTTCTGTTTTTATACGTTTTTTCTAAAAAAATGTGAAAATGACTATTCGCCATTTTTGTTTGTGTACTGGTTAGGAACTCGATCAAAAATTTGATAATTTCTCCGTTTTTATACGTTATTTCTAATGTTATTTTACATCAAATTAATTGTGAAGATATTTTCTTTAGGAAATATGTATCATTACGACGATTCAAAGACGTTTACATATAATAATTTACCTCGAAATTCACTCTACGCGATTATCGTTTATTGATTAGGTATATGTTGTTTAAAAAGTATTCTTATCAGTTTTTGTGTTAAATGGATGCTAAATATAAAAGAATGCTTCAGTATTGATAGCAATTTATTAACGAAATATCTGTTGAGATGTGTCTAGAAATTATTAATACTAATGATTTCTTAAATTTACGCGAACACTACACATTGAATAAAACTAAATTTACGGATTTTATCGCATTTATTTCACTACTTTTACTTATTTTTAATTCCCGACGTTTCGGGTGCTTTACAGCAACCATGGTCACGGGGGGGAATGAGATGTTTGACGTCCCAATGTCATAGTTAGTCCGGCTACCTTCAGTTTTTGAATATTAATTTTTGGTCCGATTTACGCAAAACGAGCTTATAGTATCATGAAGTCTTGCAGTGTTATGCAAACCCAAACCTAAGCATACCACTCGCAATGCGGCACTCTCCACCAACCCTTCATTTCGAGCCTTTCCTTCAAATGTGTCGGACGCATTATTGTTTGTTTTTAATATGAACAAATAAAAACTTATAGAAAAAGTTCGGAAGTATAATTTATTGTTTGATTCAAGGGTCACTCGTTGATCACGCGAGGTCCACTCGTTGACGACGCGAGGTCGACTCGATGACCACGCGAGGTTCACTGGTGATAACGTGGCGTCCGTGGTCCACCTGTCGACTACGAGTGGACGCCTGGCGACGAGGCGGTGAGGGTCTGGTGCCGGGTGGGTCTAATGAGTTGTGATCTTAACGGCTAACGGAAGGGAAGGGCGCGGGAACATGCACTAGGTACTTAAATATTGTAACCGAGCGACTCAACACGACTGTGTACATGCTTAGTAAAATAGGACGCATTAGATATTAATAAATGACATTTGGTTATAATAATGCATTACTACGTACTCTGAATTTAACTGATAAAAAGGACACTGGTCACTTGCATCCATCGACTTTCTGCATGTCTTACCAGGATGTCACTCCATCTAGTGGAAGATCACCCTACACTACGCCTACCGGTACGAGGCTGCCACTCGAGAACCTTTTTCCCTATCGGTTGTCGGTTCTTCGAGTTATATGGCTGGCCCATTGTCACTTCAGCTTACTAATTCGTTTGGCTATGTCGGTCACTCTGGTTCTCCTGCGGATATCCTCATTTCTACGCAGAGGAACCCCGAGCATACCCTCTCCATAGCTCGCTGAGCGACCTTGAGCGTCCTCATACTGCCAGCAGTGAAGAACCACGTTTGAGATCTATCAGTCATCACTGGCAATACGCACTGGTTGTACCATCTAGTTTTCAGGTTTTGAGGTATACCTGACAAGAAGATGTGTCGTAATTTCCCGAAAGCTGCCCTGTCGAGTTGGATCCGTTGATTGACCTCTCGGTCGTAGTTGGACTTACCTAGTCGGACTATTTTTTCAGGTAAATACATAAAATAATATATAATATAAAAATATAAAGTAATTCTCTATGGTTTATATAATTTAAGATGGTACATTATAAAGTATGCAGATAAAATTTTTTTTAAATTATATTAATATTAATAATGTTATTATTAGCCATCTTTGGCGCAGACAATGAGACTATAATAATAAAAACGTAGATATGCATACATAAAAACTTTCATCACATTTGTGCTATCTTTAAATCCCTTTGAAATTTTGCCCTTTTTGATATGCAAACCTTTATTTGAATTGCAAATAGCGTTCGATCCCATTTCATCTGTCAGTGGGATGCAATCGAATGGATGAAGTTTATGATTGCTTTTCAAACAGAACTGGATCTCTGTTCTCGACTTGGTATAACATCTAATCGAGCATCGACAATTTACTGATACGTACAGATATTAAATGCATATCAATCGTCGACAAAATAAATATAGTAAGTTCTTTGAGAAACAATGAAATTTGTATAGCATGACATAAATTATTTTAATATTGATTATTGATCGTTATAAGTTGTAAAAATTAAGTTCTTGTTTAAAACTGTCAACAAATTGATAATGTATAATATAGCATAACACCGATAAAATACCCTATATCTCGCAATTAAGAGTCTGAAATATAGGAAAAAAGGTCATAATATTTACTGTTAAGTTTTCATCACTCTCCATCCATTACTGCCTATTAAAGTCCACTGCTGAACATAAGCCTCCCCTATAGATTTTTTTTTTACTTAGATAGTCTCATGGGAGGGATTTTGCCATTACGCTTGAGAGCGGGTTGTCAACCGATTTTTTTATTTTTTACTTTTGGTTGTCAGGAATATGTATCGCCTCTTACGACACCCAAGGAAGGATATGGGGTAGTGGATATCGTAATACCGCCACTACACGGTACTGTCAAATTTATTCACTATTTATTTGTAAAACCTATATGTAAGGTAGAAAGTTAGTCACAGACTACGGACTGCCATTTGGCTCGTCAAAACCTCTTGAGACACCTCTTTCTCTCATGATTCTCATCTACGTGTCTATGGGTTAAGGGTATTTTTAATTTGACCCATCTTCATTATGTCGCCAATTTGGTAACATTTGTCGTTAATTTGATAAACTGTCCTGTATGGAAGCCATATGGAAGTCCTTGCCGACTCTGGCAATTAAGAAGCAATATGTTTGTCACTCTAATTAGTATATTAAAACTAAGATATTATGGTCGTAGTGAGCCGCAATTAAGAACCACTAGTTCCCTGTTACCTATATATATTTAACACAAAAGTAATAAATTAATTAAATTTTCTGTATTTTTAAAAGAAATTTTACAAGTTCATCAGTAAATTAAGATTTATTTAGGTATTGAATTAATGTTATATAACTCCATATGCGATAAAATTTGTAAAGACGGTGACAGCAGTTAATGAGTTGTATACTGCCGTATCCGATTGTATAACAAGTGGTATAATTAAAAATGTGCAACCGATTTCAATATAAATAAAATGAGAATATTATATATAGATAATTAATGTCAATTAAATACGCATTATTAAGGATAACTAAAAGAACTACTGGTCAGATCTTGCTCAAATTTATATAGAACCATACGATAAGCACCAGTTTTCAAATAAAAAAAGAATCATCCACACACATAAAAATAACACAATTGAATTGTGAACGTCATTTTTGAATTCGATTGAAAAATAATTAGATTTTCGATGACACAACGCTTGTAAGCTGTTACAAAAAATATAACAAATTAATTCCTTAAAAATAAGATAATCAATACATATATATTAAAAGTGAAGTGTCCATCTGTTTTAAACAAATAACTATTTTCTTTTAAGCTCTGGGGATTATGTGCACGCTATGTCTATCTGTCAGTCTGTCAGTCTGTGTGTATTGTTGTTATGTCTATCTGTCCGGGCTAATCTACAGAATGGTCGAACCGATCGCATTGATCTTTGTTATAGAGAGCAATGCCAGGAGTAATCTAGGCTATTTGTTTTTGAAAAAAGTACTGGATATTTTTCTGCAATTAAAAAAACTGATAAAGTAAATGGTCCTTAATGATTATCTCAAATCTAAATGACGCCATATTAACAGATCACACCCAGGCAAAGCCGGGTCGGTTCGCCAGGCGAAAATAAAAACACAAAAATCTTCTATATTCAAATACAATAGCACGTTGTTATTAATTTTATCCATGTACTTTGATAAGTTTAATAGATATTTTAGATGGTAGGCCATTTTGAGAGGTTAATTGAACATTTTAAGGCAAATTGGTAAGGTATTCCGAAACTTAGGTTTTATCATAAGGAATTGCAGGGATTTTCTTAGTACGGCGATTATTAAAGTTTTATACAATGCACTTGCTCGCAGTCGGCTGGAAACGAGTGCAATTATTTGCAATCCCCATGAAGATAAATATATCAACATGGTGGAAAAAATTCAAAATAAATTCACGCGGTTCCTTTATTTAAAGGAGTACGGTGTTTATCTTTTCTACCCGCTGATGTACCCGAGCATGATCGTGATCGGCATGGTCGGGTACAGCCAGCTTGGTGTGAGGCGGGACGTCGCACTCTGCAAGTACGTGTGGCGAGTCTTGCGTGGCCAGCTACACCATCCTGAGGTACTGGAGGTGTTGCAGCTGTTTGTACCTGATAAGGCGGTGGTTAGGCGTCGCCCACATCCCACCTTTAAGGTCCCTCACGCGAGGACAAATCTGCTCGGGTTTGCACCTATGTCGCGGGCTTTAAAGTTATTGAACTTTATTTCGGAAGAAACGGACATTTACCACTGCAGCCTGGCAAAGTTCACAGAAGCGGCGCACAGGGTCTGTGAGATTTTATTATAATTTTTTGTTTCTTAATTATAATTGTATAAGTATATATTTTGTGTCAGTAGTTATATTTATCAGTTATTGTTTGGTTTTTGTACAGCATCGTCTTGGTTTTGTACTGTTATGATGTTGTTACTGTTTTTGTAATAAATAAATAAATAAAATTTTTTGATATCCAGATATTTTCAAAAACGAGTTTTAAATTCAACCGTTTTCTTAGATTTCAATATTAAGATATTTTTTCCGTTGCCAGGAACTGTATAAATTTGCCTAGAAATTGTTTCATAAAAGAGTGTAGCGTACAAGATACCATTTATATTTAAGCATTAACATTTAATCATTATCTCTTCGTACTACTTGATGTAGTAGGTATAATGAAAATTTGTACGCTTCATAAGTGTGAAACTAATTGTATTTCCAGGAAGTATTCTTTCTTATTCTGAATTACCTAAAATATAAAAAAGCATCAAGGTTGTAGTAGACGGTGCATGTTCCGATTACAAGCTCATTAACGCTGGTGCTAATGGGCTTTTAATCGGAGCATGCAACAAGGCTGCGTGCAATTATCAACTCTGTTTCTTCTGCATATCAATGATATGTTGCAAACCGGTAACGTTCATTGCTATGCACTGGTGATGCTTTATACACCGTTCGTGCCAATATTTCTGGGGAAACGTCGCCACATGCCGGGACAAACTTGACTAAATGTAGTCCAATTCAATCCCCAGAAGACACAAGCTTGTGCGTTTACCGCTAAAAAGAAATCCTTCGTCGTATCTCCTCAGTTTCAAGGCAATCCCCTTATTGCCTCAGCTAGTATCGGAATCCTCGGCGTTGACATATCGAGTGACGTGCAGTTTCGTGGTCACTTGGAAGAGAAGGCCGAATTGGCCTCTAAAAAGTTTGGCGTGCTCGGCAGAGCGGCACATCGCCTGCAAATTTATAGTTTATAGAGGTTCGGCCGCACATGGAATACTGTTCCCTAATGCCAGCTCCTTCAATTTGAACGCATCCAGCGCAGAGCCTTTCGAATCGTCGGTGGGCGAGCTCTTTCCGATCAACTCGACTCATTGGCACTGCGAAGAGATTTTGCATCTCTTTGCGTATTGCATCGCATTTACCACGGGGAGTGTTCTGAGGAATTGTTCGGACAATTTCTATTTTCCAGCCACACAATTTCACCATCGCACATTGCGACAAAACTCGTGATACCATCCATGTCTTCTGGATGACTGGCGGTCCACTACTGTGCAATTTAAAAGAAGTTTTCTTCCTCCCACAACTTCCTTATGGGTGTGAAGATCCAGAGATCCATTTTACTGGAAACGAGGCATCCCGTCTTAGTACTCACGGGTGACTATACATCAGCATTTTGAACCGTAATCGAGAATAGATGTAGATGTCTATGGGCTACAGCAACCACTTACTATCAGTTGAACTGTGTGCCCGTTCTATATGTAAAAGTATAACTCTTCAAAATTTAATACGATATTTCCGCAATTATTTCTTTTGCGGCTGCATCGCGTCGGATACCAGCTACCTAAAAGTAGACCAAATTGTTTTAGACTTCAGTTTAGCTGTAGATTTGGACTGCATGTCTGATATATCGTTGTTCGCTTATTAATTATTTATTATATTAGGTTGTGGTTTGATGTTCAGATGTCGCAAGTAACTAAGGGGAATAATGCGCGATTATTAAATACTATATTATATTAATTATTTATTATATTAGGTTGTGGTTTGATGTTCAGATGTCGCAAGTAACTAAGGGGAATAATGCACGATTATTAAATACTATATTATATTAATTATTTATTATATTAGGTTGTGGTTTGACGTTCAGATTTCGCAAGTAACTAAGGGGAATGATGCACGATTATAAAATACTATATTATATTAATTATTTATTATATTAGGTTGTGGTTTGATGTTCAGATGTCGCAAGTAACTAAGGGGAATGATGCAAGATTATAAAATACTATATTATATTAATTATTTATTATATTAGGTTGTGGTTTGATGTTCAGATGTCGCAAGTAGCTAAGGGGAATGATGCACGATTATAAAATACGTCTGTGACAGATAGATAGAAAATGCTGTGTTACTTTTTGCTAATTTTATAACATGGAATACTTACACGCATACATATATTCTTACGCTTGTTACTTAGTTGAGCAGGCAGAGACTACTGGCTTTCATTTGGCATGATCCTGACACACTTTTCGTATCTTTTACATCCATATATCTACGCATATATTGTTACTGTTAAGGATACTCTTAATTTGCCCCCTCTAGAATAAATGCCAATTTAGTCAACAAACTTCTGTCTAGGGCTTCTCTTGCTAAATCTGCCACTCACTTCTGCAATCTCAATTTGATTTGTCACTTAATAATATTAAAGAAAATCTACAATCATACCACTATTTGAACACAAATTAAATTAAAACTGAGGTCGTGGAGGAATGGGTTAACTTTAATATCTGGACGTGTAACATAAAAGTAAATTTATAAAAATGTATTCTGAAAAGCACTTAAATCATTTTATAATATAACAGCTTTAAAATGAAACTCGATTAAGTTTGTAAAATTGATTTTATTCATTAATATTATTATTATATACAGGAAACATTAATTTACCATACTTTTTCTAAGCAATCCCATTAAACAACATCCACTGAATGTAGTTTATAACACATCTTATAAAGAAAAAAAGACGAAATAGAAAAAGCCGCTGTATCGTCACAGAGGAATTTTCATTACAAATTCTGTCGTCGGAATTTTGATTACAACCGAAACACATTAATGTTCGCTTCCGTTCCTAGTAATTATTTAACCATTTAATGCGAGAATACGACGTAACTTCCTTTTAAATATGGGACGGTGAGACAACGTGTTTGTATGTTAATTACTCTCTAAAAATAGATAAAAGGTTCCAATCTAATGAATCAAAGTAAGTCATATGATAAATTTAAACTAAATATAACATTATTTTCAAGGTAAAATTCTTAAGATCTTTTTAAAACGTAAGACTGGGAGTGAAAAGTTATTAAGAAATTAATTGATGAATATTAGTTTTCATTCTTTCATGAAAATTAAGAATACCTTACGTGCAAAATTTAATACTGAATAGTACGCGCGTAAGGACCAAAAGCAGCTCTTAAATATGTTAACGCTAAAAGCAAAATGTACTTCTTATAGAATGGCTGACCATAAACTTCTTGTAATAGTGATTTGTGATCATTCTCATTCGTATCTGTTTTCTTTACTTTAAATGTAAGCAACTACGCAATTCAAAAGGACACAGTCTTAGTAAGACGCGAAGAGAAAACAAACAAAAAAAAATTAAAACAAATTGTTTAACGTTTTTAACATTTCAATGTATTATTAAAACTAAATGATAATAAATTGACACGTCTGCGATGTTATTATCATGTAAAGTTTTTCACAAGATTTTTATTTTAGTACTGTATCCAGATTATACTGAGCTTAACATTGCAAGCAAATTTAATATATCTAATTATTGTTCGTATATTATTAAGGCTGTAAATCTCTGTAAATGTAATTGCTGAAGTGACAGTGGGTCGACCATTGAGCATCTTTTGCACGCAGAGCCTCATCTCTCCGGGCTTCTAGCTACTTTCTACACCCTTTGCATGAGACATTCCTATCTTCCTGAGCAGCTGATGAGAACTATAGTTGTGCCTGTAGTAAAAAATAGAACTGGGGATATATCTGACAAAGAGAACTATAGGCCCATCTCATTAGCTAATGTCATGGCTAAGGTGCTTGACAGTCTGCTTGAGCGGCATCTCAGTGGATATCTAAAATTACATGATGCTCAGTTCCGATTTAAAAAGAGTCTCTCCACCGAGAGTGCAATATTAACACTCAAGCATACTGTTAGGTACTAAACCAATTGAAAAACACCAATTTACGCTGCCTTCCTGGATCTTTCAAAGTCATTTGACCTAGTTAATTATGATGTTCTGTGGAAGAAGCTGCGTGAAGTGGCCTTACCAAGCGAGTTGATCGAAATATTTAAATATTGGTATGGCCACCAAATAAAATAGATCAGATGAACAGAGGCCCTGTCCAACGAGTACATGTTAGAGTGCGGGGTGATACAGGGTGGCCTAACTTCACCAGCGCTCTTTACCTGTACATTAACCAGTTGATCGTTGAGCTCAGCAACGCTGGTGTTGGCTGCTCAATTGATTGGCATTTCGTTAACAGTATAAACTATGCAGACAACGTGGTGTTGCTGAACCCATCGATTAACGCACTGAGTATATTACTAAATATTTGTGATACCTATGCTGAGACTCACGGTCTCATTTATATTGTAAAAAAGTGAAGTATTGTTATTTCGAGCTGGATCAAAAATTGAAATGATTCCACCTGTTAAGTTAAGGAACGTACAGTTAAATAGGGTGTACCAATTTAGGTATCTTGGTCACGTTTTAACTGAGGATCTGATTGATGTAGTGGCATAGAAAGAGAAAGAAGGGCATTGGTGGTTCGCTGTAACATGCTGTCCCGTAGCTTTGCACGCTGTACAGAAGAAGTTAAGGTTACACTTTTCAAAGCCTTTTGCCAATCATTTTACACGTGCAGTCTATGGGTTAGGTATACGCAGAGAGCCCTCAATGCCCTTCGGGTACAATATAGTAATGCCTTCAGGATGCTGATGATATTTCCGCGGTATTGTAGCGCTTCAGGGATGCTTACAGCGTACGGTACGTACGGTTTTAGTGCCATAATTCGAATGCGCAGGGTTCGTGGGAGCTCCAATAGTATTCTGAGGGCAATATCTGATAGATTTGATTGTCCCATTCTAGGGCACTGGATACACTTGCATGTGCCTGGTGTCATGGGGTGCTGAAAATAAAAAAATAATTGTTATGAAAATTGTGCGTGTAACAATTTAACACTAACATAAGTTAAAATAATTTACTAACATTATTATAGACTATATGTAGGTCTTAAATAACTTAAATTATTATTATTATTATTATTATGTAGCTGGAAGAACTGACAACTGATGGAGATGAAAGGTTCTCAAGTGTCGGCCTTGTACCCGTAGGCGGAGTGTAAGGCAGCCCCTCACTAGATGGAGTGATGACTTGGTAAGACATGCTGGAAGTTAATGGACGCATGTGGTTCAAGAACGTGTTTTTTGGCACTCTTTGGGGGAGGCCTATGCTTAGCAGTAGACTTATAAAGGGCTCGAATGAACGAATAACTTAATTCTGCTGTGTTTCGTATGGAAAGTGTAGAGACCCTAATTACTGGAAAGTAGGCATTTCATCTTAGCCCTCACGGGTGACAAGGCATCTGCATTTTGATTTGTAGTCGTAGATGGATGTAGTGTCTATAGGCAACAGCGACCCCTTACCATCAGGCAGACTGTGTACTTGTTTGTCACCCTTATTCTATAAAAAAAATTAAAAATTATTTTTTTTCTGGGCGGCAGTTGCTGCTTTTCAGCCATCATTTTATGGGTGATTAATCTTATTTTATCTGATTTTAGAAAATTCTAAAATTTCTTTTGTCCTCCGCACGTTTTGTATTGCGTTATAAACTGTAAACAAGCTTGTGGTATTTATTACATGCGTAATGATGCGATCACGTTATGCTTCTTTTGTTTACGTCATTTTTTATGACAGCTACGTGTAAGCACGTTTTTATGACTACTTTGATAAATATAACTTTATGAGAGTTAAAGAACACAATATTGTTCGCTGGTAAATTATGTCGAAATTCAGAGTCAGTATCAGCATCATCATCATCATCATTACAGCCCTTTACAAGTCCACTGCTGAACATAGGAATGACAAACAACGGTCCTGAGGCTGCCATCCCATAAACTTCCTGCAAGTCCTATCAGGTCGTCAGTCCATCTAGCGGGGGGTCGCCCTACACTAAGCCTATCGGTACTAGGCTGACACTCGAGAACCTTTCTTCCCCATCGGTTGTCTGTTCTTTGAGCTATATGGCTGGCCCATTGCCACTTCAGGTTATTAATCCGTTGGGCTATGTCGGTCACTCTGCTTCTACTGCGGATTTCCTCATTTCTAAGTTTAGCCCTCTAAATAGCTCGCTTAGACCTAGAGCGTCCTTATATGGCCAGCTGTGAAGGACCACTTCTCAGATTCATGAGTAATCACTGTTGTACAATCGCGTTTTCAGATTTAGAGGTATAGCTAACGGGAGAATGTGTTGTGACCCCTTGAACGCTGCCCGGGCGAGTTGAATCCGTCGATTGACCTCTCGGTCGAAGTTGTACTTACTTAGTTGGACTATTTGTTCTAGGTAAACATACTCGTCAATATCTTATAGCTTAGTTTTTCCAACTACCGGCATACGTATGACATAGACGTTACGCATGATCTTTGTTTTGTTAATGTTCATCTTAAGACAGATCCGTTGGGAGGCACTATTGAGGTCATTGAACATAGTGCTTAGGTGCTCGAGTAATTCTGCCATAAGGACTATATCGTCGCAAATCGAAGGTGAGTGATTTACTCACCATTGATATTAATACCGTATCATTTCCAGTCCAGTAGCTTGAAAACATCTTCCAAAGTAGCGGTGAAGAGTTTCAAGGATATAATGTCACCATGTTTTACACCTCTTTACAGTTGGATATGTTTCGTACTCTGATTCTGTACTCGGATAGCCATCGTAGCCCTACTGTACAAACAAAAAATATGCAATATAATACTGTACATATTTATTCTTTACTGGATTCCTTATAACAAAAGAATATAAAGCGCGGAGTTAATGTTATGAAGCTGGCTCTACCAATCAACCCATGGAGTGACAGAGAATTTGACGTAAATGTAGCAATATAGAATTATAATAAAATAATAAAAATTATATTTGAATACACAATATATATATATATATATATATATATATATATATATATATATATATATATATATATATATACGTAGATAATGCCATAATGCATTAATCCGCCCATTGGTAAACCTTAGATTAACGTGTATTTCAATGAAGATTAAATGAATAAAATTAATATATTCTCTGATTACAACGTCGTAAAAATATATTATAAGGTTTATTTTATAAATACTGCTCAAAAAATACATTATAGCAGTTTTTCTTTACCATCGATATTACGATAGTTGACAGCTGGGTATGATTTTTTTTCTAATCGGGGTGTTACTATCCCTTATAAGAGTGACTTCGTCACATAGAACATAAGATTATAGTCGTGGTTTTAAAGTTATTTTTCCTAAGTACCAACACCATCATCAGCCTATTCTACGTCATTTTAGGAGGTAGTGGGTAGACCATAAATCTCATCTCAAATCGTAGTCCTCTTTGTGCAAAACCTATACCTATCTCCATATGTGGTATATATGGTAGAACCACCCCGCCACTATATAGTTGTAACACGAATTGTCAACACCTGTGTGTCTACGGGCCACAGCATCCGCTTATCATCAGGTTGACTATGTGCTCGTTTGTCACTCTTATCCTATTAAATAAGTCATCCAAAGTTTCAGGTCTGTAATGGACAGCAGTATAGAAGAAGAATAGAAATTTTGAATTGAAACAAACCGCCTAGTATTAGAAAATAAAATGTGTAAGGTTGCGTAATATAACTGTAACTGTAACGTAAAGTTGTTTGAATTGCATGTGTAAAAAAGTATAGAGAAATAACTTCTTCAGCAGCAAATCAGCAAAGTAATAGCTTATTTTTATGTTGCCATATATAAAATAATTAGTTTGGGACGATGAATAGCAAGGGAGAGGGTGAATATAATCGTGTACGGTTGTTGTAGTTATTTGGTCGTAAATATCAAATATTTATAGACTAGCCATGAATTCAAATTGCTTTCATGAGATTTTTACGACGCTTTGTAATACTTTGATTACTCCAATATTACATAGTTCTTAAAACAAATTTTAGACAGTTTTTTTTTACTTTGTGTTTTATATTGTAACTGACTATCTTCCGTGGTTTCAACCGCGTATAATTTAAGCAGTACCCGGATGACCGAGCGTTGATCGGTTTTTTTTAAATTACATTTAGATATAAATTACATGAATAACTTTTTTTGATCTTATTGACATAATAGAAAAAACTGAACTGGTTATTTGAATAAAAAATCATGAGTGCAATTAGTTTAATTAAAATTTTCATATTTTTAAAAAATACTAAAAAAAGGGCTCAAAATAATAGATTTTCTCAGAAAAGAAGGGAACTTGAAAAAAAAAGGAAAAAAAGTCGGACCCAAGACGGGACGCGAACCACGGAACTCCGATATCACGCCAGAACAACATCCCATCTGTGCTATTACGATCGTCGGTAACCTGTCAAAATTTACCTTCTTATATTGTAGCAGTTTTTTTATTGCCTGAAAACATTTTCTAAAAATAAATCCTAGCTAGATCGATTTATTGCCCCCGAAACTCCCTGGACACTAAATTTTATCAAAATCGTTGGAGCCGTTTCCGAGATCCCGATTATTTATATATACAAGAATTGCTCGTTTAAAGGTATAGGATATAGGATATCATTCGCTGTTTGATTGGTTGATTTAAAATACTTTAGTATATACAATACAACACAACTTTATTAACATTTTCATGTAGTATTAAATATTGGTTATAACTGTTATGCGTAATTCGCGCGCCAAGCAGTGTTAAATTATTTAATATTTAAACTATCTCTAAAGTGCAAAGTTTATCTTTATAAAATTTATATTTAACGTTATATTTACGTAGTCTATACTATTCTTCATAAATTTGGCTATTACATACAATAATATTTTTTCAAACCAGACTGGTAGTTCTGGAGATAGTGTGTTTAAACAAACAAACAAACAAAAACAAATATACAAACTCTTTAGGTTTATTATATAGGTATAGATTTTATTTAGCATTTTAAAAAACGCAGACATTGAAAAACAATCTGAATAGTGACTACTGATGCAACGGAAGTGTCATAATGGAAGCAGAAACAGAAACCGGAGACAAAAGTAAATTTTGGCAGAATCAGAAACGGAAACGGATGCAGAAGCGAAAGTGTAAACACTGTTTACACTTTCGCTTAATTTTTTATTAAATTGACACTCAAAATTGAGTAGCGGTAAGTTATAATTTATGACCTAGAAATCTGTTTCAGTGTTTTTCATGTATAAGAATAGCTTCACTAAATAATTGCCCCCTTGGTGACGCTGATTGAAGGAACTGTGACGAACTAACCAAAAGATTACGATATTTGTGTGCATTTCATTCCCACCACATACTCCTGAAGGTGGATTACATCTATAAAAGAGATTGTCACTCTTGTTACAGGTGCAACATAGATTGTAACATCTGTAATGACTAATTCATCATTAATGATGACGTAGGTTATAATTCATTCTCAATTTAAGGTCGACAATTTTGGAGAAAGGTATGTCATCAACCAAAGTCTGATAAGATTTCCGTTATAACAGTTGCGGTAACAGAAGCAGAAACGGATATCAAAAAAGCGTGCAGAACTTTCGCAGTTGCGGATGCAAAAGCAATGCTCTGTTGAATCACTAATCGTGATCCCTTTAAAAGGATACATAGGGTTCCTAACCCTCCCGGATTGCCCGGGAGACTCCGGTAATAATGGTTAAACTCCCGACCTTCCGGATTATAATAATTTCTCCGGTTTTTCTTAAAACTCCTTCGCCCGTAATCGCTTTGCGAAATCGACAAATATTAGATGTTGCTCGAAAGTAAAATAAGTGTAAATTTAAAAATAAATAAATGATTGAAATTTTCTTTCACCCTCCCCCCGTACTGGATTAGATAAAATTCTCCCGGGTTGGTCCTGTCGAGAGTTGGTCACCCTAGGTATACAGTAAGCAAAAAAATGTTTTATACATTTTTTTACAGTGGTAGCTAAAGCTCTGGCACTGTATAATAAAGACTGTTGTCTAGGAGTGCGGTGAACCTACATCAAGACGGTGATGTCACTATAGCGTTGTTTGTGTAAACGAGATAGCGTGGTTTCCTAGAGAGCGGTATTTGACACCGTATTGTCTAGTAGGTGTGGTTCGCGTTTTTTCGATAGCGGTGATCAGCGACGATAAACAAAATGAGGGACAACTCTAACTAGGGCAACAAGGACTACGAATTTTTAATTACAGGCAAACCCATTTAAAACAGTATTTGTGGAGTGAAAGGAAATTTTATATCTCCTCTCTTCTTGTCTCGTTTCTTATGTGATTAAGTACGTAATCAAATAAAACTAATGTTAAGCTGAAGTTTTGCCTGAATTTCAGATCTTTGCACCGTAGACAGCGATACACTAAAATTTAAAATGAACCTTCTATCACGAGCTTAAAAAAAAGAGAAATAAATCATCTTCTTCCATACGATTGAAAATAATCTCTTCTAGCGACTACTCTATTGTAGGATACAAGTAAAATGGTAATGATAAATCTAAATCGTCCATTTTCGATATGTTTCTAACTTTTTATTTAAAGGCCGGAAAAATCGCCGGTGATAAACTATTCCACAGAGAGGTCGTACGCGGAAGAAAACTCCTAGTGAAACGTACAGTGGTGGACCGGGCTGTGTTCAGCAGCGAACTTGACGGATGATGGATTGTAATTATAATAATGATGCTATTGTTTGCTTTTTGTATGCAAAAATTAGGTATATAGTTTTTTTTTTTAAATACGACCCCAACATTATAATTGACTTTTGTAACGGCAATTTACATACAGGTTCAGGCTAAGAATTTTTAGGCGAAACAAATACTTAGTCCATCTAAGATTCGAACCTACATGCAGTAGCCCCACAGACAAAATTTAGCCACTGAGCTACCGAGCTGTTTACCAAAATGTTGTACAGCATTTCAGGAGTTAGGTCGATATTTGAAAACAAAAACTTAATATTACCCTTTACGCGTCAAACCTAAATATTATTTCGTAATGTGCGACTTGTATATAATTGAAATCAAGCTTTTGTGGTTATACAAATACCGGTGTACATAGCTGCATTTGATTTGCAAATAACTTTCGGTCTCATTTCATGCGTTCTCCACGGAATGCAATCGACTGGATAAAGTTTAGATTGCTTTTCGAACAGTATAAAATTTCTACTACAATCAAAATGTGTGCTGAGTAAAATAAATAATTTTACATTACAAATATAAAACTTGCTATTATTGTTGCCAAAAGGGTAGAAACCTCGATTTATTTAACGTAAAATGATATTCAAATGAGCTCGGTTTTTGTAACAATAATTTGAAGTTATTGTTATAATTTGAAGAGGAAAATAATCGTATGGAAGAGGATGATTTATTCAAAGCTCGTGATAGAAGGTTCACTTTAAATTTTAGTGTATCGCTGTCTACGCTGCAAAGATCAGAAATTCAGGGAACACTTCAGACTAACATTAGTTTTATTTGATTACGTACTTAATCACATAAGAAATGAGAAAAGAAGAGAGAAGATATAAAATTTTCTTTCACTCCCGAAATACTATTTTAACTGGGTTTGCCTGTATGCCTTTTCTAATTGTAAGAACCATGTAATCAACACGTTTAGTTAATTTTTACTCTAAAATTTTAATTAAGCTGAAAAACGAATTTGAATTGCGATATGAGATGCTGCTATGGTGTTAACAATTGACTAATCTGGCAAAAAAAATTTAATTTGAAATCAAATACACTAATCACACTCAATTAGCTTGTCATTTAATCTGGGTAGATATTATATTACGATTATATCTATTACTGATGTACACAATGTTAAGTTCTGGTTCAGAGAAGAGAATAATAAAACAATTTAATTTTAGGCATCAGGGATGACAACGCACTCGTGGTCTTCTTTGTTTAAAATAGATTTCTAGTGGATGCGGATTACAGTAAAACGTTGAATACTCTCAAGAGCCTATACTACCTCAGCTCAAATTCTAATTGCTCTCCCACTGTCCCGCGCGGCGTATGCTATGTACCAACATGTTTGTAATCACTAATACTGTAAGTAGATTGGTCGTTAGATACTTATCATATTTATGCCTGTTTCTTTACGCCAACCCAGACGCTTCTCATTTTTATTACGGTTATTTCCTATTGTCATTTTACCTCGTTCTGTTGCGTAATGTGTATTCTGATCATAAGCGACACAGCTTTCTCGTTCAAAAGGCGAAGCAAGACCGATCGGGCGGCAGGGAATAAGCTTCAAGACGCCTATAGTTTAGGTAATTTCTTTTTACAATAAAAATAATGCTAGTTAAAAAGAATAAAAAACATTAGCCCTGCTCTATAGTTAGTTCAGTTAGTATGCAAAGTTTCATGACCTAATCTAAAGTATTTTATGAATACCAGCGGCTTATTGTTCGGTTTGGAGGTAACTGGATTTTTTTCTATGGAGAAAGTTTTACGCAATCGTGTTTTCATCTAACATAGTACTTAATTTTAATCCTCAGCTTTACCATATATTTATTTCAAAATTAATACTGCAATATTTTCGGCATAACGGAGGATATTGCTAAGCCATTTGAGGTAGTATAGGCCCTTAATTGAAGACTTAGGGTAAGGCCTCAGTTACAAAAGCATTTTGTTAGCGGGGCATTCGGCAATCATACGCACGTCAGTCACGCATTCAGTGAATGCAAACTAAACATGGAAGCGTTCCTAGCTCCAATAATTACCCAATGGTAAACGTTGCCTGGTTTACCAATAGTGTTGCGAACGAGTTTGCTTCGAGTGCACTATCATTATTCTGATTAATTATAATTTTTATTAGACTTTATTACATTGAAAGTAGGGATGAGTGATGAACACAATGACTTCACACTATAAACATTGTATGCGATTTATATGATGTATCTTTTATAGATTTGTCACCCACAAACGAGCACACAGTCCACCTGATGCTAAATGGATGCTGTGGCCTGAAGACATCTACAATTCTTCTAGATTAAGAGTCAAAATGAAGGTGTGTTGTCGGCTCTGAGGACTAGGACGAAATGTCTCGTTTCCAGTAAAAAAGATCACCGGTTCTCTACGATCACTATACGAAACACAGCAACATTAAACTGCTATTTTACGATGGTATGCTGCGACAGCGTAGTTTTATCACGGTTGAACTGACCCATTCGTGCAATTAAAACCTAAAATCAAACGAAAATAAGGTCAACTATTGACTGTGCGTTCCAGATGATAACAAAATTTAATAAAGTGCTAACTAATCTGCAATTGTAGTTTTAAATGTGTGTCTTTGTTTTAAATATAGTGCCAAGTCACACGCCTAATTCCCTAGAGGGAATATTTCCATGATTTATTTCGCTTTCCCTGCAGAGTAATGGAGCTGGGTTATGTGTACGTAAGCCGCGTAATCGCGTTGCAAGAATATTAACTACCACATATCTTCCCGTGGGTGTTGCAAAAGGCAACAGAGGAAACTCAATCACGAGATGGGAAGCAGCATCACACACACACACACACACACACACACACACACACACACACACACACACGCGCGCGCGCGCGCGCGCGCATGCACGCACGCACGCACGCACGCACGCACGCACGCACGCGCGCACGGTTATTTATATATATATATATCACTGACCTCTATATATACAAGTACGCTGGACTGGCTATACCATACAAAATGACTGTGCCAATTTGAAGCGCCGCTAAAGGATGTCTTGAAAAATAAAATTGACATAATATGCCAAAGTCTGCTGTCTTATTTATATTGTCATATTTAAAAAGTCTGTATTTTGAACTTTTAAACTAAAAAATGAAAGTATTTTATATTGTTTGATTGTGTATAATATTAGTTACATATTAAGAATTATTTTTAATAATAATGAGAGTGAGCGTAATCTGTAAAACTCGTTACCAAAAGGGAAACCATATAATATTACACAAGTAAGTGAATTTGCAGCTAATATTTAACAAATTAAAATTATTTGATAATATAAGTACTTAAAATTTTGTTACTAATCTTAATAACATATATACCAACATGTTTGGCTGTATATTACTGAGTTTCGATAAACAATAACAATCAATAGGGTTGTCGAGTTCCTTGTCTATAATACTTATCGATGTTCTTTCCTACCCATATCTGTTAACAAGCAAAGTCGCCAACAACAGATGATTATCAAATGTTTATTAATTAACTGGTTTCCAACAGAACCTGAACCAAAATTAAAAGCATAAATATTGTGAATTGGCGTCCGAAACAAAATGATCATATTTGTTCCAAACATTTCACAGACGACTGTTTTATTAGACATGAAAGCTGCACCACTTTGAAAAAGTGCAGTATACCGAATATATTTTCTGGTAGTATATAGTACAGTACCAGTAAGTATAAAAGTATTAGATTATTATTTGGAATGTTTTCTAATTTCTTCTTTCCTCATTTTCCACCAAAATCAAGGGCTATAGCCAAGTGTCGAAAGGTCGCCTGTTGATGTCGAGCCACGTTGGATGTATGTTAGTGGGCTGCGGCTAAAGGAGATTCCTCTTCCTGTACCGCTGTAGTTGAAGTGGAGTAGTAAGGGAAGAGGAGTGTTGGTATGGCGATTGACGATGCGCCATCCGACTATCTTTCGCGACTTTAGTGAGATTGCACCACTTGATGTTTCCAAGTGCTCGTTTTTCCCTGGCTCCATTCACATATCGGGCTCGTGGAGTCCGTAGTGCAGGTGGAGTTAGAGGCCGCGAAGGACAGTGTGGCTTGTATTTCTGGTGCGCCTTATCTGAGAAAGAAAACGGGGAGGAGAAGTCAGCAACTAAGGAGGGGCTGCCATTGGGCAGCTGGCGCGAGAGGGGCCGCCGATGTGCATGAAAGCGTTTCTATGGCCCTGCGAATTTGCGGCGGAGGTAGAACACCATGGGGTTTTAGTAAGTGCGATCTAGAGATTTAATTCTCTCTTAATTGCAGGCATGTAATAGTATGAGTACATATTTGTGCTATTTGCTATAGAGACTACTAGTCCGTAGGGTGCACGTGCGGTGTAGTTTCTAAAAAACTGTATCTGCAACTGATCATCACTGTATTACCAGTAATAAGAAGTTGTTTAGTTTGTTGCTTCCTCGCTTGAAGGCTAAGTATAGCCATTCAGAGAGGACACGTAGCCAGGATTCTTGGGACGATACCACGGAAAGTAGGACTATATGATGATTTCAGTTATTTTTAATATTGTAATTTTAATTTCGAAAATGACGTAAATAACTGATAACTATGTAAATCAAAGTTTTTTTTTATATTATCTTGCTAGCTCGTACCCGCCGCATTGCTGCCGCAGAAGAAATAATTGTGGAAATATCGTTAAAAATGTGGAACATTCCTAAATGTGGTGTGGAATGTGATAACATTCATAAATATTGTATAATTAGGAATGATAATACAATCATTGAAATATAATGATATATAACTTTCTATAACTTTCAAATAAATAGTAAGTATAATACGCACGCCACTTAGTCAGTTACTTGTATCATGCGTATAACCTTCGCACAAGTGCAACCAATAAGTTGACTAAGTTTTAACGCAATCTGATGAACGGTATGGCATCGTAGAAAGTACGAACAAACATAAATTTTTATATAGTAGAAAATATTTTACTGTTTATATACAGACCTGTAGTTGATTAGAATAAGCGTTATTATAGCAGCTGATTTGTTTTTCTTTATAATACTAGAACTAAATGAACGGTTGATAATAAATTATTTTAGAAATCATGTTTTTTATTTTTATTTTGTGTAGATAGTTTAATCTTAATAATTTTTTTGTTGAATCGTCTAAGCGCTACGATGGCTATCCGAGTACAGAACCAGAATACAAAACGAATCCAACTGTAGAGATGTGTAAGACAGGGTGACGTAATATCCCCGAAATACTTTACCGCTGCGTTGGAAGACGTCTTCAAGCTACCGGACTGGAAAGGATACGGTTATGGAGTGTAGAAGTAAGGAGTACCAACTCCCAAAGTAGAAGTCCCAAAGTCCCAGTTGAAAAAGTGGCCATCTGTAAGGAGTAAATAACAGCTCAAAAACTCTCCACAACAGCGCTGGAGTAGCTACTGGGATAAAATGAACTTAGCAGCTGTCGACGGTTTAAGTGTGGTGCTAAATTGCTCAGTAGCTCTAAAATCTAAAATAATTTTATTTAGTAAATATAACCTCGAAAAATTCGTCTATCCCACTAATATTTTTCGGTGCGTTCTTTAAAATTTACCTCGTAGTTATAGTGGAGTCACCCTTATTTAATGGTTTTTATGGACACTTTTTAATACACAGTCTGTACTCCTTACTTCTACACTCCATCGATACGGTATTAACGCCAATGGCATGTACGTCACTCACCTTCGATTTGTAGACAATATAGTCCTTATGGCAGAAATGCTGAAGGGCCTACACACTATGTTCAATAACCTCTACAGTGTCTCTCAACGGATAGGTCTTAAGATGAACATGGACAAAACAAAAGTCATGTGTAATGTCCATGGGTGTAATTTATCTATAATATTTATGTATTTAGAAATATATAAGTATGTTTATCAGTTGTCTAGTACCCATAACACAATCTCTGCTTAGCTTGGGACTAGATGGCGTTGTGTGATAGTTGTGCAATATTATTATTATTGTGGGGTATCTATATAGTTTTCTCATCTGGTTGGGTTCTATAAATATATAACTATAAATGAAAATGAAAAGATAAATATACATAAATATCAATAACATAAAATAAATATAAAAATACATAAATAAATAAAAGCCCAACCAGATGGACGCCCTCGGCAGGGGAGACCAAGCGGCCGAGGGTTAGGGGGAAAGGGAAAGAAACCGGCGGACGATGCGGGCGGTATCGATGAGCACCGCCTTCTGCATTTGATCCCGGAGCGGTCCGCCACGTAGTCCCAGTCGCCTCAGATGACCCGAGAGGCTGACTGGGATTATCCCGTTTGCAGAGACAACTACAGGAATAATTTCAGTCGGCAGACCACCCCACATGTCGGTCACCTCGTGAGCCAGGTCCAGATATTTTGTTTGCTTGTCTGTTTTGGCTTTCACGAGGTTCTCGTCATACGGAATGGTAATGTCGACCAAAAATATCCTTGACTGTGCCCGGTCCATCAGCACAATATCAGGCTTATTCGCAAGAATAAGCCTGATATTGTGCTGATGTCTGTGATGATGGCTCGGTCCCAATAGAGCCTGGCGCGATCATTTTCGAGCACGGCTTCCGGCAAGTACTTGTAATACGGCAATTTCCGATCCACGAGACCGTATTTCAGAGCGAGCTCCTGGTGAAGAATTCTGGCTACTAGGTTGTGCCTGTGCAAGTACTCAGAGTTAGAAAGCGCCGAACAACCGGAGATGACATGCCTAAGTGACTCACCGGGATGGCGACAAGCTCCACAAATGTCCACGGTGCCATCCTTTAGGATGTATCTCCGATAGTTGTTGGTCTTAATAACCTGATCCTGTATTGCACAGACAAAGCCCTCGGTTTCCCCGAAGAGATCACCAAAGCGTAGCCAGTGGAGGAAGGCTACTGTGTCTACGAAAGGCTCGTGTAGAGCCTTGTAGAACCTCCCGTGGAGCTCCTTCTCCTTCCACACGGTCTCCCGGTCGGAAATTGTCTGCACTGCCGGGTCTTGCCATTGCTCGTTGGCTAAGGATAGAGGGGTAAGTCCTTTATCACAAGAAATGACGTCCTTACAGAATGGATCATCCGATCTCGCCAGGAAGTAATTACGGAGGCTACACACTTCGCGATTATGCGTGGTGAGCGCGCTCAAGAAGCCACGCCCACCATGCTTTCGCGGCAAGTACAGCCTCATTGCCGACGATCTCGGATGATGCATCCTGTGGGACGTCATGGTAGTGCGGACTTTTCTATCCAGGGCGTTAAGTTCAGTCTGAGTCCACCTGAGTATGCCAAAGGTATATATGAGGACAGGCATGACCCAGCCGTTATATGCGTGTGTCTTATTCACACCGGACAAAAGGCTGTTAAGCACTTTGGTCAAGCGTGCATAAAACACGTCGCAAACTGACTGTTTCATACCAGCCTCATCGATACCGATGTTCTGTGACATACCCAGGTATCGGTATGTTTCAGCCTCGGAAAGGGTCCTTAAGTTGACGGGCATAGATAAGTCTATGCCCTCAGAGTTAGCAACCCTTCCCCTTTCAACATGGAGGACCGCACACTTATCCGTTCCCAGCTCCATTCCAATAGAATTGCTAAATTCACAAGTGATGTTTAGCAATTCCATAAGATGGGAGCTACTGGAGGCGAACAACTTGAGGTCATCCATATAGAAAAGGTGGGTCACTTTCGTACCTCCTTTCCGAAGCTGAAATCCCCTCCCGGAGCCCTCCAGTAAAGTACTGAGAGGGTTATTATTATTATTATTATCATGTCACACCTATGCCGGTGGTTTTTGGGAGCACTTAGCTGAAGTTGTTGACGAGTATTTTACTTGGGACAAATAGTCCGACGGATAGGTAAGTTCAACTTCGACCGACAGGTCAATCGACGGATTCAACTCGGCTGGGCAGCGTTCGTGAAATTACAACACATCTTCTCGTCAGGAATATCTCAAAACTAGATTGTACAACCAGTCCGTGTTGCCAGTGATGACCTGTGGATCTGAGACGAGGTCTTTCACTGCTGGCCGTTGAGGAAGCTCGAAGTCACTCAGCGAGCTATGAAGAGGGCTATGCTCAGGGGTTCAAACCTAGGAATGAGGATATCTGCAGCAGAACCAGAGTGACAGACATCGACCAATGGATTAGTACGCTGAAGTGGAAATTGACCGGCCATATAGCTCGAAGACCCGAATACCGAAGGGGAAAAAAGGTTCTCGAGTGGCAACCCCGTACCGGCAGGTGAAGTGTAGGACGTTTCCCCACTAGATGGAGTTAAAACATGGTAAGACATGCAGGAAGTTGATGGATTCAGGTAGCTCAGGACCATGCTTTGTGGCATTCCTTGGGGGGAAGCCTATTTTCAGCAGTGGACTTGTGAATGGTTTTAATGATGATGAATGATAATGGTGTTATATTAATATGATACAAAAATAGAATGGACGTTACGGGTAGAGTCCATCTATCCATATAGTCCTTTCTATTTATTTGGGTATAGGTAGGGTATAGAATTTTTATCGATATAATTTGATACACTGTCTTATCCCTATTATTAGTTCCGTGGACGTGCTCTTTTGCTGTCAGCGCCAAAATGGCGGAAATCAAATCGCTTCATCATGTCACGTCTATAGCCAGTCCAGCGTACTTGTATATATAGAGGTCAGTGATATATATATATATATATATATATATATATATATATATATATATATATATATATATATATATATATATATATATATATATATATATATATATATATATATATATATATTTCATTCTTGAGATATTTTAACCAAGTAGTTTTTAAGAGATAATGAAATTTGCAATTTTATTTTAAAGAAACGGCTAATTTTTTGGTGAATTATCTCAGTTCTAGATCTCTATTTAGATGTCATTTAGGAATATAATTATAGGTACTAATTGTGGGTCTCAAGTGTGTGAATATTTTGTTTGGCCTACTGGGTTTCAGTTTATAGGCTCCTTTTAATAAACGTTTAATAAATTTGTAGAACCAATGTTGTTACCCAATAATTGTGAAAGTGCATATCTATGAGAATTTAAAGATCCGTACTAGACACCATTACTATACTCTTCTGTCAGAAAGAATATAACATTTGCTTACGTTTAGAGTAAATCTTTTTCCACAGTTTTCCGTAGGTGCTAAAAATATACGACAATAATTGGTCCTTTACGGATGCACAAATGTTAACCTAGGCACCTAGGTCTAAAAGTTCATTAATAGCTATTTCCATAGCTTGTTTTTCTTGATTAGACCATTACGTTTTAGTTACATGCAAGGTTGTAGAACACTTTTGCAAAGAGGAATATCGACACTTTGACTAATCTATTTTAGAACTGTCTTATTACATAAACACTCACGCCTGTCACCCAGAGGGGTAGGCAGAGACTACAGACTTCCATTTGGCACGATCCTGACATACCTCTCTCGCCCCCTTCACATCCATACACCTACGCATACATGATCGTCGGTTAAGGGTACTCCTAATTTGGCCCGTTTTTAATAAATCGACAATTTGGTCGATAAATTTTCGCCTAGGACGTCCCTTTCCGACTCTGCCATTCACTTCTGCAACATAAATTTTCTTTGTCAGTCTTTCCTCATCCATTCTTTCCACATGACCAAACCACCGAAGCATTCCTTTCTTAATCCTGGTCACAACATCATCTTGCAAACCACACTCTTCTCTTATTACACAATTTCTTACCCTGTCATTCAGATTCAGCCTTAACATACTTCTTAACGACCGCATTTCTACTGCGTTCATTTTACTCTCGTGCTTCTTCTGCCACACCCAACTTTCACTACCATACGTTAAAGTAGGGACCAACACAGCATTGTGAATTGCCATACGTGCCTTTTTCGACACATTTGACTCTTCACAATAGAGTGTAGGGCCCCATTTACTCTATTTCCCGCATTCACTCGTCGTTCTTTATCCTTGTCATATCTCCCATCCCTGCTAAATACGCAGCCCAAATATACAAACTCGTCTACTTGCTCGATCAACTCCCCTTCTATTCTTATTTCACAAATCGTTTTACTTTCTTCTCTTTCAAAAACCATAACCTTCGTCTTACTTGCGTTCACTTTCATACTACCCCTTTTTTTTAATGATCTGTTCATTAATGTAACCATCATTTGCAACTCGGCCGCCGACGACGCAAGGATAACTTGATCATCGGCGTACAAAAGGCATTTGACGGTTAACTCACCCATTCTTAATCCGCATTCTTCAACTTTCAAATTTTGCAAACAACTATCCATAAATAGGTTGAACAGCCACGGGGAAGCCACACAGCCCTGTCTGACACCTTTATGGATGTCAAACCAGTCCGAGTAGACCCCGTTGATCCCAACGCAAGCACTAGAGTGCCTATAAAGAGACTCCAATGCCTGTATCAAGCCTGCGCTCAACCCAAATGATTACAGTGTTTGCCATAGCACATCCCTATCAACTCTGTCATAGGCCTTTTCCAAGTCCATGAACGCACAAAAAACCTTTTGGTTTTTGGCCAAAAACTTCTCCGCGATCATGCGCATGGAAAAGACTTGATCTGTACATCCCATTTCCTTTCTAAATCCCGCTTGCACATCCCAAATTTTGCCATCAGTTTCTTTCATGACCATTTCAATCAGTACCTTAGCATACAGTTTTCCCACAATGCTAAGAAGGCTGATGCCACGGTAGTTTTTACAGTCCTGCTGCGACCCTTTTCCTTTATATACTGGGACTATCACGGCTTTGCACCAGTCTACCGGTACCCGCTTCAGTTCCCAGCATAAATTAAACAAGGTGTGCAGCAGGCCTGCCACCACTTCCTCTCCAGCCCTTAGCATTTCGAGTGAAACTCTATCATATCCGGCAGCCTTACCTGCTTCCATGCTTTTCATTGCTTTCATTATTTCATCTATACTTATCTCGCTACCTCTTTCCTCTTCTTTCGGAGTTTCTACTTCACTTGGTACACACGTTGTCTCCTCACTCATAAACAGGCTTTCAAAATATTCCTTCCATCTCTTTAAACTCAAAACATCATCATTCAGAATATAGCCATTCTCATCTCTTATAGCATTCATCATAGGCTGTTTTAAATGTCCCCTGGCAGTTCTTACAAGTTTCCAGAACATTTTAATATTTGCCTGGAAGTTATCCGATATTCTTATCCGTTCTTTCTTGCTTTTTTCTTTCAACTACTTCTTTTACTCTCTTATTAAGATGTCTAAAGACTGCCATACCAGCTGACTGAATTACCAGCCTTTGTTGCTAGTAAATCTAGCCATTCTCTCTTCTTTGCTTCAACTTCCATACGTATCTCATCATCCCACCATAACTTATTATTTTTCCTTTCATTCTTTCTCTTACTAACACTACATACTTCGGTAGCTGCATCCACTAAACCTTTCTTTACATATTGCCATACATTCTCCAAGTCTAACTCCTTCGTACATAATTCATCCAAACCACTTATATTTTCTTTTAGTCTACATTTGAACTTGTTTTTCTCACCTTCATCTTGTAATCTTTCTGTTCTAATACGCTGTAACGCAGTGGTAGACATAGATGACCGATGGCGCTAACGCCTGAATCAACCATTAATTAGGCATAAAACCAAATAATGATCCGTTCCTACGTTAGAACCCCGGTAAACCCTTGTATCTACCACTGCGCCCCTCAATCTTTAATCCATAATTATGAAATCTATCATGCTTCTATCGTCACCTCTTTCCCAAGTATACATGTGAATCCTCTTGTGGCGAAAGCAAGTGTTCGTCACAAAAAGATTCTTGTCCATACATACGGTGAGAAGACTTTCACCACTCTCATTTATACTTTCATCACCAAACGTTCCCAATATCCTTTCATAACCAAGCCTCCTCACCCCAACCCTTCCATTAAAATCTCCTAGCATAATAATATTTTCATTTCCCTTACTCTTCATTAACACCATCCTTACCATTTCCCAAAACTGCTTTCGGATATAAGGGGGCTTAGACATGTCTGGGGCGTAGACCCCTAAAACAAACAACTTCTTTAAGCCCACTTTCATTCGTATCCATAACAGTCTCGGGCTTACACATTCATACTCTTTCACACATTGGCCCATTCTTTCTGAAAGGATGATACCTACTCCCTGGCATGCCCGCTCGATCTCGTCTACACCAGACCAGTATGCGGTATACATGCCATGTGTAGTGACATCCTTCCCCTTCCTTTTCGTCTCATTTACACATAACACATCTATTCCTCTATCATACATCATATCGCATACTTCATCCATTTTATCATTCATTGCCCCACATACATTCAACGTAGCCAGACGGGCCTCTGCAATCCACTTTTCGCCTCTCCGGGAGACAGAACGTGACGGGTGGCGAACCTCGTCGCCGGTTTTCCTCCCGGAGATTCTTCGCACCCCTGCCCCATTAAAGGGGCGCCGGGAACTCGGGGCCATTTCTTTTGTATGGTTCTTCATCAACTGTCTTATTGTCGGTTATTTTAGTTCAATACTCATAATAATTATTACCTGGCTCAGGGATGTCGTGTTGGGGCAAGTGGTTAGTGGCTGGTCTTTGAATGGCTGGATGCAGAAGTAGCTCGGTGACTGATTTGTTTCTGAACCTGTCCCCCTCCCCTGTTCGAGTAGAACCGTGAAGGTTCTGACCAGTTTGACTGGTAGCCAGCTGGTTAGCTATTGTTTGCACTCTTGAGCTGGAACTAGAAGGCTATGAAATGGGTAAAGTTTTCTTTAATAGTTCCCCTTGCTTTAAGATAGCGTTAGACGTCTTATTCTTATCGAGAGATCGTTAGCGAATAATGTGTTATCTCGTTCAGAACTATTTAAAACTTTTAAAAATGACTTGTTCAAATCGGGGATAATAAACTTTATTCTAGCCTTCGTATATTGGTGCTGTAGATCGGATAAAATTCGACGTCCATCGCTAATAAACCTGATGGCATCTACGCTCTTTCTAGCAAGTGTAACCCCTGTTTATTACAGTGATACCTACGGCAAATTGTTGTTGGGTAGCAGTCATTTTCTTATAACGAAATCTGCCAAATTCTCATATGGATGCCGAAAGTTCAAGATTTAGTGTCAACGCTTGAAGTAAAGGACAGTTTTCTGGGATGAGGTAAATTAGGGTAGTCTCGCTAATTTTTGTCATACCTTTTTTCAATAATAGTAACCATATTTATTTATTTGTTTATTGTGATTAAGTATAATATAAATATAATTTACAATTATACCTTTGTAACTAAAGAGATCATACAGATTCTGCAAATTCAGCTTCATTATGTTAAGTTTATAGAACTTGAGAGCGGCTGGTTCAACCTGCGGTTTTACGTATTGCGTCGATGCAGACGCCAGCGGAACTTGCAGAGCGGGTAATAACGCGTATCGTGTACTATGTACACTGAATATTAAAGTATCAACCCCACTTTCTAATAATACCAATTTAATCTATAAATTTATTGTCTGGCCTGTAGCCGCTTTATTAGATTTATTAAGTGTTAATATAAAAAAATAATTTGTTTCTTAGATCTTTTGGTATATTAATATTTAAAAAAAATTGTATTTTAATTTTCTACAAAGTAAGGAAATATATATACTAAATAATATAGCTCGAAGAACCGAACCCGATAGGGAAAAAAGGTTATCAAGTGGCAGTCTCGTACTGGTAGGCGTAGTGTGGGGACGATCCTCCACTAGATGGAGTGACGACCTGGTAAGACATGCAGGAGTTCGATGGATGCAGGTCGCTTAGTATCGTTCTTTACCTTTTCTCCTTGGGGAGGCCTAAGGTCAGCAGTGGACTTTTGAATGGTTGTTATGATGATGATAATAATGAAAGAATAAAAGTAAAGGTTGTTATCTTCCTGGAGTTGAGGTCTTTATAACATCTGCTGATATCACTAACTCTCCGTTTGAAGCTTTATAACAGCATTTGGACTCGCTGTGCATAAGGCGAGTAACATAACTAATTTTTATAAGTTATGAGGGTAGATTTTAATATCTACAGCAAAATATATTTAGATTGAAAGAACAATATTACATGTGGAAATAATTTCTAAAAGCCTTTTTTTTTTCTTTTTTAGCCATCGTGTTGACCTCCCACCATGATTCACCTTCATTTTACCATCTCAGGCATCCCCCCGGTATTGATAGATTGAGTAATGAGTAGATTTTTAGATACGTAACATTCTTGTTATCATCTTGGATAACCTCCCAGCATGATTAATCTTCGTGTTACCATCTCGGGCAACCTACCGGTGTTGGTATATTAGGTAATGAGTAGATTGTCAGATATGTAACCTTCGTGTTATATATCTCCGGTAAACTCCCAGCATGATTACCCTTTGTGTTATCATCTCGGACAATCTCCCGCTGTTGATACATTAAGTAATGAGTTGATATTTAGATATGTAACCTTCGTGTTACCGTCTCAGGAAACCTTTTTTTGCATATTGAATATCGTACCTACCAACTTTTTAAGCACTTAAACACCAACGTAAGAAAAGTGGTACGAGTACTTAAGCATCTTAGGCATATTATTCGACGACGATGAATCTTCTTTTCTATTTTGCGCAATTTATTTTTGTAATTTACAATTTTATCTTCAGTACTCGACTTTGGAATTATAACATTTTATAGGCATTAGTATCTTTATTATAAAGAAGCACTTTATACTTTATACCTTAAAGACGTCCGTCACAGAGTACATTATATATACACGTCCGTTCGCTGCAGAACACGAAAAAGAAATGATTGCAATATATGAGCAGCAACTGGAGTTGATTTGGGTGGGTGGTTAAAAAAAATCCAAAATGCCTGCGTGGTTGCTTGAGCAAGGGAAATTGAAGGGAAAACTAATTGGTTAAAATATTTGTAGAATAAAGCGACGAAATATAAATTAATATAATTTATATTCTCTATTTCTTCATATATAAGATTCGCAATACCGCATAATTGTATTTATTATTATATTGTCTAATAATTATTTATTATTAAGAGGTAACAGTAGTTAAATAATTGTTTTAGTAGCTTTAGTAAACTATTAGTATATTGTATCTACAGTGTTTAATCATTCGTTTCGTGATTCATATTCAAGAAAGTTAAGGATTTACACGATGCAAAATATTTTTCAGAAACACGGTTCCTTGAAATTTTTTCGATGGAAAAAACTCCATAGTTACCTCTGTATTTTCAGAAAAACACTGGTAATCTTTTAATTATTTATATGAGGTTACCAGATTTTTAATAATAGTGTAAATATAAGGTACCTATAATACAAATTATTAGAACTATGGTTACTTCAGACGAAGCTGACGGTCGAATATCTTAGGAGTTAGAGGAGAACAAGTTTTAGTAAGATATTTAGCCGGTATAAAAGGACTTGTAACGTTAGATGCTGCTTTTTTATTTTTTGATATTCTTGAAGGATCCGAATTGGTAAGAGAAATTAAAAGAAAAATATATTAAGCAACATATTTACATTTTGAGACTGAAGTTCATAGAGTAATTAAATTGCCTTGTGCCTCTGTATGTGACTATGGGAAAAGCCTCTTAATCCGATAATTAATCCGCCTGCGAAACTGACAGCAGCAAATCCTCCCAACTACTATAGCACAAAAATATTTATGTAATATTGGCTACGTACATCAGCAAAATGTTTACTTATATACTCAGACGGATTTAGCAAAAGAACACCTACTAAGATAATATATATCCTATACTATTAAACGAGCAATTCTTGTATATATGTATATATATATATATAATCGGGATCTCGGAAACGGCTCCAACGATTTTCATAAAATTTAGTGTCCAGGGAGTTTCGGGGATAATAAATCGATCTAGCTAAGATTTATTTTTAGAAAATGTCTTTTTGTCCGTGTTTTTAGGCATTTAAAAACTGCTACAATATAGTTAGAATAAGAAGGTAAATTTTGACAGTTTGGTAATGATTATAAATAGCTTATTGGTATAATGGGCGGTCACAAAATCGTAAAACCCCGGTTCGAGCCCAGACCGGTCGACCGACTTTTTTATTTTTTTTTTTCAAGTTTCTTTCTTTTTTGAGAAAATATATTTTTTTCGAGCCCTTTTTTTAGTATTTTTTAAAAACACGAAAATTTAAATAAAAATAATTGCACTCATGATTTTTTATTCAAATAATCAGTTCAGTTTTTTCTGTTATGTCGCTAAGATCAAAAAATATTATTTGTAATTCATCAGTATGTAATTTGTATCTAAATATAATTTCCAAAACACACGAATTAAAAAAATCGAGCGAAAAATACCGAGCAAAGCTCGGTCAACCGGGTACTTTCTTATAATATATAAATTACAAGAAATGATTAAACAGCACTTAAATGAAATCTTATATTTTTTTAAAACATCTAAATATCCGCTAGTCTCGATAATAATGATTTACAGGAAAGAAGAATAATCAGAGTTGGTACATTCTATCAATGAAAAAATAGAAATGATTTTGTTTATTATTGAAATAATTGATACTTATACCATGGCAACACATATGCGTCGGTGTTTGTTGCCTAGCAACTTTTAGGAAAAATTTCGCAGGGTTGCCAGGTTGCTTTGATACGTCAACGAATCGCCCGGCATCTGGACGGATTTCGCCTCTTTTAGGTTTATTATTCATTTACCGAGCTTGAGTAGGATTTAAACGTCTTTCAATCGTTTACGAGCTTAAATTTATTCAGATCATAAAATCCTCATTTTACCTTTTAGCTGTTAAATAAAATAATTAATGCCTAATGATGTTTATTTAAGCAAAATAAACAAAGGATCTTTAAGATATTTAGAATGCTTTTAAGAGGATTATGTTAAAGTATAAACAGGTAATTACAAAGATTTTCCCGGCAAGGTGGAAAATATATATTTATGCAATGACAAAGTTTCACACTTAATATTATTGGGCCATCTTTGAGTGTTAAATGGGCCATTGATCACATTTAAATGCTCGGAAGTCAGGCACTCTCCTTATATTTCAAGTAGGTACATAAACAACACCAGGGGAATAGTAGGTGCTTTGCTTGCCTTTGGGGAAGAAAAAGGCTCATTAATAAAGGTCCCTAAGTCATATCGATCCTGAAAAGCTGCTGGCAACTTTATATTCCAACACTTACGAACTTAGTGGCTTGAATTAATCCTGAAAATTGCTCGGAGGACTTCCAACGGTATGTGCAATAAAAAATACAGAGATGCTCTATTTCTTCATATTGGCAGTTAATCTAGCTGTTTGGAAATAACTTTGTGGTCGATTCGAGCCGCAATATTTGCAATTTGTATTTATTTGCTAGTTACCACGACGTGTACGTTATCAATAATATCAATTTAAAAAGAAACAGAGAAAAGAGTAGATAGTCCTTTATTCACTTCAAACAATTTTTCTGTAGGGCCGTATACCACACGACCCCTGTAGTTGTGCCGCTTTTGGTGTAAATTTAAATATTATACATTATTACACATATAGTGTTTTTGCTATAAAAGGGAATATGATAATCTTAGTGAGATTATTACGCCATATTGTATTGTCATCGGTTCTTAATACATTTGCTAAATTTCAGAATATTCTGACGTTTGGAATAGGATGATAAACTGAACTGAACTAAAATTTCAAAATTTCCTTATTACATACATCAGGCCAGGTTAACAAAAGTGAGTTAGAAATGAAACGACGTTTATTCAGCAATGGGAGGTTTAGGCCGTTATTTATTTTTAATGAAAATGTAGGTAATATTTTGTCTTTCAGGGGCGGCGTCAGAAAACCCATCACTCCATTTCGTTCAGTTCTGTCACAATAGGAGACTATGGGATTTTTTTAAATAGAATAACGGTGAGCACACAGTCCACCTGATGGTAAGTAGACATCTACATTTATCCTCGATTAAGAAACAAAATGCAGATGCGGTGTCACCCTTGAAGACTAAGATAGAATGCCTTGTTTCCAGTAACAAAAGTCTCCGAATCTCTATACTCACCATAGGAAACACAGCAGCTGCTATTTTACGCTGATATTCTGCGAGAGCGCGGTCCTTCCCCGGTTGAGCCGACCGATTCGCGCTCCATCCATAATATAGCTGCAGCGTGGCTCTACCACGTGTAAGTAAATTCCAAAAATTCTCCTTACAACGGCCAATGATCATAATGATACACAATATTATTCGAAAAAATGACCAAGAAATGTAGGGAAAGTACTGAACTTATTAATTTTATTATTACGGACACGGATAAAATTAAAATATAAAACATGCAAAAAACAAGATAATATGTAGTTCGTATAAACAAAATTCCTCAAAAAAATAAAAAAGACGTGTGGCACTCGGGGACTGCCGCGGTAAAGCTATTGCATAGCATTTTTTATCAACTTATGCAATTATAATTAATTATTTATTTTATTTATGCAGTTAAGTATTTGATATTAAATCAAGTTACACTTTTTGAGCGTGGTGACCGATAAGAAAACAATTTTTTTTCTCTTATTGTATAAATGAGAAGTTAATATCAAGGAAATGTCCGCCACGCTGCCTCAATGCGTGTTGACGAACTTCACATTTCTTCGAAATATATATTTTTTTAATTTCTCAGACATGCGCTACCAGCATGCGACGACGCGGCCCGCGCCTTGACGCCACTTGCGTTTGCCGCGCTTTGTCTCGTCACAGAGTGGCGAAATCACAGTAATATAGGTATTTTATAAACAGCACCTGTCTAATATTATGAAATATGTAGATAAAACTTAAAACTTACCTTGATAAATGTATACCCTTTTGTTTGTAATATTTTTTTAGACCTCTCTTCAATCGTTTCTGCTTATTCCCCATGTTTTACAAACTAAACTTAAACATTAATAAAACTGTACAATTAATATAACTATAAAACACTACTATTAAACAAGAATCAGAAAAAACCTACTCCACTATTAACAAAATTAAATTTTTGCAGTAATATTTTATGATTTTATTTCGTAGTGCTGAGCTCTCGCAACGCGGCGTACGTCCACCTAGCAACACGATGCGCCCCGCACTGAATTCGTGGACGAATGCGGGGGTGATATAGACGCAGTATTTAATCGGGACGCATTTTTAATTTATTATCATAAAAATAATACATATTTCTAAAAAGTAACCAAACCAATTTATTTTATTTTGTATTGCAAAGCAGTAGATATTTTTTTTATATTCCTTTGATAAACAATGAAGGAGTAAAGTGGTTTCATCTCAACGATTTGGAGGTGATTTGGGTATTTTTTTATTTATTATGTGACACCGATAGAACAATTATGGCTAAACCAAATTACGTATCAGATCATGTCGATTACTAGCTCTTTTTTCATATGTAATTTCTCTGTAAGTGTCGACGAAAAGTTGGTTCATCTGCACGCTTTTTTCAAGCTTTTTGCGAGAGAGCAGCCTTAATAAATGCACTTTGTTCATTCATATTCAAAATTTCAAAACTCTTCGACAAAGACAACAAAGACTGAGGAAAAGAAACGACGTTAGACCATCGTTAGACAATGCACGGCCTTCAAGCCACACCTCCGTGCCCGTCGGAGAGCGTGAGGTTTTTTTCGTTACGAAATTTCTGGATTTTCCCGCACTCAAGCCACGCGATGCAATAGCTTAAAAAATTAAAGCAATTCTTGTCCTTAAAAGGGCAATATAAATCCGCGGTCAACAAATCAGTAAAAATCGCGGTCAATAAATCAGTACAAATGAAAACGATTTGCATTTTTTTTTCATAAACTGCCTTTTCATTTTCTGATTAAATAATTGGTTTTTACAACAATTAATAATAATCTTTTTTAAATTATGATTATGTATATTTTGTCGGTGTAAGACAACTCTATTCGTCAAATCAAATCAATCGGAGAGTGCCGTAAGAGGCCACTATGAGAAATCTTGATAGACGGTGATATTGCCATCTCGTTTACGTCAGTCAAGCTTGGTTATTAAGGTTAATTCTTTATACAATGGGAATGTCCTGCTGTAGACTTTTATGGGATGATAAAGAAATAATGGGACTATCAAGTGTAGTTTAGTACAGTTATACTAAGTGAGTACCTATGTAGTATGTACAGCGCACACTTTACATTCATCATGTTGTCGTGGTCACTTCTAGGTCACAGCGAGGTCTTGTAAATAATTAATCATAGAAATTGTATGTGTCTGAGAGCCGTGGTAGCTCAGATGGTCAACGCTCGCTGTAAATATAACAGAACGCGAGAAACCCGTGTTCGATCCTCGCCGGCACAAATGAAATTGTTAATTGCAATTTTAAGTGCTGATTTACCACGTGCTTGGCGGTGAAGGAAAACATCGTGAGGAAACCTGCATGTCCGAGGAATAAAGGAAAAATATTTCGAAGGCATGTGAAGTTCGCCAATACGCATTGGTGCAGCGGTGACACTTCCTTGCCCCAAAACCCTCTCAGAAATGAGAGGAGGCCTGTGCCCAGCAGTGGGACGTATATAGGTTGTAACTTTACTTTTTTACTTTTGTATGTGTCAGTGTTTTGGTGTTAGTGAGCGTGTGTATTTGTATTTTTCTTTTCTTAAATATTATTTTTGTTTTAATTTTTTTTAAACTTTACAGTCGTTTATCGCTGTCACTATGGTAAGCTTTAGGCTGTCATAAGCAAAGGCGAGATCTCCCGCCGGGCAAGGTGTTTAGCTCGAGGAGCGACCAACGCTTGTCTTATGGACCATACGGTGCACCTTCTGCACCCGAAGACCCTGGTGGGTGAAATCCTCCTTTACGAATGAGGTCTCTAGACCTCATTCGTAAAGGTTCCTAAGGAGTTAGAACTCCTGAGTAATTGCGCGTATTGCAATGCGGAGACGCTTGTCCTCCTCCAGATATGGATGGGCATATTTTACCCCTAAAAGTTTTGGTTAGGACCCTGTGTTCCTCGACCATATTGGCCTAGACAGACTAAAATGCCATGTCTGGAGGGTTTGGCTTTCGTGAAGTCAATCTTTTTAATCGCCATGATCTGGGATATACGATCCCAGGTGGCCTTGCCCTGGATGATTATAGACTTTGAACTTTTGTGTCCCAAAACGGCCTGTGAATTGATGGCCCCTTGTTTGGGGGAACTGACACTTCTGGGGAGAGTAGCATTAGAGGTAGAAGTGGTTGCCTTCTTGGCCGGCCAGGAGGAGCTCGTCTCCTTGGGACTCTGTGCCTCTTCCTACCTGCGAGGAGAGTGAAACTGTCGTTGCCGGATGAAAAGGCGCCTTCGGGGTTCCTTTCTACCTCGGTGTCCTATTCCGAGGAGGCCGCCGATACGAATGTGCCTGAATTTCCAGCCGCGCTCGAAGCCCTAGAGGGAGCCCGAGAGAAAGTCTCAGAGGCGGCGGATGGGGTACTTGGCCATGTTAGGTCACCTTCACCCATGGCTCCATGTGTTATTTTGGATCTGTCTATATAATATAGCGTGATAGCCTCGGAAATTTGGTAGCATGATTTAGGCTTCGGTGCGTTTTGCTTGCGGCGTGACGACAGCGCTGCCACAAGCTCATTAAAGGAACCTATCCCGGAAGCACTTAATGTTTTAACGACAATATCACTGAAATATATTATGGGATATATTTAAATATTTTTAACTAAATCGAGTTTATAGATTATATAAGATTAAGATGAGTCTTCTTTACGAAAGTAACCCCTGGCCACGGCACCATAGTCTTTGCAAAATTACATTTTTGATGTTAAATTCCATATAAAATTTTATATTGCATGTTTTCACTGGACTTCTTTCGAGTTTTCGGAAAACAGATTCAAGTTCAAACCTGAGACTTATTTATTATATAAAAAGTAAGACAAACGAGCACACAGTTCACCTGATGGTTAGTGGATACTGTGGCCCAGAGACATCTACATGACATTTATCCTTGATTAAGAATCAATATGCATTTGCGTTATCATCCCTGAGGACTAAGATGGAATGCCTCGCATCCAGTAAAACAGACATCTACATGACATTTATCCTTGATTAAGAATCAATATGCATTTGCGTTATCATCCCTGAGGACTAAGATGGAATGCCTCGCATCCAGTAAAACAGACATCTACATGACATTTATCCTTGATTAAGAATCAATATGCATTTGCGTTATCATCCCTGAGGACTAAGATGGAATGCCTCGCATCCAGTAAAACAGACATCTACATGACATTTATCCTTGATTAAGAATCAATATGCATTTGCGTTATCATCCCTGAGGACTAAGATGGAATGCCTCGCATCCAGTAAAACAGACATCTACATGACATTTATCCTTGATTAAGAATCAATATGCATTTGCGTTATCATCCCTGAGGACTAAGATGGAATGCCTCGCATCCAGTAAAACAGACATCTACATGACATTTATCCTTGATTAAGAATCAATATGCATTTGCGTTATCATCCCTGAGGACTAAGATGGAATGCCTCGCATCCAGTAAAACAGACATCTACATGACATTTATCCTTGATTAAGAATCAATATGCATTTGCGTTATCATCCCTGAGGACTAAGATGGAATGCCTCGCATCCAGTAAAACGGGTTCCCGGTTCTCTGCACTTACCATACGACCACACAGCAGCATTAAGCTGCTATTTTACGCTGTACTTGTTTTAAGACGGAATAGGGCAGACGGATAGAACGACGTTACAAGGTGGTATGACCACGGAAACAGATAGGTACACGGTTATTTGATAAGCAAAAGGCATGTTTTATAAATGAAAAGCAATGTTTTTTCGTTTCGTTTTTAGAAATTCGATATTTACTTGAACAGTAATAAAAACTGAAATCTGATAAAACGAAATAAAAATGGATTGTGAGAGAGACGTTTATAAATTGGCTTGTTATATTTTCGCTTCACAACAACTATTGCTTTTCATAAATAGAATGGATTGAGATCAATGTCGTGTGATATATCAAAACATAACGAATAAAGTTCGATCAACTTTTAAATAAGTTAATTATGCGTTTACGACTGCGTTGCATTTTGATTAGAATAGCAGGACCTTATATTCGATGTATTCTTTAAATTTTGTTCTTTTAACATGTTTTTATATACGCATAACTAGTGTAGTACGTGGACAACAAAGAAGACTATAGATGCGTTGCCGCCTCTGAGTATTAAGGTGAAATGCCTCATATCCTGTAATTAGGTGAAATTTCCATGGAATATATAGATGATGGAGTATACCTCGAGGTGGTCTGGCAGCTGGATTGTTATCCTAATGCTTTAAATAAGTCTTAGTTGTAACGTGGCTATCAATTCTTGTATTATCAAAAGTTGTTACTTATTGTTAATTATCACGTGGATTCAACAAACCATTTAAACATACTTTTGATAGTTCGTCGACCAATCAGCAATTTCTTTATAAGGTGAGAAAATAAAACATATCGCTACCTTATTCAACGAAAAACACGCAATATAAAGAAAATTTGCAACGGTTCCCCTCACGGAAATACTGGTAAATATAAAAACTAGTTTGCGAAATCAAATTGTATTTCGACTATTTGACGTTGTTCGAGTCAAAGTTTAGTTTCGTTAGGCATAAAATCTTCAGGTACCTACTATAAGTTGTTACATACATCCATTGAAAACTATTAAAGTTCACCACTGAATTAGCCTTCTCCATAAATTGTCTCATAAAAAAGTTTACAATAGCTGCTACAATTGGTAGGCGTTTTACTAAAATTATTAAATTAGTAAAACAACCATTGTCGTACATTTAAATAGAATTCTCGTTACAAAGTACATGAATTATCGGGTTGTAGTTATTGTAAGAATAAAAAAACGACGGGTTGCACTCCGGGAGTGCCGGCAGAAGTGAACCGTTGAATATTAACGTTGTACACTTTTGATATTTTGGAATGATTAGGGAATAATTTTGCTAAGCGAATCAGCAGGCGCAGGCATACATTTTCGCCGCGTCGTAGAAAGAGAGGGGGATACTTCCTCTCCTACGCCGCGCCGGCTGTCTCTCTCTCTCTCTCTCTCTCTCTCTCTCTCTCTCTCTCTCTCTCTCCATCCGTCTTACGCATTTTCGATCATGGTCACGTGTCTTGACGCGAGTTTAAATTTTTTTAACCATTACAAAAAGTGTACAACGCCGCTAAAGAAGTGTTCACTTCAAAAAAATATTTTTTGTAGGTACCTTAATAACAGAAAACATCGTAAGGATCAATATTACAATGTGACAAATTACAATACAATGTGAGAAATTGCAACACACACGTATATAAAGGGGACAAACAAACATACAGTCAAAATAAGAAAATACGCTTCTTTTAAAATCGACTAAAAATAGACTGGTGATGCGAACCATCCAGTCTCGTTCTCGACGCTGACCCGAGTGTACACGCGCAGGAAATTCCTTACGCGGCGCGCTCGTGCAATCTATTGATATACCTACATATTGGTAATTGTTAAACACGCGTCAAAATGGAGTGTCAAAAATGTAAGAAGATTTTAGCGAAAAAAGGATCACACTTCATTTGCCAAGGACTGTGTCAAGGAACTTTTCATAGAGGTTGTGTTAAGGGTCTTTTGGCGGATATAAAAAATGGGAGGAATCGGATCTATTGTAATAACTGTGAAGACGATGGATCTGAAGAAGAAGAACAGCAAGAATATTCACAGGACTACACTAAAATTCTCAAGGACATACAGCTAAAAGTATCTGCCATTCCCGGATTCAAAAAACAACTTGATACAATTACGCAAAGTTTGAGTATGCTTTCCGATAAGTATGATACATTGATAGTTGAACATGAACAATCAAAAGATAAAATACATAAGCTTGAGAAAACTGTCGCTGATGTCAACAACAAATACGTCTATTTGCAAAAACAAAACACCGCCCTCAAACAAAAATTACACGAATTTGAGCAGGTATCTCGTAAACACAATATCGAGATTGTAGGCGTTGAACAGCTTCCCGGTGAAAATGTCACAGAGATTGTCTCTACAATAGGCGATATTATCAATGTGAGCAGTTCGGATATAGAATGGGCTAGACGTACTCGATCTCTAAAAGAAAGCAAAAAACCACCGCCAATTATCGTGGGCTTTAAGACTACAGGTACCAGGTCGAGAGACAGCTGGCTTGCTCAGCGTCGCAACTTATCAGACACGACGAGTAATATGATTACAAATGGTTCGGCTTTGAATAAAATCTACATAAATGAAGATTTGACCAAGACAACACGAACCCTACTATGGTGTACTAAGAAACAACTTCAAGGTATTTATAAATACATATGGGTCTCGAACGGAAAAATTCTAGTTAAAAAATGTGAAGGTGGAAAAGCAATATGCGTGCGAGCTGAAAGTGACATTTGTGTGATCTACTTAACAAAAAGTGAAAATATTATTAACTCCAGTGCTTATAGTGTTTATTTTTCATATAAATTCACGGACATAAGCAATATCGACTCCATATTACGCGATGAATCTGTAAGTTATACGTGTCTTGATAGCATAAATACGTGGGTGCAACAAGTACACAATATCAAGGACTTACGTTTATTACATGTGAATATACGATCTTTAAAAAAACATTTTAATGAATTCCTAGTTACTCTCGGTAGTATTTTGAGCCAATTGGATATCATTGTGATAACTGAACCAAACATTAATTATTCTGTATTATCTTTCTACAAAATTCCTGGTTTCAAAGTAAATATTTATACCCGACAGGGACGTAACGGTGGAGGTGTACTTGTGTATTCCCGGGCGAAGCTCACAGCGCATGTAAGCAAAACGGCTGAGCTCGCGAGTAGTGTTATGCGCTCGGAGGAGTGCGTTTCCATTACACTCAACATTAATGGGGAGCACATTTATTTAATTTCTATTTATAGGCCGCCTCGTTTCCGCAACCAAGACAGAATTCGTGATTTTTTTGTTGAATTAAGAAATTTATTTAGCAAATTACCTAAGCACTCAAAAGCAATATTCTGTGGTGACATAAATATCGATCTCTTAAAATATCAAAATAACAATGTCAAATTGTATGAAAATATATTGGCTGAATATGGTTTTGCCAGGTGCATATGCGATGTAACACGAAGGGAAATAGTCATGGGTAACATTGTAAAATCGTGTTTGGACCATATTTATATAAGGGCACCTTTGTCATTAGTTGAATCAGCTGTAATACAACATAAGATATCTGACCATTACTATGTATCGGCAGCGATACAATGGAAACACGCTCCTTCCGTGAGTCATATCACCTACTCCGATAGTCGTACGCCTATGCGACCTGTCAATAGATGCATTCTAAATAATCGTTTAGTTAGAGAAAAATTACTATTAACAGATTTTGATCATTTGTTGAATATTGAGTGCCCAGTTGAGTTGTACGACGAGTATTTTTACTAATATATATATAATGAATGTTACAAATCGCAAACGGTTGGGGTAAATAAAAGTGTTAGAAATAAAGGATGGATAAGTGAAAATTTAAAAGGGATGATTTTAAAAAGAGATAGGTTATTTGTTATATGGTGCAATGAACCAAAAAATATGATAAAGAGATTAAATTATACTAAATATAGGAATAAATGTAGTAAGGCTATTTTTAAATGTAAAATGAAATATGATAAACAAAGTATACTAGACTGTAATAAAAATATAAAGAAAATATGGGATAAGATAAATAGTTTACTGGGTAATGAAAGAAAATCACTAGACGACTTAATACTTTCTAATATGGGAACCAAGGTAGTGTAAAAGAAATTTGTGATAAGTTTGCTGATAACTTTTTAAGTGAAGTCGACCTCATAAGGCACACATGTACGGAATAATGGTTAGTGAGGGACAATTACGTGGTTAGACCTGACGTATGTATGAGATGGCAACCGGTCAGTAGTGGAGAAGTCAAACGTGTTATTAATCAATTAGATAAAAATAAATCGCCGGGAACAGATCTCGTACGGATGTCAGACTTAAAGTTAGTTGTTGACAAAATAAGTCCTGTCATAGCTAATATAGTTAACTTGTCGGTAAAGCACCATAGATATCCGAATTAATTAAAAGAAGCTATAATTCGTCCAGTCCATAAAAAGGGTGATCGTAAATATTTTTCAAACTATAGACCAATTGCTATATTATCTAGTATTGATAAAATTATTGAGAAATGTATAACAAATCAACTTGGATATTTATTTACAAAAAAATAACATATTAAATGAACGTTAACATGGTTTTCAAAGGGGAAAAAGTACGAATACATTATTATCAAAATTTACTGACGAAATTAACTCATATTTAGGAGATAAAAAATTTGTCGTTGCTATTTTTTATGATTTCAAAAAAGCATTTGATACCTTAGAAACAAAAACACTCTTAAATGGAATGGACGAATGTGGCGTGGGACAACCGTTAAACCAGTGGTTCCGTGACTATCTTGCATCACGCATTTTCCGTGTAAAGGTTGGTGACACGTTTAGTGAGGCGACTGAGGTGAGGTGCGGGGTGCCAAGGCTCGGGATGTGGGCCTATTTGCTACTTACTGCATGTTAACAGCTTATGTGACGTACTTCAGCATAGCTCTGCATACATTTTCGCAGATGACCTATGTACATAACGTGCTGGTACTAATCTCATGGAGACATGTCACCTATTACAGCAAGACATAGACTCAGTAGTTAAATGGTCCCACGATAATGGTATCGTCTTAAACTCAGATAAAACCAAGTATCTTATCATTCAGTCGCCTTATCTACGTCCTACTGACTCGTCTCCTCAAATGTATACTCATAACTTTGAGTGCCTCCATAATGGTCTAAATAATTGTCGATGTGAGCCTATTGAAAAAGTCGATTGTGTAACCTACCTCGGTGTTAAAGTTGATACTAACTTCTCGTGGTCCAGCCATGTAGATTATGTATGTAATAAGTTAAGATTACTCCTAAGCAAATTTTATCAATTAAGTTTTGAAGTTCCTTCTGCTACATTAAAATGCTTATATTTTTCATTGGTAGATTCGATTTTGGGATACGCTCTTGACAGTTATGGTCTTACATTTAAAACCTACATTGATAAGCTTGAAGCATTACAAATTAGATTTTTAAAGTTGCTCGTTAATAAAAAAACTAAAGCTATTTGTAGAGGCGATTACACAAAACTATTTAAAATCTGCAAAGTACTCCCAGTTAGTTTAAAACATAAATATTTACTTGCCGTAAACAATTACAACTGTCGAGACTGTACTCTAATACTGGTCAAGCATGGTTAGGGTACACGGTCGATGTCTGCAGGCAAATTTGTTGTACCAAAAGTAAATAACTACTTCGGGGATAGAATTTTAAAGAAACGACTACCGTACTTTTTCAACAGTTTGCCTGAGGACATTCGACGTGAACCAGTAAAAAACATATTTAAAAATAAATTAAAGAAATATTTATTGGCTAGTCTCAATGCTTAGCATTAATATTATATATCATGTAAATGAGACTCAGATGTTCCTGCAGACAAACTGTGTAAGCAGTTTTGTGGGAATGTGAATATTTAAAAACCAAATTTTGTATTTTTAATAATAAATAAATTAAAAAAAATCAATGACCCAGGAACGAGGCGTTTGCGGCCAAGCTAGTGTTGTAGATTACAATATCTAAAGGACAATACTTAACTGCTACTGTTACCGGAAGCTAACGGAAGAAACGCCTCTGCACATCTGATTGCGGACCCTTAATGCGCAAACGTAACACTCATCTGGGAAACTATGTACTTCACCCAGAAGAAGTGAAATTGCTCACGGCTGAGCAACTCCTATACATTGAAGACATAGGGCTTAGCAGTGAACTATAGCCATAGCGGCGATCACAATAGATCTTTTAGGTCGCAGTGATACTGGTGTCTTTCCCTAGACCTGCATAGCTGCTCAGACATAATTAAAAAAAACTGCTACTGTTTTTTTAACTAGTTATATACCAGTGCTTTACTGCACTCCCACCTGGTGGTTAGTCGTGATGCAACCCTAGATGGCAAATCGTACTGTCTTAGCATAACAAAAGTCTATTCACTTTTGCTTTGAAGAATTCCGTCCGATTACAATCTGGGCGATTGTATTAGCACGGAAAGTTAGACGCCGGCAACTTATTCGACTCCTTCGTTTTACGTATCATGAAAGACTAAACAAACCGTTTGGTTCTCATGCGCGGAAAAGAGAGTGAGGGATGAAAGCGTGTTATTCCTGCGCTCGCTCACCGAAATGCATCCTAAAGAATACTAAAAGGCTGGCTACTCGGCGTTTGTACTCGAAGCTGACAAGATTAGTTTCAACTAAGGTTACCAATGGGCTTCTTAGCACGTCTCTCTACTGCTAGGTGACATTTTGCAGCACCAGCCCATATGTGACAGCAGTTTTCTATGCATAACCCCACTTGCGCTTTATATAAAGTAAGAAGCTGCCCCGGCGTGAAGTACCGCCGAACTCTAGGACATCTAGTTTCCTTGCGGGTGCTTCGGCCCTGGACACAATGAATCGCCCATAGCTGAGGTTCGAAGAAAATTCACCCCTAACAACTGAAGCCAGTCATAGTACTCCAAGGATATATTTCAGAAAGTAGGAGGCAGGATGAGCGGGCTCGTTTAAGCAGTGAAAACACACGCTTGTGTTTTGAAGGCATTGAATCTCACGAGATTGGCATCGCCCCATTCGGAGACCGTCTGCAGCGAGAGAATCGCATGTTCATCCATAGCTCTCTTTCGGACTGGATTTTGATTTCGACTGGCCTAAGCATTCGGCTGGTACCTCTTCACAACTGTGCTGTTGTCTGCATACCCATAGATACCCGGGAATAAACCAAAAAAATAAACAAAAATTAATATGCAGCGGAAAAAGAGTTGCGGAGAGAACGGACCCCTGAGGAATTCCGCCAATTGTCGCGATAGTACCAGATGAGGAGCGTTCGATGATGTTAGTTAATGTCATTTATAAGCCTTGTTTATTGTCTACAGCTTATTATATTAATCATAAACTGTGGGCAATAATGTTTTAATTTTTATTCATTCTTTACAGGCTATCAAAATTCGACTGCTGAACACAGACGTCTCTATTTATTGCTTAATAAGGAGGATATTAATTTGTCACAACCACTGTTTTTTCATTTCCTAGTTGTTATTAAAAAGGCCCTGCCTTCTTCCTGCTGCCCATTTCAGGATTTGTTTACCTCTGTCGCCTCTTACGATACCCAAGACAAAATATGGAGTAGTGAAAATTCTTACACCGCCAATACATGGTCATAACAATTTATATACGTGTTAAGATTAAATTAAGAAACATTGAAAATATAGTCGTTTAATAAAAACTATTTAAAAATTTACGGGGAATTTCATTAAAGAATGTAATTTTAATAATGAAAAGTTAACTTTCTTTTATTATAAAATTTATTACAAACCTCGAGGAAGAGTCCTTTTTATTTTCTGTATACTTAAGTAAATGCTCCTAAGAAAATGTTAAACATTTCTTTTTCAACATTTTCCGTTCCAGTAAGAGCAAAACTTAATTGCGTTTCAGCATAGTAGCCTTAATGGAAATTTTCAAAACATTTTTTAGCAATTGACTTATCGAAGATTATTTTTACATCGATAGTTATCTATCTCACATATTGCCATAACTAAAAACTTATTCCAGTGCAGTGTCTAAGCTGTATGGGCTAGTCATCAATCTTGGTTATCAATACCATCTTGTGATTTTTCAATTCAATTTCATTTCAATCGAAAACCCATTTAAGGAACTATATGCTTTATTTACTATATTTTTAAACCTCAGTTCTGACTACGGTATAATATATTACAAAATATATAATATATTATACATATATAATTAACATATATAACATAAATTAAAGAAAAACAATATAGTCGCACTGTATTTATTTTACGGACACTTTCAAACTAACCTATACTACTTAGTATTTTATTACTAATCCTAAAAAAATTATATAATATATTATAGATATATAACATAAATTAAAGAAAAACAATATAGTCGCACTGTATTTATTTTACGGACACTTTCAAACTAACCTATACTACTTAGTATTTTATTACTAATCCTAAAAAAATTAAACTATTTTCGGGACTATATGGTACGACTGAGCAGCCTAAATGATAAACTTTCTATAGAAGTAAAGATAAACGCAAATGTGTGTTTTCCCTCATAATCATCATTGAACGAGGATTGAAGCTGATAAAATGGTCTCTGAGATATCTGACATAATGTTATTAACTATGATATTGACTATGACAATAAGTCTAAACTTTCCATTCTAGTGAATACTATATGCATTGTGTGCATTTTGTAATGGATATACACCATTAACTGAAGCTTGTTAAACCTGCTCGCTAGTGGTTAGTGTGAACGTCATACCATAATATCTACAGCTTATAAAGCAGGATAAATTAAGCTTAATAACAGCTCTGGTTTGTCGGGTTCGCTTCTTTATTGCACCAACATTTTGTACAAGCGCTTGCCTCCAAATTTTATAATCCATATACATAATTTCGTCTTATCCAGTACTACTGAAGTTGTTGTTGCAATTCAAAGTGCTGATAAACAAAAATGATTAATCTAAATGTTTCAGAAATTTAAAAAAAAATTTCAAGGACTCAAATCGATTAAGACATTTTTGAGTTACTTGGTAAACTCTTTTCTGGCCTAAAAAAGCTTTCAAAAATGAGAGGAAGTTCACCGATCTTTTTTATACGTCCTTTACACGCCTTTATACGCCCCAATGCTGGGTGTGCCCAGTGTAGACGCTGTAACTAATATTTTTTACGGTATTACCTGTTGTAACCAAGTGATGTGCTGATGAATTCCTGGATAGTAAAACATGCTGTCTCTGCCTGACTCTTGCTTGCGTTCTTGCCTTAAAGACGCCGAAATAGAGATACTCATTGACGTCGAATCTCCACAACTTCTAAAGTAATCTCGTGATGTGTGCTGTTCGCCATCAACTTTTTCTTTGAGATGTTAATTTGAAGTTCAATCTTGAGACTTGCCTCCCTAAGATCATCAAGCATCAGAGTCAACTCGTCGGCTGAAGGCGAGCAGAGAATAACATCATCATCAAAACGGAGATTGGATAATGAATACCACTATCCACTCAGCTACCTGCCGGCATTCTAGAGACTTAGTAGACTAAAGATAGTGGGTCTCCTTACTTCACACCTTTACTTATGCAAAAAGATTTGCATGTCATGGAACTTAACTTAATGGATGCATTGCTATTCTTGTATGTGGTGTCTATATCTTGATTTTGTAAAACGTTGAAAATTTAGTTTTGTCTAATACTATCAAAAGCTTTTGAATAGTCTACAAAAGCCAGATAAAGTGGGAGATGAAATTCTAGATGTTGTTCGATGACTTGATTGATTGAGTCTAGGTGGTCGGTAGTACAGGAGCCACGACTGCTGATGTTCATCGAGTGACCCAAAAATTCTGTTCTCGGTCACCTTAATAAAAGCTATACATAAGTGTGATACCAAACTAATGGGACGGCAATATCTAATATCTGTCGCCCTTTTTTTATAAATAAGGATAATTTGTAAATGACAAAATGTACGAGGTAATATTCCAGTTCTTAAAATATTGTTTAAGAGGTTAGTGATATTCGGTAGAAAGACTGGTTCTCCTATTTTAGGGCTTAGGTAGTAATGCCATCATCACTAGGACTCTTGCTGTATTTTTAATATAATACTATATACATTTATTTATTCTTTATTATACCTTAAAGGATACAAAGCGTGGAGTTAGGCTTGCACGCGCTGCGATTAAACGCACGCGTTTAACCACACATCTGAAACCGCAAAAAAAAAAATGTTACTGAAAGCTTTCTATACAAGTGCATGCATTAGCGAATTTTTTCAGTGACTGATTTTAAAAATATAACTTGCTACATTTGGATCGCGGTTTGCAAGCGCGAGATTTTTATGTGTCCCGTAGTAATGTATGGCGGCGCATGCTCAGCGGTTAACCACGTTCGGTTTTTATTCAGCTCTTCAGGTGATATCGTCGTACGAAATGCAGTCTCTTCGTGTTGTAGATACTGGCCCACTCTGGCTTGTAATAATTTATCGAAAGTACGAATCGAAATTCTGTGGTAATTAATAAACTTATCGGGATGTTGTCGCACGTCGTTGTACATTTTGCAAAAGTATCCTTTCAGATGTCTTTGATCTGTTAGTGGATGCACCCAGTACTTATGGCGGCGGCGTTGTTTACGTTTTCTATTTCTTAATTTAATAACTAAAGCCGCTACTCACGCTACTCGCCAGAAATCAATTGCACAGCGGTTTTGCGTTTTCAGCTATTTTTAAACCACTCGCGTTTAATCACAGTGCGTGCTAAGCGTTAATGCTATGAGGCATTCTCTACCAGTCAACTCATGTAGTGGAGAAAATTTGACGTAGATGTAGCAATATGGACTAATATATAATAAAAAAAAAAATTATCTATAATATTTACGTATTTAGAAATATATAAGTATGTTAATCAGTTGTCTAGTACCCATAACACAAGCTCTGCTTAGTTTGAGACGAGATGGCGTTGTGTGATGGTTAAAAAAAATATGATATTTTCATACAATTACACAACATAATGATAGTTAACTAACATACTAACATTCTCATGTTGTATGATTATATTACAATGTTGTAGGGCTAACCCCGACTTTATACCCCGATATCACAGGCAATAACAAAAACGTATAATTTATGATTAATCGCAAGCAATGTGACACATAGCGGGTAAACTCGGAAACGGCTCCAACGATTTTCATAAAATTTTGTGTCCAGGGAGTTTCGGGGGCAACAAATCGATCTAGCTAGGATTTATTTTTATAAAATATCTTTTTGTCCGTGTTTTCAGGCAATGAAAAACTGCTACAATATAAGAAGGTAAATTTTGTGACCGTGTTAATGATCGTAATAGCTCAAGTGGATATCGAGCGGTCGCGAAATCGTAATGCCTTGGTTCGCGTCCCGTCTTCAATCCGACTTTTTCCTTTTTCCTCTTCTTTTGTAAGAAAATCTATTAATTCAGGCCCTTTTTATAGTATTTTTTAAAAATACGAAAATTTTAATTGCACTCATGATTTTTTATTCAAATAATAAGATCAAAAAATATTATTCAAAAAAACGAGCAAGGCTCGGTCATCCAGGTACTTGCAATAATTCATGAAAATTCACTAGCACTTATACAGATAAAGCCTACTGCAAAAAGTAACATACATGAAGTATGTTACCTTTGAGACAGATCTTTATTTGTTACTAACTATGGTGTACAAAAACTAGTCAAAATATATTATAAGCTTTATTTTATAAATATTACTCAAGAAATACATTATGGCAGTATTTTTACCATCAATATTACGATAGTTGACAGCTGGGTATGATTTTTTTTCTAATCGGAGTGATACTATCCCTTACAAAATAGACTACGTCACATAGAACGTAAAATTAAATTCGCCGTTTTAAAGTTATTTTTCTTAAGTATTAAAAATATTTATTACCAACACCATCATCACCATCATCACGTATAAATTGACGTGGTATACATGATAGAACCACTCTGCAACTATAACACGAATTGGTCGGCGACCAACGTGTCTATGGACCAAGGCATCCGCTTATCATCATGTGGACTGTGTGCTGGTTTGTCATTTTATTCTATAAAAAAATTACACCTAAAGCTCCAGGTCTGTAATGGGCAGCAGTAAATAAGAAGAATATGCGGTATAATCTCCTTTAATGCAGGTCGCTTGGTGTTAAAAAATAAAGATGTGTAAGGTTGCGTAATATAACTACCAACTTACTATAATATTTTATGAATGTCATGTAAAGTTGTTTTATGTATATACGTAAAAAAATCACTTCTTAAGCAGCAAATCAGTAAAGAAATAGCTTATTTTTATGTTGCTACATATAAAATAAATAGTTTAGGACCATGAATGGTAAAGAAGAGGGTGGATATAATCGTGAACGGTATTTGTAGTTATTTGATCGTAAAAATCTAATATTTACTTTGTGATGCTTTGATTACTCCAATATTAGTTCTTAAAACAAATTCTTCTTTACTTGTTACTTACTTTTCGATAACGTTATTTTTGTTAATCGTTTAAAAATACGCAGACATGACGGAGTCTTGACCTCCTTTTAAAAGTAATACAAAAAGATTTTAAACATTTTTCAGACGTGCAATGGAATGGAAATTTCAGACTTGCGGATAGTAACTACACTCTTTAGTACGCGAAAAACTCGGGTTTAATCCCCATTGACACCAATGAAATTTTTAACAACAATTTTAAGATCTGATTAACACATGCTCGGCGGTGAAAAAATCATCGTGGGGATGTGCATGTGAGAGGATTAAAAATATTATGAAAGTCAAGCAAAATCCGCCATCACGTGCTTGAACCAGTATGGTGGACTAATTTATTCGTAACATACTCAGTAATGACAGCAGACCTGTCCCCGGCAGTAGAACATATTACCAGCTTTACTCTTACATTTTAATAATCAAGGATTTCAGTTAAGGTTTTAAATAATTGGAAGCACAGCGATAATGCATTATTAAATTGTTAGATTATTAACGGAACAAGAGCCGTTGTAGCTCAGGGGATAATTTCCCGAATTGTGTTTATATGGTGCGAGCAACCCGAGCTCGAGGCCTTAACAATGTCGTTGGTTTACAACGACATTGTTAATAGAACATTTACTTTACCACTTGTTCGGTGGTGAAGCAACTTATCTTAAAGAAATCTACGTTTTATACGTGGTAGAGACACGCTGCAGCTATATTATAGGTAAATAGGTATATGTTATAGGTTGTAGGACGAAAGGGTCGGCTCGATCGGGAAAGGACCACGCTCTCACAGAATACCAGCATAAACTAGCAGCTTGATGCTGCTGTGTTTCATATGATGCTTGTAGAGAAGCGGAGATCAGTTTAACCGGAATTGAGGCATTCCATCTTAGTCCTCAAGGATGACAACGCATGTGCATTTTGATTCTTAATCGAGGTTTAATGTAGATGTCTATGGGCCACAACATCCAGTCCATCAGGTGTACTGTGCGCTCGTTTGTCATCCTAATTTTGTTAAAAAAATTAAAGGTAAATAAAACAAATTAAGCGATAAATCAACGTTTTACTAGGTAGTAGGATAAATCTAGGATTATTTTTGTAACATGGAGTCCATCCGAGTAGGTGCCATCTTCTTAACTATTTCTGCAATTATATAGCAGTGCTGTATTCCGGTCTAAATCTATAATATATATTTATTACAGTTGCCTTCTGCATCGTGGAGACAATTTACATACAGGCCCAAGTCACGAATTAGTGGGCCATACATACACTTTTACCGTCGGGTATTTGAACCTACAGCCTATAGATTCGCAGACAAAACTGAGCTAGCAAGTTGTTTCAAAATTTAATTCAGGTTTTTGGCTAGATTTTCTACCAGCAATCAAGTGGCACAACAAAAAGTGCACCGTGGGTATGTTAGGTCGACATTTGAAAGCAAAACATAATATTACAGTATGTGCTACCATATATACAAAAATAAAAATATATTTCAGTGTGTGCTACTTTTGGTCGATGCTACGATCCGTTCAGCGGTGCCAAGTTGACTGTCGGTATATCGAAGTGTTTGTGCAGTAGGACTACGATGGCTATCCGAGTACAAAACTAGAGTACGAATCCTATCCAAATGCAGGGAGGTCTAAGACAGGGTGACGTTATACCCCCAAAACTCTTCACTGCTGCATTTGAAGACGTTTTCAAGATACTGGATTGGAAAGGATACGCTATTAACGTCAATGGCGAGTACATCATGGAGTACACCTTTGATTTGACGACGACATAGTCCTTATAGCAGAACCGCTGGAGGACCTAAGCACTATGCTCAATGACCTCAATAGTGCCTCCCAATGGATAGGTCTTAAGATGAACATGGACAAAACAAAGATCATGTTAATAATGTCCATGTCACACCTATGCCGGTAGTTGTTGGGAGCACTAAGCTCGAAGTTGTTATCGAGTAGGTGTTTACCTGGGACAAATAGTCCGACATAGTAAGTCCAATTTCAGCCGAGAGGTCAATCGACGGATTCATCTTGACTGGGCAGCGTTCGGTAAATTACGACACATCTTCTCGTCAGCTATACCTCAAAACCTGAAAACTGGATTGTTCAACAAGTGCGTGTTGTCAGTGATGACTTATGAAACTGAGACGTGGTCCTTTACTGCTGGCTGTATGAGGACGCTCAGCGAGCTATGGAGAGGGCTATACTCGGGGTTTCTCTGTGTGATAAACTTAGAAATGAGGATATCTACAGTAGAACCAGAGTGACCGACATAGCCCAACGGATTAGTAACCTGAAGTGGCAATGGGCCGGCGATATATCTAGAAGAACCGACAATCGAAGAACCGAAAAAAGGTTCTCGAGTGACAGCTTCGTACCAGAGGAAGAAGTGTAGGGTGACCTCCACTACATGGAGTGACGACCTGGTAAGAAATGAAGGAAGTCGATGGATGCAGGTGGCTTAGGACCATGCTTTGTGGCATTACTTGAGGGATCAGTAGTGGACCTATAAAGAGCTGTAATGATGATGATGATGATGTTGATGTACAACCTGTACATAATTTAAATCAAACGTTTGTGGTTAAACAAATACCGGTATACATAGCAGCATTTGATTTGCAAATAACTTTCGGTCTCATTTCATGCGTTCTCAACGGAATGCAATCGACTGGATGAAGTTTGGATTGCTTATCGAACAGTATGAAATTTCTACATCAAACCACGTTATGTATTTAATACGATTTATTTATTGCACGCCTCATAACGCGAAGCGTTATTAGAAAGTGCTTTACTCTCGACAATTATGACTAAAAAATCATCTTATATTGCAACTTTGAAAAAAAATCCGCGAACGTCCGGATGTTGATTTTATATGTGGTTACGATAACTTCCGAAAAAGTTGACGTATCGCGGTCGAGTTTTTTTATTAGCTTCAAATTTACATCAAATGGTTCCCTACTTCATAGTAATAGCTCAGTATGCGTAGTTTGTTAAATAATTTAATTTAAATAATTTTCAATTTTTATAAGTTCTATTGCTATTAAATATTTAAAGGCGCATTCATAATTTTAGCTCTTGACAGACAAAGGACTAAACAGCCTATATCGATTTTATACTTTGCGTAATCGATTTATTTTGGTAAATATTGCTATTTTTTTCCCGGTAGGTGACACTATACGTAAAACATGTAAGTAAGTAATATAGTATTTTAATTCTTTATCCTATCCTATACCTTTAAACGAGCAATTCTTGTGTATATATACATATATATATACATATATATATATATATATATATATATATATATATATATATATATATATATATATATATATATATATATATATATATATATATATAATCGGGATCTCGGAAACGGCTCCAACAATTTTCATAAAATTTAGTGTCCATGGAGTTTCGGGGGCAATAAATCGATCTAGCTAGGATTTATTTTTAGAAAATGTCCTTTTGTCCGTGTTTTCAGGCAATAAAAAAACTGCTACAATATAAGAAGGTAAATTTTGACAGATCCTAACGATCGTAATACCTCAGGTGGGATGTCGGTCGGGCGTGATATCGGAGTTCCGTGGTTCGCGTCCTGTCTCTGGTCTAGCTTTTTTCCTTTTCTTTCAAGTTCCCTTCTTTTGTAAGAAAATTTATTATTTCAAGCTCTTTTTTAGTATTTTTTAAAAATACGAAAATTTTAATAAAACTAATTGCACTCATGATTTTTTATTCAAATAACAGTTCAGTTTTTTCTATTTTGTCAATAAGATCAAAAAATATATTCATGTTTCATCAATGTGTAATTTATAAATGTAATTTCAAAACAAAAACCGAGCAAAGCTCGGTCATCCGGGTACTATCAAAATTAAATGAGGCGTGCACTTTTAGATTTTCCAAATTATTTTTAAATGTTGGAAATGTGCACAGAATAAAATAAATTATTTAACGTCGTTTATACTTGCTATTATTGTTACCAAGTGAGTAAACTCGAATGATTGTTCGTAAAACCATATTCAAATGAGCTTGTTTTGGTAAGAATAATTTCAATAAACTAAAAAAAATATTCAAATTATCGCAATGGTGTTAACAATTGTCAAATGAGGAAATTGGAAATTGAAAATGTCATTTCAATTTAGATATAGTTGTAGCATGATCGATGTAGTAGTGGACACACAGGTGGTACGTACCATGAACATGAATAATAAGTTTAAATGTAAGGAGTAGACTATTGCTCTGAATCAATCTTTTTTTTTTCAAGGGGGAATGTCTACGCATACCCCTCGTGCCCAACGCATACACCACGATATAGCCCCTTGGGGGATTAGAACGGGCTATGTGTGTAGTGGGTCAGAAAAATGAATACTAATGCTCTTCTCCCGCAGCCCAGTAAAAATGGTATAAAATACTCACACAATAAAATTTTGAAGTGCAGGTAAAATATCTGCGACCATCATTTGCACAATTCTGACGTTCACAGACGTTTCACAACTATTTGCCAGAACCAAAAGTAAGCCCTGTCATGCGACAAAAGTCATACCATAAATAATATAAAGTCTCTAGCTTGATAGGAGAGGAGCCGTGGTAACTCAGATGGTTAGAGCTCGCTGAAATTTTCACAGTGCGCGAGCAAACCGGGTTCGATCCCCGCCGGCACCAATGAAATTGTAGTTGCAACTTTAAGTGTTGATTTACCACGTACTCGGCGGTGAAGGAAAACATTGTGAGGTAACCTGCATGTCTGAGAAATAAGAAAAAAATATTTCGAAGACATGCGAAGTTTGCCAACACGCATTAGGGCAGCGCGGTGGACAATTCCTTGCCCTAGGACCCTTTCAGAAATGAGCGGAGGCCTGTGCCCAGGAGTGGGGCGTATATAGGCTATAACTTTAACTTTAACTCTAGCTTGAATAGTCTACTAATGAAATTCAAATGATCGGTTTAGGCAAAGTAAGGCTGGGTAAGTCAAATTAGGGCATATTACAGTACTTACTTAGAATCTTTTACCTAATCACAAGCACAAGTGTGTACCTAATTACATACCCACTAAAGTATTTTGATTAGGTAAGTGTACATTTGTGCACCATAACATCTACAAACAAAATAATAGAGTCTGAAAAACGCACTTTCGCAACATTTTGGTCATCATACACCTTAAGTTGAAACGTTAACAAGATGTACATTTTGATTTTTTTAAAGTTAATTAGATAAGTTTGTTTTTAATTACATTTAAATATATTTTAATTAAAATTTTGTTATCATAAATATAAACACATAAGATATAAAATTGTGAATCAAACGTGCGGGACTTCTGGTAATGCAACAGCTAATATGACAGCCAAGCATAGCAATTACAGAAAATTCAAAGCAAGGCCCCTGTCCAACATTGGACTAATGAAGAAGAACAAACACATTTATTTTTTAAAGTAACTAAGTTTTAACTTTTGGGTAAAGTAATCGAAACGTCGAGAATTCAAAATAAGTTAATATACGCGATAAAATCCATAAAACTTTATTTCATTTTAATGTGAAGTGTTCACCTAAACATAGGAAAAGTAAAAGTAAAAGTAAAGTTACAGCCTATATACGTCCCACTGCTGGGCACAGGCCTCCCCTCATTTCTGAGAGGGTTTTAGGGCAAGGTCACCTAAACATAAGAAACAAATAAATAGGTATTTGTAGAAGTACATATACCATAATCGATACCTACATGTGCCAAAATGCATGACTACTTGCACAAAGTTGTGGTGTGCTGCAATTCGTAAAGGAAATGCATATTTACAAGATATCTGTAGGAATTGGAGAACTAATAGATTATTGAGCGATTGATAACATATATGGCAAGGATTTAAAAAAAAAGAAAAAATAGATAAATATCTGTATCAAGTAATTCTCCTTATCTGATTTTCATGTTTCAAAAATTCGGTAATAATGATCACGTTTACCACGTATTGGCGGTGGAAGAATATCCACTACCCCATATTATCTCGTGGGTGTCGTAGGAGGCAAGATGAGCAGCAGCGTCTTCCTAATAACGATTAAAAATAATTAACTGCGGGTACCAATCTGCTTGCCAAGCGTGGCAACTATGGCAAATATCCCCCTATGAGGCATTCTATGGGTGAGGCCTAAGTTCAGCAGTAGATGCTGTGGCCAATAGACATCCATATCTATCCTCGATTAACAATCCAAATGCGTTATCACCCCTGCGGAATAAGATGGTTTACCTCGTTTCTAGTGAAAAGGATCTCCGGTTCTCTACACTCACCATACGAAACACAGCAGCATTAAGCTGTTATTTTGCACAAGGAAGCGTAGCCTTTTTTATAATATAACGGTGACAAACAAGCACACAGTCCATCTGATGGTAAGTGGATGTTGTGGCCCATAGATATCTACATTTATCCTCGATTAAGAATGAAAACGCTGATGCGTTGTCACCCCTGAGGACTAAGATGGAATGCCTTGTTTTCAATAAAAAAGAGTCTTCGACCTCTACACGCACCATACGAAACACAGCAGTATTAAGCTGCTATTTTAGGCTGGTATTCTGTGAAAGCGTGTTTCTTTCCCGGTCAAGCCGCCCCATTCCTGCTGCAACCACAGTATAGCTGCAGCGTGGCTTTACCACTTATAAGAAGCTTTTCTCTAGTCAAGCCGACCCGATGTGCTACAACCTAATATAGCTGCAATGTTTATTTTTTATTTTATTTTTTTTTCTTTGCAAAAACGTTACCCCTCCCCTACACTAGAATTTTCTCCTATATCGTGGGGGCAGTTCACAAACACAAATTGCTCAAGGACAAACATCCAGACCCGGAACAATTATTTGTAGGCCATACAATCTACAATCCACTTGTTCCGTGCGGGATTCGAACCCGCGACCCCAAGCACAGCCACTTATTGCTAAGCCACAGCGCCACCGAGTCGCCGACATATGTTTCGTTCATACCTCTGCAACAGGTAATAAATAATTCAGATTGTTGAAGTGCAGGGTAATCGTGAAAATATATTTCTCGACGTACCACAGGGCTCTTGTACTGATATACTTGGTCTATTCTTGATCTTGATTTATATTAACGTCATTAATAACTTAGGTCCAAAAGGTAACATTACACTGTATTGAAGTGTGCTATAGTAACCACTTATATCATTTACACTTACGTCATTATATTAATCCTACATTTATTTAAATAACAAAGACAATATATCGGTTTTAATAATAAATGTAATAAGAAAATATATAGGTCCTCTTCGCTCGAATAACCGATAATCAAGAGGGATGAGAGCTTTAGGCAATCTCTTATCGGCGATATTATAGGTTACGCATTTAAGGCGTTTACGATAAACTCCCGACCGTGTAAAAATGATATCTCAATGACAATGCGGAACATTAATGATACAACGCTTTTGCTTTTAGCCAAATATAGTTTTTGCAGCGATAATCTTTCAACTATTTATCGTATCCAATTATTAGTTAAAATTACTCAAATGTATCCAGTCAAAACTAAGATTTCTTCTATAATATTAGCCATATTTTCCTTAGAAAAATATGTATATACATTAACTAACGAGGAAAAAATATGTTTATACCGTAGCAAGAGCCTCCTACCTAACTAGAGCATAATGATAGGTATACATCACACAGTCAATGATCCTCCCTTCAGGAGTGCTCTAACCCCGCAACCTCTGGATATACAAGTATCATAGCTAATAATTTGGCTTTCTCGATTTCAATGCAAAAATGTTGAAATAAAAAAAAAAATAACAGCGAATGACTGATGTCCCATTGTTTTGTTGAAGAGTTGAAGAGTGGGCAAACGAGTATACGGCCCGTGATTGTAAGTGACTGCCGCCGCCGGTTAACTCCAACTGAATGTCTCCCTAAGTCGTTGAGGTTCAAAAAAATCGCGGCCAGTCGTAAGTCTACAAAAAAGTCGTGCGCGTAAGAAAACTTCTGGTAAACCACACTTCGCCGTATTAATTTACTATACTTATAAATCTGTAAGAAAGTTATGGCTGTTATTGTAATATTGCCAGGGAAAAAATTCATGGAACTGTAATATTAAGAATATTTAAGCCAAATTAGTGGGTTTTAGAACCTTTGCTTGCTTCACGGTCCGTGTATTCACAACTCATGCAAAAACAACTAGACGCACTTTCGTGAATTTTGATATGTTGGTAGTTAGTGACCCAGTAAAACAAAGGTTACAATTAATAAAGGGTTAGTTAGTGATTTCTTATATTTATTAATAAAAACTTTTTAACAAAAAAAAATTATCCGCCGAAAAAACTGAAAAGCAAAAAATAATAAACTTTTTTCTTTTTTTTCTAAGTATTATATTTTTAATTATTATGAGTTTCTAAATAACATTAATCAAAATTACTTAGGTACCTTTGGGTCATTGTAGAAGCGTGCTCGTCACGACCCCTGCCAGCCCTTTTCAGGGCTGCAATTCTACACAGCTGCGCACCCATGCAAACGAGGGTTAGGGCGTCCCCCCAAGGCGACGCACACCAGCTCGTCCCCGTTGGTGTGGAATGCAGCGCGCAAAGCGGCGATGGGGACCGCCACCCGCCACGCACAGCCCGACACGGCGGAAGGTGGAAGGACGGAGTGCAGAGTTGGCACGTGGAATGTTAGAGGGGGCATGAGAGATAAGACGAATGAGTTGATCGAAATAATGAAAGAAAGAGAATTAGATGTCGTGTGTATGTCGGAGACCAAACGGAAAGGCAGTGGTATTGAAAAGCTCCCTGACGGGACGTTAGCTATATGGTCCGGAGTCCCGGAAAGCGAGAACGCCTGCCAGGGAGTGGGAGTGCTGTTGTCGTCCCGGTTGGTCGGTCTTATGACTGAATACAAGGTTGTGAACTCAAGACTTCTCTGGGTTCGCTTCAAAATGGGACTGACGAAGTTATTCCTTTTGGCTGTTTATGCGCCGGTAGGTTCGTCGTCCAGGGCTGAGCTGGAGGGGTTTTGGGAGAATGTAAGAGCAGTTCTAGATTTGGTTAAGGGAAACGAAAGAACTGTTGTATGTGGTGATTTGAATGGATGGGTAGGTATCGCTCGACCAGGATACGAGTCGGTGCTTGGAAAGTTTGGCGATAAAAGGGTTAATGATGCTGGCAAGCTTATACTGGCTGTATGCAAGGAAAAGGGTCTTCTTATGACAAACACTATGTTTAATCACAGGAAAATCCATATGTACACTAGAGAAAGAAAGAATGAGAGAAGTATGATTGATTTGTTCCTGGTGGATGACCGACTGCGAAAACAGGTGATGGATACACGAGTGTTCAGGGGTGCTGACCTGGGAACGGATCATTATCTAGTAATTACTAGATTTAGGGGTTTGTTCGCGGGTTGGCGCTACCGGACGGCAGTAACAGAACCACAGTCGGTCTGTCGCATCCGAAGCTGGAAGCTTCAGGAAGCGGATACTAGGGACAAATATCACACGAGGGTAGCCGAAAAGCTTGACACCATCGATGGCAGGAAAGAATGTGTGGAGAAAACATGGCAGAACCTTAGGGATGGAATGGTAAGTGCAGCGGAAGAAGTATGTGGAACGACAAAAAGAGGTAGTAGTAAAAGAAGAGATGCATGGTGGAATGATGAAGTGAAAGAAGCTGTAAAAAAGAAGAAAAAAGCATGGTTAGAATACTTGGCCTCTAGTAACGATGAGCATATGAGAGAGAAGATGAAAGAAAGATATAAGCTGCAGAAAGTTCATGCGAAAACATTGATTGAGGAAGTACGTGAAAGGTGTAGAATAGAAGCGGACGAGAGGTTGTCGCACAACTTTAGGGAAAACTCCAAACTCTTCTGGAAAGAGGTTGGAAGGTCCCGGAGTGGTGCGACAGCTTTAAGAATGAACAAAGTGCTTTCGAGAACCAATGACGTCCTCTCAGAAAAATCAGACGTCATGCAGCGATGGAGTGAATTTTATAGAGAAATGTATGCGTGTCATGATCTTAGTGAAGGATCCGGGGGGACGCCGTGACTGGCACACCAGACACGGACCTCGATGACACTGAGGTCATCAGCATGAAAGAGATTGAACGTGCGATTCGAAGTTTGAAATGTGGTAAGGCTGCGGGACTAGACAGAGTTACTGCTGAAATGGTCAAGTACGGTGGGCCTCGCGTCTGGGACAGCTTTCATCTGCTGTGCAATTTGTGCTGGCGGACGGGAGATGTCCCGGATGATTGGCGATCCGCGGTCATTGTGCCTTTATATAAAGGTAAAGGTTCACATTTTGACTGCGGGTGCTATCGGGCGATCAGCTTGACCAGTTTAGCAAGTAAAGTTTACTCGAAGGTTTTGACACGCAGGATGCAAGAGAAATCGGAAAGATTCTTATGGGAGGCACAATGCGGATTTAGACCTGGAAGAGGATGCACGGATCAAATGTTTTCTCTCCGCATGATCACGGAGAAGCTTCTGAGTGTTAATCAGAGGATTTTCTGTGCTTTTGTGGATCTGGAGAAAGCATTTGATAAGGTTATAAGGAGAAAATGTGGGAACTGTTGCCGGGATATGGTGTGGATGGTCGATTGTTAAGGGCTGTGCAGTCACTTTACTATGACTGTAAAGCCTGTGTGCGGGTAGGGCATGACCTGTCACCCATGTTTAGCGTCCCAGCGGGCGTAAAACAGGGTTGTGTCATGTCTTCCTGGCTGTTCATACTGTATCTCGACAGCTGTTTACAGAAGCTGAAAGATAGCTGTTTGGGTGTGAAATTGGGTGACATAAAAGTTAATTGTCTGCTGTATGCTGATGATGCAGTGCTTATTGCACCATCAGAAGCAGAACTGCAGGCATTAGTCACGTGTATGAAAGAGGAATGTGAAATTAAAGGTCTCCGTTTGAATGCTAATAAAACTAAGGTTCTGGTATTTGAAAAGGACGAAGAGAGAACGAAATGTGAAATATGGGTAAATCAGGAATGTCTAGAACAGGTAAATGAAATTGTATACTTGGGGAGTGCTTTCAGCCGGGATGGAAGATGTGATTTAGATGTGGATAGGCGTGTCGCTGCCGGAAACAAAGTCAATGGTGCCCTGAATGCATTAGTAAAAAGGCAAGGCGTGGTGAAGAGTGCACGCCTTGCAATACATAACGCAGTGTTGGTACCGACTTTGTTATATGGCAGCGAAACCTGGGTATGCCAGAAGAAGCATAAAAGCAAGTTGAATGCAGTGGAGATGCGATCTCTTCGTAAAATGTGTGGCGTTACCATAGCCGACTGAAAGCAAAACGAAGAGATTCGCAATATGGCAGGATTGAAAGATGACCTTATCACAAAAATTAATAGGGGCGTACTCCAATGGTTTGGGCACGTTGAACGAATGAGTGAAGACCGAATGGTGAAGAAAATATATAGAGAGAAAGTAAATATTAAAAGGTGTCGAGGTAGACCGAGACTAACTTTCGAAGACCATGTGAGCAAATTGCTCGAAGAGGGGAGGATCAAGAGTACTCGGATACCTAGACGTGCATGTATGAAGAAGTTAATGAACCTGAAAGAAGCGAAAGAGGTATGTAAGGATCGTGACACTTGGCGATCTGTTCTCTCTGGCTACCCCGTTAGGGATTGTGCGTGACGATAAGTAAGTAAGTAAGTAAGTAAGTACTTAGGTACCTATACTTACATTAGTTTAAGAACTTAGTAATTAAGGTTAATTAAAAACTGATAATAATTAAAAATATATATATACTTAGGTACACTTACATTTGTTTAAGAACACAGCTATTAAGGTAAAAGAAAAATGGGTATTTTTTTCAGTTTTCGGTGTTTTCGGCGGTTTAATTTTTTTGTTAATAAGTTTCATTTAATAATTTTCATCTACTAATTATTTCATTCTTAATTTTTGATTACTTTTAAAAACCCTACTTACCTTACTTTAGCTATTAACTGTTATATAATCCTACCATAACTATTATTTGTTTAAAGCTGTAATCTATCTCGGAAAGAAAGTGTTTGCCAAAGGGCAAACATATGTGGCATTGATTAGAGTAAAACACTTGAGGGTATTGCTTTATCTGATCTAGAGACGAATAAGGTATTACATTAACCTCACGATGAACGAGATCTAGCAGAAATGCAGAGACTGAGAGGTCTATTGAAATAATACTAGTTTTTACGGAATTTATCGCGTATATTTAACTTTTTAAATACCCGACGTTTCGAACGCTTTACAGCACTCATGGTCACGGGCGGGACTGAGATGTTCAACGTCCATATGTCATAGTTAACCGCGGTTACCATAGATTAAAATTTAACTTTTGTTCCGATCTATGCAGTATGAACTTATGGTATCTTGAAGTCTTGCAGTTGTATGCTTGGGTTGGGATTTAATTTTATTTGTTATAGGATCCCAAGCAGATGGTAGCACCCAGGCATCTTCTCTATTGAAATTAGGATGTTTTTTGATTTCAATAGCCTCGCGAATCATCCTTGGAAGGAATCGGTGTTCTTTAGCGAGGATTTGCGGTCTATCAAATCTGATGTAGTGACGGGGGCGATCCTGTACGTGTTCACAGACTGCAGACTTCCCGGAGCATCGATTCTTCACATCAGCTATATGTTCTTTAACGCGGGTTTTTATTGATCTTTTAGTTTGTCCTATATAGGAGAGACCACATTCACAATCAAGCTTGTACACTCCTGCATCTTGCAGAGGGACTTTACACTTGACTGATGGTAAAAACTGACCAATCTTCTTCAGCGGCTTGAAGTATGTTTTGATGGAAGCGCGCTTCAAGATGTAGCCAATCTTGTCACTGACTCCTCTAACATATGGTAGTACAGCAGGTACACGCTCAACTGTGGCCGGCTTCACTCGTTCACTGTGACGTAGGCGCGGGACTCGAAGCTTGTTGTCATGCAAAACTTGCTTGACATGGTGGAGCTCTGCAGCCAGGTGTTTACTGTCACAGATCCCTCGTGCTCTCTGAAACAAAGATTTACCCACGGTAGCTAACTGTAAAGGATGGTGGTGAGAATCACCGTTTAAATATCTATCTGTATGGGTCTTTTTTCTATACACAGTATGGTTAAAGATGAATTTATGGCGTTAAAGAACCTACGCAATAAACCAGAACTTTCGATTCTCCGCGCAGATAAGGGAAACGCCACGGTAGTCATGGATACGTCAGATTATAATTCTAAAATACAAGAACTTTTGTCGGATGTAAGTACTTATAAAAAGGTTAAAAACGACCCAACAAATAGCACACTAAAAATAACTAGTGACCTCATAAAGAAACACTCCGAAAAATTAAATCTGGACGTAAAATGGATAATACCTCCGTGCGCCAAATCACCAAAATTGTATGGGTTACCAAAAATACACAAGCCCAATGCTCCATTACGTCCCATAGTGAGCCAAATCGATTCACCAACTTACAGATTGGCTCAACACTTAGCAAAAATACTCTCACCGCTCAGGAGACATACAAGAGCACATAAAGGATTCCTACCATTTTGTCAGCGAGATTAAAGACCTAGATCTGGCAGACAATGAAAGTATGGTCAGTTTTGATGTGCAGTCATTGTTTACATGCTTATCTGTTGAAGACTGCATCTCAATTGTAACTAGAAGGCTGGAAAAAAACAACATGCCCGTAGAATATGCAGTATTACTCAGACACTGCCTTACATCTGGCTACCTATTGTGTGAAAGAGGAATTCTACAAGCAAGTAGATGGTGTGGTGATGGGCTCACCTGTATTTACCATTGTCGCCGACATATTCATGGAAGACTTTGAGGAGAAAGCCCTGCTTAGTTCTCCCATAAATCCAAGATTCTACAAGCGGTACGTAGCCGACACCTTCACAATTCTACCTTTAGATAAAGTAACTGCATTTTTAGACCATCTTAACTCTATAAATTCTAAAATTCAGTTCACAATGGAGTTAGAGGCAAACAATTCCTTAGCTTTTCTAGATGTGTTAGTAATTCGGAATCCTGATAACACCTTGAGCCATACTGTGTATAGAAAAAAGACCCATACAGATAGATATTTAAACGGTGATTCTCACCACCATCCTTCACAGTTAGCTACCGTGGGTAAATCTTTGTTTCACAGAGCACGAGGGATCTGTGACAGTAAACACCTGGCTGCAGAGCTCCACCATGTCAAGCAAGTTTTGCATGACAACAAGCTTCGAGTCCCGCGCCTACGTCACAGTGAACGAGTGAAGCCGGCCACATTTGAGCGTGTACCTGCTGTACTACCATATGGTAGAGGAGTCACTGACAAGATTGGCTACATCTTGAAGCGCGATTCCATCAAAACATACTTCAAGCCGCTGAAGAAGATTGGTCAGTTTTTCCCATCAGTCAAGTGTAATGTCCCTCTGCAAGATGCAGGAGTGTACAAGCTGGATTGTGAATGTGGTCTCTCCTACATAGGACAAACTAAAAGATCAATAAAAACCCGCGTTAAAGAACATATAGCTGATATGAAAAATCGGCGCTCCGGGAAGTCTGCAGTCTGTGAACACGTACAGGATCGCCCCCGTCACTACATCAGATTTGATAGACCGCAAATCCTCGCTCAAGAACACCGATTCCTTCCAAGGATGATTCGCGAGGCTATTGAAATCAAAAAACATCCTAATTTAAATAGAGAAGATGGCTGGGTGCTACCATCTGCTTGGGATCCTATAATAAATAAAATTAAATCCCAACCCAAGCATACAACTGCAAGACTTCAAGATACCATAAGTTCATACTGCATAGATCGGAACAAAAGTTAAATTTTAATCTTTTTTTTATAGGAAAAGGGTGACAAGCGAGCATACAGTCCACCTGATGGTAAGCGGTTTCCGTGGCCCATAGACATCTACATATATCCTCATTGGCGAATCAAAATGCAGACGCGTTGTCAGCCTTGAGGACTAAGATGGAATGCCTCTTTTCCAGTAAAAAGGGTCTCCGGTTCTCTACACTCACCATACGAAACACAGCAGCATTAGGCTGCTATTTGACGCTGGTGTTCTGTGAGAGCGTGGTCCTTCCCCGGTCGAGCCGACCCATTGGTGCTACAACTATACTACTAATATAGCTGCAGCATGGCTCTACCACGTAATCTATGGTAACCGCGGTTAACTATGACATAAGGACGTTGAACATCTCAGTCCCGCCCGTGACCATGAGTGCTGTAAAGCGTTCGAAACGTCGGGTATTTAAAAAGTTAAATATACGCGATAAATTCCGTAAAAACTAGTATTATTTCAATGTGTAGTGTTCGCGTAAATATAAGAAATCCTCACTGAGAGGTCTACACACAAGAGACTGACAGGTTTAATGCACATTCAACGTGAGATTTTTTTGTACTGTAATGTAATTATTATGTTATGTTGTAATACACAACTCAGCATTAAAATCTGTGAGTAAACAAAAATCACGACTATTTTCACACACTGAGGGAAATTTTTTTTTTTCAAAATTTATATGGGACTAATTTTGGGGTATACCCGATCCAATAAAAAAAGAATTATCAAAATCAGACTACTCTGTAATAAATCACGCATGTTTACACCCTTAGGGTAATAGTTTTTTTTTTCAAAATTTTTCCTCGAATAAATAAAAAAATAATTATCAAAATCGGACTACTCACACACAAAATAATATACGCTTTGACTTGAGAACCTCCTCCGTATTTTTGTCGGTTGAAAAGAAATTAATTAAATAATTTAAAGTTGAAGGTAAGGTTAACTTTGACATCAGAACGTCAAACAGCTCAGTCTTCCTGTACCACCGCACCGGTTCGGGCTTCCGTTAGATAACTTATCTACGTGCACTGTAAACCGTCCTCGGTGAACATCGTTAAGTAAGTAACGTTGATAATAATATTAAATCACCCGCGAGTCCTGAGACCGATGAAGCTTTAAAAGCCAAAAAATCTAAAGGCAGTAACATCATTACAAACCAGCAATCAGTATCCCTGTAAAGACGGGTACTGTAAAGTGCCCGAAACGTCAGAAATTTTAAAAAAATGTTAAAAATTAACGCGATAGAATTCATTGATTAAAACAACTTTTACGGATTTTATCGCGTTTTATTTATTTTTAATATCCGACGTTTCGGGTGCTTTCCAGCACCCATGGTTACGGGGGACTGAGGTGACTGACGTCCCGATGTCAAAGTTAACCCGGAGTACATTCAGATTTTTAATTATTGTAGAATTCGTAAATTAAATCCAAGAGTTAGTTGTTTTTTTCATTCGTAGATTTTTTTTAATTCATAATCAAAAAAACTAAACTAAACGTGGTAGAGCCATGCTGCAGTTATATTAGTAGTATAGTTGTAGCACGAATGGGTCGGCTCGACCGGGGAAGGACCACGCTCTCACAGAATACCAGCGTGAAATAGTAGCTTAATGCTGCTGTATTTCGTATGGTGAGTGTAGAGAACCGGAGACCCTTTTTACTGGAAATGAGGCATTCCATCTCAGTCCTCACGGGTGACAACGCATCTGCATTTTGATTTGTAATGGAAGATAGACGTAAATGTCTATGGGCCGCAGCAACCACTTACCATCAGGTGGACTGTGTGCTCGTTTGTCACCCTATTCTATAAAAAAAAAAAAAAAAAAATTTACTAAACACACACTAACTAATCAGTTATGCAAAGGAAAACGTATTGCCCTTTAAAATGTATACTAGTTATATTTATAATATTATTAAATATAGTAGCGTGACAGTTTGGAACGATACTGATATTCTTTCTACGTTGTACGTTTATAAAAAAGGGGCATCTGTTGTTTGTTTTTATAGGAGAGAGGCAAACGAGCGTACGGCTCACCTGATGGTAAGTGACTACCGTCGCCCATGAACAACTGTAACACTAGGGCTAGGGGGAGAGAGTTGCGTCCGGACCGCACTAGCAGCCGGTCACGTCCGTCGGTCGTCGGCTCCCGCTCGGGTGGGAGAAGTACAGCGCGTCGCTTCGCAGTGGGTGCACGTGCTGTGGGGCTAACTCGGCTTGCGTCGAGCCTCGAGGACGCCCCTGACCCCTCCCGGGACGTTACATACCCCACGCTGCGTTTAAACTACCATGCTGGGAAGTGAACTCCGAAGGCCTGGCATGCTGCTAGAAGAGCGCGCATCTGTTGGTGACTTCGGCTCCGCGTCGAGATGCGTCTCCGCGGGACTTGGAGGTTGCTGATTTTTGGCAGATCCCTTCCCAGTAGCGCGAGGTACGCCAACTTCTGCCTTACCACCAGGCCTTAACCTAGAGCCAGGGAGGAGCACTGGAGGCCCAAAGTGATGCTATCAGGAGCGCACACCTGTCAGCACCCTTGCATCGACTCCCTGTCCGCGGGACTCTGCGGGGCTTTGAAACTGCTGACCCTCCGGAAGCACCTACCTGGCGGCACACAATACGCCAAAGCAGATTGCCTACAATGTCGTACAATGTACGGCTCCCAGGATCGGCCCATAGAAATGGGCTGTGAGGATTACCCGGGTAATGGGGAACACCCTGAGGCCCGAAACCTGCATGGAATGAACAAGAGTAGTCCCTTGTAGACGACAAATACAACAGGGGAATTGCAAGTGCGTTGCCGGCCTTTTAAAAAGGAGTAAGCGCTTTTCTCGACGGTCTCTAAGTCGTATTGGTCCGGAAAAGAGAGAGGTCGTAAGCGGAAGAAAACTCTTCGTGAAACGTACAGTGGTGGACCTCTATGCATCCAGATGGTGGGGATGGTATCGGGAATTTTGCCGCGATGTGTGTTCGTGAAATTTGGCGGCTGGGATTAATCCGAACAATTCCTTAGAGCACTCTCCATTGTAGATGCGAAAGAAAATGCAAAGGGATGCAACATCTCTTCGCAGCGCCAGTGAATCGAGCCGAGCCGAAAGGACTCGGACGATTTAAACCGCTCTGCGCTGGAAGGAGATGGCACTGGGAAGCTCCAGCCCAGAGATGTGTACAGTATTCCATGTGAGGTTGAACCTGCGCCTTGTAAAATTGCAGGTGGTCTGCCGGCATGAAATACTGTCCCGCTCTGCTGAGCTGAAATATTTTACTTTTAGTTAATAATAAATTTAGTAAACTACTTAGCGATCCGCACGGTTGATTTATGTATCTCGACAACAGCGAGTTCAAATGTTAAAATAAATTATCTAGGGACTAAACACACAAAAATTTTCATCAAAATCAGTTGGTGTTTCAAAGTCTATAACGGATACGAGTAAATCTCGTACTGTGACGGTACGAGTAGAAACACTTTTTTTGTTTTTATTACCGAAAGTTTCTTTCAAATTACTGGTATTTATTGATAGTTCAATTTCATAATATGTTAATGTAAAAGCAAAAAAATTGTAAAATCTCAGTACCATAGGCTTCTATTCCATTTACCTGTTGCACCCTATTTTTAAACAGACGGTAAAAAAATCACCCAGTAGGTACTATCTATTTTAAAAATCGTAGTGACTCAAAAAAAACGTAAATGAGCAACTACTTAATATATTATTTTGAGATTGTCAAGCACACACGTCAAATTGACTAAGTTGCCATTGTAATTTATTTTCTATTTTTCTTAAATAAAAAAAATGTGTTCCTTTGCGCCAATATAAACACTAAACTCTACCTAGTATCATTGTAGTCCATTAGCTAGGGTGCCGAAACAAAATACTAAATCTGTGAGTGAACTTCGAACCGACAAAGTTTTGGAGCCCCCGCGCTTAACTTAAATACCCAAACCGATGACGAGAAGCAGGGTCACTGGTGCATGACGTCTGATGCTGCAGTCGCCAATACACCAGTCAAGTGTGGCCATTATGGCTTCCTTAAACAGGAGGGGTCCATGTGTAAATGTGGAGTTGTTGTTGAACGGATATTCTTGATGATGATACTATGACACATAGGCATGCCCGATAAGAAATAGGATTAGGTAATGGTCTTGACTAGTCGTATTTGGTCCGGTTTTACCTTTATATTTTCTCATCATCATCATTATAGCCCTTCGCAAGTCCACTGCTGAACTTAGGGTTCCCCCAAGGAATGCCACAAAGCACGGTCCTGAGCCACCTGCATCCATCGACTATTCTACTAATTTCTACTCTAATTAGAATTCTAATTAGATAATTTCTACACTATAATAAACTCATCAACTCAGCGTATACTTTAATTATACATGTATACCGGTATCGCCATCTACTTTCTTATATATAGGTTCCACTGAAAATCAGCTTTCATGAAGTTTCTTAGTGTTAAACTTCGTGAATTTAACGCTGAGTGGAAACCTTTTTGGTGCACTAATAGCATAAAATATTTTTTTCTCTTTGTAACTAAATTACTGTGTTTATGTCTTTTATGTGTTTTTGACGTTTGTGTACCAAATAAATATTTTTCTTTCTTTCTTTCTTATTGAAAGCTTGGCGTGCGCTGCAGACCATGACAATATTTAAAGCCGACACACCGCATGTAACTTTACAAGACGCAAGTTCAGCCTCATAGGGTATACTGTTGTCACCTCCGGACCTGGCACCGCAGTGCCATCTCCGGGTTGGGTAGATGGATAGAAGGGTTGCAGGTAGATGCCGCCTACTTTGATTTTAGGAAGGCGTTCGACTTGGTAGATAACGATATCCTACTGTCAAAGATGGCGAAAGCTGGCTGCACACCTAAACTGCTTCATTTTTTTGCAAGTTACATGAGAGATAGAAAACAGTATGTGGAGTATGGCGGGTACCGGTCGGAGCCTTATTTTACTAGGTCTGGCGTGAGTCAAGGTAGTAATTTAGGGCCGTTAGAGTTCAACATAATGATTAATGATCTACCCGAAGTAGTAAGAGAGGCTAAATGTCTGTTATTTGCAGACGACCTAAAGTTGCTTTTAGCCATCAAGACTGAGGATGATTGTCGGCACCTTCAACAAGATATCGACCAAGTAGTTGAATGGAGCCATAAAAATAAACTGCAGTTTAATATTTCAAGATGCTCTATTCTATCATTTAGTCGTGCAAGGGCACCACTCCATTACAACTATAAGGTGAATGGCGAGCTAATGAAGAGGGAGGAATCAGTCCGGGATCTTGGAGTCCAGATGGATGTCAAATTGACATTCCGGGAGCACATCATGAATATATGTAAGAAAGCTTATAAACGACTAGGGTTTATCATTCGCAGAGCAGTAAAATTTACCAACATTAAAGCAATCTCAGTGCTGTATGATGCTCTAGTAAGAAGTCAGCTGGAGTGTAACTCAGCAATATGGGCTCCACATGAAAATAAATACAATCTTATGCTGGAGCGCATTCAGAATAAATTCACGCGATTTATATATCATAAGCTTTATGGGGTTTATCCATCCTACCTCTTGATGTATCCAACCTTGTTTGTTTTAGGTATGGTTGGATACAACAAGTTGGAAACTAGAAGAGATCTAGCGCTGGTAATCTACATTTTAAGGGTGTTCCGTGGTTACATCAGCAACCCGGGTGTGCTGCAGTGGATAGGCTTATGCGTGCCTGATAGGTATGTACAGCGGCGACGACGGCCGAGCTTGCTTGCGATGCCACGCGGCAGGACTAAACTGGTTCGCAATACCCCCCTCACGCGAACGATACACATACTAAATTTGGTAGCTGAGAAGTTGGACTTATTTTCGTGTTCACGGAGTGAATTCGCAAAAGTGACATTATTTACAATATGTTATTCTTAAATTGTAGTATACAATTGATTGTAATGTATTGTCATTGAAATTAATTATTATTTATTGTTATTTAAATTAATTATTGTGTTGTAATTGAGATGCTACATTTATCGATTTAGGTTTTCCCTGTAATGGTAAATGTAAGTAGGAAATATAAATAAATAAATAAATAAATAAATAAATAAATCTCCTGCCACTTTACCGCATCTAGCGAAGTGTGGCTCGAATCGTTGACGACCGAGTTCTATCTGATCGGTTCGATTCACTGGCGACGGGAAGAGATGTTGCATCCCCTTGCATTTTCTACCGAATTTACCACGGGTTGTGCTGTCAATAATTGTTCGGTTTAATTCCAGCCGCCCAATTTCACGTACGCACATCGCGACAAAACTCACGATACCATTCACATCAACTGGATGCTTGGCGGCCCATCACTGTGCGTTTTACTAGGGTGGCCCAAGGGCCATCAAGTAGCATAATACTCTACTGTCGCTGATATTACAAGGTGGAATGTTCTATTAGACGCATCGGCAGCATTTCATTCAGGCCGCTAGTTGAACGACACCGTTTAGTAAAAAATCTAGACTGTTAACAGAATGGCTAATTAAGCTGCTAAATATGGCTCCGACATATATATATATTACGATACGCAATATCTACGCCCTTTGAAAACTTTTGAGTAACTTTGAGGCTTGTTTGAGTTTTCATAAGTTACCGTGAAGTTCATAAGTATACCGTGATATAATTCCACAGTTGATGTTTTGATTCTTTCATTTGCAACTCAGAATAACACGACCCTTAATAACCAGTCGTCTATTACGGCCAAGAAAAATAAAGTTTTCCTTATTTAAATGTACAAGTGACCCGGAAAAATATTATGAAGGAAAATGTTATGTGCTTCTACAGAATGTTTATTTTATTAAAGAGAAAATAGCAAGAACTCCTCTTCAGGCCTAAAAATAAATTTTATTATACATTAATGTTTATTTTACAATGTTAATGAATGTAACTTTTACATTGTTTACACTTAAATTTAAATTTTACAGTATATCTCCACAATGTGATGCGTAAAATCAACAGGAATACAAACAATCAATCACGACCAATTTTATCTCCGTTAAAGTTATTGGAGATGGGTGCAAACTTACTAATGCGTAATAAACCGTCAGGTAGATTGGTGCCAATTTATGTTATAAAATTCGACATTGACGAGAATAAACATAGCCCTACGTTTAGCGGTGGACTGGCTGTAATGATGATGATAATGATGAAGAAGAATCAAAACGTTTACGTGAAATTAACTTAAAAAAAATTGAAAAAAGTTTATGATAGTACATTAAATAGCAATATTCCTTAAACAAAGCGACAGTCAACTATATCATACCTTGAAGATATGGTAACCGCAAAGAAATCCCTCGTAGGCGATGACAGAAACAAGTTATCACCTCCTGTTTCTGTAAGACTGATCATGTTCTTACTTTAGTATTGGAGGACCAAAAACACGATTAACTAAGAGTGGTATTTGTTTGTTCCATCGAAAGTGTGATTAACCTGATGTTATTGACTTCAAGCAATCAAAGTCAAGAATTCGACACCATTTTGCCACCACAATAACGCAGCACCGCATACATCTGTCAGAACACTAGACTTATTTTGTTGAAAATGTATCTTTTTACTAATATTTTTCATATATATTATAAGAGTGATAAACGAGCAAACAGTCCAGCTGACGCTAGGTAAATTCTGTGCCCAATAGACGCTTACATCTATTAAGATCCTCGATTAAGAATCAAAATGCGGATGCGTTGTCACCGCTGAGGACGAAGATGCAATGCGTTATTTTGAGTAAAATGGGTCTTCAGGTCTCTATACTCACCATACAAAATACCGCAGCATACAACCGGCATTCTCTGAGAAAATTTTTATGAAAATAACACACAACAATAAAAATAAAATACACTTCAAAAATGCAGGTAGCTAAATACAAACTCTGTAAGAGATAAAGATAAACTAGCACAAAGTAAAGCAATTAACATTTTGGACACTTTCTACATTCAACGACAAAAAAACAAAACTTACGAAGGTATGGCCTTCGTTAGTTTTGTAAGTCTAAGTTAAAGTCTAGACTAGGAGAGGATATTTGATAGCTAGGATATTTGTTTGTATAAAGTCTAGACTAGCATAGGATATTTGATAGCTAGGATATTTGTTGTCCGAAATAAATGAATTTGAATATAAAATTTTAAAACATACACAGAGCGATAGATTTTTAAGATGAGGTGTACTTTAGAATTCTCTTATCCTCTCTTCTAATACATATACTCTTAAGTGGGGAAGCACTTACTCTTTCCCTGAATGTTACAAAGACCTTTCACAGTCTTTGACATTCTTGCCTCTTGGGTAAGTTTCCAGTGAGCGGTTTATTCCATAGTTTCACTTACTGGGTAAAAGACTTTCTGAAAGGACAGAATCCCCAAGTCTTCGTCCGTCTGTTCGCCCGATCCTACTACGACTAAAGCCGGAATTTTTCAGGTATGCGTTCTCTTCATAACTCTGATTATTCTTTTATGTATAGGTTGGCAAAAGACTGCACAGTTGTCTAAACATACCAGCCGAATGCTCGATCTAGTCGGGATCAAATCCGATTTTAAAAAGTACGTATGGTTGACCGTATAAATCTCTCAATTCTACTTTTCGGGATGTATTTTTGGAGTATACCGACCTTTGTTGTTTGCCGGCGTCTTTGCGTCAAATTACAGTCTGGGTGTCTTTAAGGCAATAATGCAAGCAAGAGTCAGGCAGAGACAGCACAATTTGCTATGCAAAAAACGTAAAAAAGTTAGTTAAGCCTTTATACTGTGCACACCCAGCAGTAGGACGTATAAAGGTGTGTAAAGGACGTACTCGTATGAAGGAGGTTGGTGGACCTACTCGTCAATTCTGAAAGACTTTTAGGGTAGAAAAGAGTCCACCAACCTGCTCAAAAATATATTTAAATATTTTTGAGTTATCATCGTTCGTATTGTAACGACCCCCCCCCTCTATTGTATATAAAATAAAAATTTTATAATATTAAAAATATCCCCTTTTCAATAACATTATATATATGTGACCAGGATTAATAAACTATGTTTAGATCTTTCTAAAATGATCTCTCTAAAGGTTTAATAATATGCCGTTTGTAATCTTTTGGCGTGATCGTCTTAGTTAGGACCCTTATTTACGTTGTGTTTGTTTGTAACTTAGTTCTTTTAGGTATCTTTTGGAAGAATGAATATTCACTAGAGCAATTGAAAGCTGTTGGTAGTGCCTAATAAGCTAAGTGAACCCCGTTCACGAAGACAGGGCTCGAAAAAGGTTAAGAACATAAAACGTCCCTATTCCACTTGTATCAGGTTTACATTATTAATTTATTATTATTTATCCCTTCCCGCTTGGAAAAGGCTCACAATATATTTATACAAAAATACCCGATACAAGGGCTTCGCTCTCCTACATTTATTTAAAAAAATGTAGGGGAGGTACACGGCCCCACACACGCCGTGCACGGTGAGCGCCAACCATTTTGATGCACTCCCCCCGAAGGGAACGCTAATTCGGGAACTGGACCGTAGTCCACAGCAAAATAACTGGCGAACCAGTAAAAGAGGCTTGGCCCCTTGTTAGTGCGTAAGCACAAACATCGACCGAATTCGCGCATGTCAATGCGTGTAAACGCCATACAGAATACGAACGAATCCAGCCACAGTGAATGTACGTCACACGGTTTAGGCAAATAGGCACACTGGCTGTAAACCCTCCGTGAGCGCCACCACCTGCCAGACCACCGCTCCTGCAGACGTGATGTAAGTGTATGGCATCACCACCAATTGCATGATCAGCACGGCTACTAGCCGCAGAGCGTGTCATGAGACTACTGCTCACCTCAAGGGAATGGGGTCCCACGTTGTGCAGCTTTCGGCCGCAGCCTTGAGAGTCTCCTCAGATCCTCCCGCCAGCTACCACCCGCATGAGGTCGACACATATGCTCCACCAACCAATACAACGGCAGATATAGCCAAAAGGCAGTTATAAGATAAGAGTAATAATTCGCCATCAGAAAGGGTTTGTGTCACTGACGTTGAGTAAATGCATTTTCGATCATGTTTGTCTCACCCACCAACAAGTTGCCTTCAATCATTCAAAGGTGGGAAAGTTACAGAGAGATAATATTATGTTGTTATATAAAACATCGTGGAGGGCAGACAGTCTGCAGCCCCGCAATGAAGGGACCCGACTTGGGCAAAGCTACTTAGGTGTGAGTCAAACCAAGACGCAGAGAGCGCCATTGAGAATAGCGTCCCACCAAACAACCATCGCAGAGAAGTAATGCTGCAGAACGCAACAAGCATCAATACGACTATCGTCGGGCTTACACCATTCCAAGGTCCCCCATACATCCCAGCAGACATCACCACCCGTATACCTCCATCGACCAGAACCACAGAGAGCGTCGAATCAGGCGCAGCACACCCGTAGATCCATCACAAGACGCAATACCGCCAGTAGCAGTAAGCATCAATGCAACTATCATACGGATGGCGCCCCCTCACAACACACCCAACATGATCCCTATCGACTTTGGTAACAAAGTTGGTATTGTTGTTATATTAAAAATATCACCAACGTATAATAGTAGCACGCTACTAAGACGCCAATGAACAAAACTCCACGTATCATAGCGCTAATGCACTAAGACATGAAGCTGAGTATGCCTGTTACACTTAAAAGTGCTACCAAACACACTCAACATCCCCATCCGAAAGATAGACGACGCATCGCTATGCGCTACGACGCCGCCCACTAACGGTATGGGTGTGCGATGTCCACGGGAAAGCCGTATTGCTACAACAAACCCGCTTACCACCGACACTAAGATGTTAATTGTATACCTCCATCGACCAGAACAACAGGAATGCGTCGAATCAGGCGCAGCACACCCGCAGATCCATCACAAGACGCAATACCGCATGTAGCAGTAAGCATCAATGCAACTATCATACGGGCGGCGCACCCTCACAACACACCCACATGACTCCTATCGACTTTGGCAACAAAGTTAGTATTGTTGTTATATAAAAATATCACTAACGTATCATAGTAGCACGCTACTAAGACGTCAATGAACAAAACTCCACGTATCATAGCGCTAATGCACTAAGACATGAAGTTGAGTATGCCCGTTACACTTAAAAGTGCTACCAAACACACTCATCATCCCAATCCGAAATATAGACGACGCTTCGCTATGCGCTACTACTCCGCCCACAAACGGTATGGGTGTGCGATGTCCACGGGAAAGCCGTATTGCTACAACAAACCCGCTTACCACCGACACTAAGATGTTAATTGTATACCTCCATTGACCAGAACCACAAGAGAGCGTCGAATCAGGCGCAGCACACCCGCAGATCCATCACAAGACGCAATACCGCATGTAGCAGTAAGCATCAATGCAACTATCATACGGCGGCGCACCCTCACAACACACCCACATGACTCCTATCGACTTTGGCAACAAAGTTAGTATTGTTGTTATATAAAAAATATCACTAACGTATCATAGTAGCACGCTACTAAGACGTCAATGAACAAAACTCCACGTATCATAGCGCTAATGCACTAAGACATGAAGTTGAGTATGCCTGTTACACTTAAAAGTGCTACCAAACACACTCATCATCCCCATCCGAAAGATAGACGACGCTTCGCTATGCGCTACTACGCCGCCCACAAACGGTATGGGTGTGCGATGTCCACAGGAAAGCCGTATTGCTACAACAAACCCGCTTACCACCGGCACTAAGATGATATGTCTAGGACACATCGGTTAGCGAGTCCAAGTTTACCTCGGACCAATTGCTCGTGAAGCAGCACACACGCCACCATAATATTCCTTTTCAAGTCCCTAATAAGGACTAGTCATTTTGCTACAGTACTAGGAGCAGTCAGTCACCCGACCACCCCATACAATGCTTATGCATCAAGGAGACCTCCTATAATATTGCTTTTGTATCATAGACCTTACTTTCATAAGTCATGTATATATAGGATTCGAACCCATGACCCTACTATTGTAATGCATATTAATCATAGAGACCTTCTATAGTATTGCTTTTGAATCATAGACCTTACTTTCATAAGTCATTCATATATAGGATTCGAACCCACGACCCTACTATTGTAATGCATATTAATCACAGAGACCTTCTATAGTATTGCTTTTGAATCATAGCCCTTACTTTCATAAGTCATTCATATATAGGGTTCGAACCCACGACCCTACTATTGTCATGCATATTAATCACAGAGACCTTCTATAGTATTGCTTTTGAATCATAGACCTTACTTTCATAAGTCATTCATATATAGGGTTCGAACCCACGACCCTACTATTGTAATGCATATTAATCACAGAGACCTTCTATAGTATTGCTTTTGAATCATAGACCTTACTTTCATAAGTCATTCATATATAGGGTTCGAACCCACGACCCTACTATTGTAATGCAAATTCATCATGGAGACCTTCTATAGTATTGTTTTTGTATCATTGAGTTTAATATCATAAGTCCCTAATATAGGACTAGTCATTGTGCTACAGTACTTCAGGCAGTCGGGCTCCCGACCACCCCATATATATGTACAACTGCAGGTATGTATCTTCGGCACCTCACCCATACAAGACGTCTATACGTGAACACCTTCCATAACTTAGGAAAATTTTCTTTAATACATGAACTCCTTCAACAACTTCGAAAATTTCATCTATACGTGAACTCCTTCCACAACTTAGAAAAATTTTCTTTTATACACGAACACCTCCCATGACTTAAACAATTTTTAACAAATTTTCTAATTATCTTATAAACGTTATTTAACTTAATTTTATAATATTTTTTGACTTGTATTTCTATTATTTATTTTATTTTAAATATTTTTACAAGTTTTTTATAATAAATTTACTTATTACGAGAAACAATAATTTTGCCTTTAATTTGCTATGTTATTGGGATAACGTCTGAAATATATTAACTTTATGTTTATTAATTTAACTTAATTGCTTAATATATAAGTTTTAAAACTATTTTTGACGCCCCTTTATATTGAATTTAATTATTAATAATAATATTGAGCCGTCGCAGTATCAGTTCGTATCGTTATCAGGGTGTCGATATATCAGAGACCATTTTCATCAGCTTCGCTCCTTGTCAAAAGTGATCGTGACGAAAAACACACATTTGCGTCTATCCATTACATCTGTAGAAAGTTAGCATTTAGAATTTTCTAGTGTTGAGGTGGGCCAGTTAAACCATATAGCTCCGAAAACAGCTTAATTTCGTTAAGTACAGTAATAAAATACTATGTATAAATTTGAAAGCGGCCGTTAAAATAAATACACAGCCAACGATATTGCTGTGCTATATAATATATTCTATACTCGTATCTTGTAATACATTATAGCGTAGTCAGAACTGAGCTTTGATGACCAAGATTAGTGACTATCCCACGTAACTTAGACGTTGCACTGGTTCGAGTTTTTGGTTATGGCAATTTTTTTTTTATTTAATATATTATTACATTCATTATTTACACATTACGTTACGGTAATAATCATAAGTTTATAGAAACTTTACCGTGTACCGGTATCACCGACAATAATAAATATGAGGGTGTAGTAAGAAAAAAGAAATACACTTAGTATTTATTAGTTAATTGCGTAACCTTCTATTGCACAATGCACCGCGCATGGATCGTATATTTTATACAGGGCGATTGTATTAGGGCGTTATCGTAGTATTTATTATTAAAAACATATTATGTATAATTTAAATTATTAGTAATGCATTCCATAAAGTAATTTTTTAATTTTAATTTAATATTTTTTTGATTTAGTTCTGATTTTACTGATACTGGTAGCTGGTTAATTAGGTTAGGAATCATATATTCTAAGGTACGTTTACCATATAAATTGTTGTATTTATGTAAGGCTAGTTTGGGTTTTCCTGAGTTGCAAGTTTTAGAGTATTCACATGTATGTGCAATTTTTAACTGTTCATGGAAAAATTCTTCTATAAGAAGGGTAAACTTCACCTTTTCGTGTATAGGTATAATTTTGCAATGACTAAAAAGGTTGTGGTAATCTGATTCTTTATACTGGTTTTTAATACTATCCGGGACTATAGTTTTTAAAATACGTAATTGTAGTAGATAAATACGTTCTAAATGTGATCTGTACGTTCTACCATAGCTAGACAAACCGTATGCTACTTTTGACTCTACCAGTGATTTATATAGCTGTATAAGTATTTTATACGGAATTTTATATTTAATTATAGAAAATTTTGCAAGCATACCACGAAGTTTATCACATACATGCTCAATATGCTCTTTCCAATTAAGGCGATTATCTATCACGAGTCCTAAGTAGGTCTGTGATTCTACCAGGTCTATGGATTCGCAGTTACATTTCGTTTGGACCTGTCGTCTGTGAAGGCAACATGCACAATAAGCCTAGGTATAACCTTACTCCTATATTGACTAGAGCTAATGTACATTAACTTAGTCTTCACAGCATTTAAGACTAATCCTTTATCATGTGACCACTTCATAAGTATATTAAAATCGTCTTGTAGGAGGTTGAGAGTGTCGTTTATATTGTTCCCAGCCGCAACCAAGCAAGTATCATCAGCATACTGGTAAATTTCACATCGCCTTATAATATTTTATAATTTGTATGTGATATTGTTATTCTTATAATATTCAGTCAGTATAATAATCATTTGCCAAAATATTTTTTGAAAATTTCGATTTACGCTACAATGCGAAAACCTAACATAATATTTATTATGTCTGCGCAAGGAAATTTTGCTCTTATTGGGATGGAAAACATTGAGAAAGAAATGTTTAACATTTTCTTAGAAGCATTTACTTAAGTACGCGGGTAATAAAAAGGAACCTTCATCGAGGCTCGTAGGTAATAAATTTTATAATAAAAGAAAGTTAACTTTGCATTATTAAAATTACATTTCTAAATGAAAATTCCCTTCAATTTTTGAATAATTCTTATTAAACGACTATATTTTCAATGTGTCTTAATTTAATCTTACCTCTTATATTAATTGTTATGACCGGTAAGAATTTTCACTACTCCATGTTGTGTTTTGGGTATCGAAAGAGGCGACAGAGGGAAATAAATCATGAAATGGACAGCATGAAGAGAGCAGGGTCTTTTTAATAACAACTAGGAAATAGAAAAACAGTGGTTGTGACTAATATCCTCCTTATTATGCAATAAATAGGGACGCCTATGTTTAGCAGTTGACTTTTGACAGACTGTAAAGAATGAATAAAAATTAAAACATTATTCCCTACAGTTTATAACTAACATTATAAGCTGTAGTCAATAAACAACGCTTACATTATCATTACATTAACATTATCTAACATCGTCGATGGCTCCTCATCTAGTCCCATCGTGACAATTGCCGGAAGCCCTCAGGGGTCCGTTCTCTCCGCAATTCTCTTCCTGTTGCATGTTAATGATCTGCTTATTCCCAGTATTTATGGGTGTGCAGACGATGGCAAAGTTGTGGAGAGGTACCAGCCGAATTCTCGAGCCAATCGAGATGAAATCTGGTCCGAAAAAGAAGCTATGGTTGTGTTGAGTTTGAATTTTTTTTCGTACCTCGAAAATGAGCGGTTCATTGAGGACCAAAGCAGCCGCAAGGAAACTGGGTGTCTTTGCAAGAGTACGGCGGTACTTCATACTAGGGTAGCTTCTTACTAAATAGTTATAAGCGCAAGTGCATGGGGTACTACTGTCACATATGGGCTGGTGCTATGAAATGCCATCTAGCAGCGTGGGATCAGTGGAGCGACGTGCTAAAAAGCTCATTGGTAACCTTTGTTTGGTTGAAACTAATTCTATCAGCCTCGAGCACAGGCGCAGAGTAGCCGGAGCCTCAGTGTTTTATAGGATGCATTTCGATGAGTGCGCGCAGGAAATATACGCTTTAATTCCTCCCTCGCCTTTCTACCATCGGACAACTAAGCGGTCGACGAGTCTTCACCCTTTCTTGTCGATATTTTACGCATTAGAACGAAGCACTTTGCTTAGTCTTTTATGGTACGTACAGTGAAGGAGTGGAATAAGTTGCCGGCGTCTAACTTTCCGTCCGAATGCAACTGGGCGTCTTTGAGGCAAAAGTGAATGGGCTTTTGTTATGCTAAGACAGTGCGATTTACCATCTAGGACTACATCACGACTTACCACCAGGTGTGATTGCGGTAAAGAACTGGCTTATTATCGGTAAAAAAACAGTAGCAGTTAAGCATTGTCCTGTAAATTACACACTAGCTTGGCCCCGCTCCTAGATCTACTTACGTATTACGTATTACCAGTCAATTTTTAGTAGATTTTAAAAGAGGCGGAGTTTCTCAATTTGACTATATGTTTGCTTTTCTCTTTTTTATATGTAGGTATGTCTTGCAATTCTTTGTCAAACTATAAAAAATTAAAACAATAAGGGTAATAAAAACCCACCCCTAAGGATGATTCTCACGATGTTTTCCTTTTTTAAATAGAATAATATAATAATATTAATATAATATAGAATTCCAGTAAATTCGAGTAACAAACGAGCACACAGTCCCTCTGATAGTAAGTGCTGATGCGCGGATGCTGTGTCCCATAGACCTCGATTAAGAATCAAAATTCAGATGCCTTGTCACCCCTGAGGACTAAGATGGAATGCCTCGATTCCAGTAAAACGGATCTCTGGTTTTCTACACCCACCATACGAAACACAACATCATCAAGCTTCTATTTTACGCTGTTTTCTGTGAAAGCGTGGTCCTTTCCCGCTCGAGCCGACCCTTTCGTGCTACAACCAAAATATAACTGTAGCGCGGCTCTACCGCGTATAACGGTAGAAAAATTATTTGTTTAACTCTTACAACAACTACAACCCGGTAAGCCATATGCTCTGTAAACGTGAATTCTATTTTAACAAAGATATTAATTAATTTGCTACCTTCCGCTAACTAAATACAATGATGTGTCTTACCTGGATTGAAGAGCACCTCCCGCTCTCCTTCAACTGCGTGCACCAATCCCGTCACCACTAAGCTCAGCACCACTGCTCCCAACACCATTTCTCCCGGCACCACTACTCCCAATACCAATATTTCAGGACAGGCACACCATCGACGATAATACGACACGTGTTTTCGCCTCTACACGAGGCATCCTCAGATGATGTAGAATCTACGGCGGCTGACCGCTAAGAATCCAGGTAAGACACATCATTGTATTTAGTTAGCGGAAGGTTGCAAATTAACTAATATCTTTATTATAATGGATTTCCGCAAAGTAACGCCTGATTCTATCATTTCTATTTTAATGTATGACCACGATCATTTAAATAATTCAGTAATTAGTTAATTAGTAAAATGCCTGTGGTAGCTAATTTAAAATCCCCCTATGACGCAATTTATGAAGAACAAGCACATTCAGTGGTGAACTTTTATAGGCTGCGATAGATGTATGTAATAACTTATAGTAGGTCCCTGAAGATTTAATGCCCAACGAAACAAAACTTTGGATCAAACAACGTCAAGTAGTCGAAATACAAGTTGATTTCGTAAACTAGTTTTTACATTTACGTGTATTTCCGTAAGGGGAACATTCATTCATTTTCTTTATATTGCGTGTTTTTCGTTGAATAAGGTAGTTTATGTTTTATTTCCTCACCTTATAAAAAAATTGCTGATTGGTGGATGAACTATAGAAAATATGTTTAACTAGTTTATTGAATCCACGTGATAACTAACAATAAGAAACAACTTTTAAGAATACAAGAAATTATAGCCACGTTACAATATATAAAACCAAGATAGATAACAAACAAGCTAACAAACCACCTCGTGCTAAGTGACTACTGCAGTCCATGGAAATCTGCCTGCGACTGTCACATAATTACAGGATATGAGGCATTACGTCTTAGCCTTCTTTGTTGTTCATATTATGAACTACACTAGTTATGCGTATTTAAATCCTTTCAAAGAAAACATCGACTATAAGGCCCGCCTATTCTAATCAAAAAGCTACGCAGTCGTAGGTAGACGCTTAATTAACTTATTTAAAAGTCGATTGAACTTTATTCGTTATGTTTTGATACATCACATGACATATATCTCAATCCATTCTATTTATAAATAATTACAATAATTCTTGTGAAGCGAAAATATAGCAAGCCTGTTTATAAACGTCTCTCTCACAATCCATGTTTATTTCGTTTTATCAGAATTCAGATTTCATTATTATTAAAGTAAACATCGAATTTCTAGAAGCAAAACAAAAAAAAATTCTTTTCGTTTATAAAACATGACTTTTGTTCATCAAAAAACTGTGTATCCGCTTTTTTAGGGTTGCGTGGTCATACTAGCTTGTAACTTTGTTCTATGCGTCTGCTCTAATCCGGCTTATACAAGTACAGCATAAAATAGCAGCTTAATGCTGCTGTGTTTAGTATGATGAGTGTAGAAAATCCGACATACTTTTTTACTGGATACGAGCACTCCATCTTAATCTTCAGGGGTGATAACGTTCATGCATATTGATTCTTAATCGAGGATAAATGAAGATATCTATGGGCCACAGTATCCACTTACCATCAGGTGAACTGTGCGTGTATGCTCGTTTGTCACCCTTATTATATAAAAAGTAAGTAGTTTATAATAAGTTTCAAGCTTAAGCTCGAATCTCTCTCTCGAAAACTCAAAAGAAATCCCGTGAAAATCATGCAAAATAAAATTTTATGTGGAATTTAACAGCAAATATCATATTTTGCAAAGAATACGCGGCTAGGGGATTTCTTTCATAAATATGGCTCATCTTAATCCATAGCTTAAACTCGATATGTTAAAAATATTTAAATACCTATACTCGTATCCCATAATATATTTAAGTGATATTGTCTTTAAAACTTTAATGTCTCCGGGAAAGTTTCTTTTTTATGAGCTTGTGGCAGCGCTGTCGTCGCGCCACAGGCGCAACTTCCGAAGTTACCGCGCTACATACAGAACAGCTGTTACCATAGTGACAGCGATTAAGCGACTGTTAAGTTTTGTTAAATTTAGAACAAAAATATTTTTTAAGAAATGGAGGACGCAAATACACATGCTCACTAACACCTACACATTGAAGCTGTGTGTTAGCTTCTATAATAATTATTTATAAGCGCTCGCTGTGACCTAAAAGCGACCAACATGATGAACATATTAATTACATTTTTTACACAATTACAAGTGTGCGCGGTACATAGGTACTCACTACAACTATACGTACTAAACCACATTATCATCTCATTCTTTCTTTATAATCCCGTAAAATTCTACTGCAGAAAATTGCCTTAATAACCACGTTTGACTGACGTGAACGAGATGGCAATATCACCGTCTATCGAGATTTCTCATAGTGGCCTCTTACGGCACTCACGGGACGTAATTGATTTAACGAATAGAGTTGTCTTACACCGACAAAATATAAATAATCGTAATATAAAAATGTTTATTATTAATTTTAAAAACCAATTCTTTAATCAAAAATGAAAAGGCAGCTTATGAAAACATTTAATGTAAATAAATCGTTTTCATTTGTAAAAACTGATTAGCTGACCGCGGATTCTTATTGCCCTAGATAACAATTAATTAATACCTTTATTTTTTTTGAGGAATTTGTTTTACTGCGAACTACAAATTATGTTTCTTGCATGTTCAATATTTTAATTATTTATCCGTATCTGTAATAATAAAATTATAAGTTCAGTACTTTCCCTAAATCTCCCGGTTCTGTTTCTCCTGGTTCGAACATTATTGTGCATCATTATCATCAGTCATTAGATGACTCCATGGTGCAGTGGCTTAGCAAGGAGTGGCTGCGCTGGGAGTCGCGGGTTCGAATTCCGCATAGAACAAGTATTTGTATGGCCTACAAATAGTTGTTCACGGTCTGGATGTTTGTCCTTGTGCAATTTATGTTTGTAAAGTGCCCCCACGATACAGGAGAAAATTCTAGTGTAGGGGTAACGTTTTTTTTAAACCAAGAAAACCAAGTCTTTGTAAGGAGAATTTCTGGAATTTCCCATTGTCGCCTATTGTGATACCACTGAACGCAATGGAGTGATGGATTTTCTGACGCCGCCACTAAAGGATAGAAGGTTAGCCACATTTCTTTTAAAAATAAATCACAGCCTAAACCTCCTACTGCTGGATACATGTCGTTTCGTTTCTAGCACGCTTTTGTTAACATGGCCTGATGTATGTAATAAGGTTTTTTTTTATTTCAGTTCAGTTCAGTTTATCATCCACTTCCAAGCGTTGGAATAATCTAAAATTTTGCAAATGTATTATGAACCTATGTCAATACAATAGTTTCATGGCCTAATAATCTCACTAAGATCATCATAGTCCGTTTTAAAGCAAATGCCGTACGTGTAAATTTTACACTAAAAGCCGCATAACTACAAGGCTCATGTGATACACGGCCCTACGGTGTTATTGTTTAAAGTAAATAAAGGACTATCTACTCTTTTCTCTGTTACTTTTTAAATTGTTGTTATTGATAACGTACACGTCATGGTAACCACCAAGAACAAATTGCAAATATTGCGGCTCGAATAGTCGACCACAAAGTTATTTCCAAACAGCTAGATTAACTGCCCTAGCGAAGAAATATTGCATCTCTGCATTTTTATTGCACATACCATGCGGAGTGCTCCTAGTAATTTTCAGGATTAATTCTAGCCACTAAATTTTACCATCTTGCACACTGACTAAACTTTCAATTCCATCCACATTATCTCGATGGCTAGCAATGAATTCAGCACCGTGAGTTTTACTAGGACATTTGTGCCACGCATGGTCACAGTCTTGGAATATAAAATTACCAGCGGCTTTTCCGGACCAATTTAACTTAGGGACCTTCACTAATTAGCCTCCTTCTTCCCCAAAGGTCAGCAACTTTAAATATAACTAAAGTGCCTGACTTCTGAGCTTTTATATATGCTCAATGCCTCAACAATATAACCTAACACTGCTCAAAGAATTCTGAAGAGATCGAAACAGGTAAAAATTTGAGTGCGCAAGTTAGGGACTATATGATGGATGCATTAACACTTCCCAATCAAGCTCTCTCAATTGTTGCTGAGTGGCCAAAGATGTGTGTGGTCTGGCGTTATCATGATGAAAGACCACTTCTTTTCTGTTGACCAATTCTGACTGTCTTTTCTCAATTTCTAGGTTAACTCTCATTAGTTTTTGGCAGTATCTAGAGATGCGAATCGATGTTTTTGCCCGGCGGTAATAGCTCGTAATAAACGATGCCCTTTAAATCCCACCATATTATTGTGTACACCAAATCAACACAGCATCACATTATTGTGTGTTAATCGAGGTTTCGCTACAGTCTGTGGAGCTTGACCACCCTTTGACCATGATCTTTTTTCGCGCGTTCTTGTCGTAGGTGATCCATTTTTCATCACCAGTGATCAATCTTCTCAACAATGGTTCGGTTTCATTATGTTTCAATAGAAAATCGCAAATGAGTACACGATTCATTAGGTTTCTTTCACTGAGCTCGTGTGGTACCAAAAGACTTTTTCAAATGGGTCAAAACTCAAAACTGATTTGTGTCATAGACTTATTATACTACTGCGTATGGACCGTGTCATTGCACAAACAAAATGGCACCGACTCCTTGGTGCGAAAATGTTTATGGAGCACCATATGCATGCCGTGCGTCCGTGCAGTGCTTCCACTTTTAGATATTTTACACTATTTTAGGGTAAATCTACTAATATAGTAGGTAGGGCTTTAGGCGTTTCTTCAAGTTGACAGGGTTTTGGATAATTTGGGGTGAAGTCGAACTTCAGGTAACCCTGTTTTCTATACCCACCCAATGTAATTTTTTTAAGATTTATCGAAAATCAAAAGAGCTGGAAAAGTGTAAAATGAAAAAGTTTTTCATTCTGTATATCGGAATAATGGTATAATATTTTACTTAGTTACAAATTCAATACTCCTATGAGACTGTTATTATAATTTGAAAATGGGGACATCTTCTTCATCACAAAACTCAAGAGTTGTAATCGTGAAATGATATCCGAAATTTGCAACGATTTTGTTCTTTAAAATATTGAAAATGAGGTGCAATTAAAATAAGTCTATTTAGGCTTTTTTACGATATTTTACGATACGATTACGATTTTTACGGCATTTCTACAGATTCTAAGGTAAAACTAAAATCATAAGTAAAAACACTTGTTCCGTGGTTGTTCATGAGTATTTAAGAGATGGCGGTGATTTGTTCTCTGCTTAAGCCGTGAAAAATTTTTGTTCGCACGACCATATCTTGTCATTTATATCGATGTTTTGTGGTCATTTTTAAATTCCTCGGCTATGTCGAAAACTACTAATATGGCAATCTTGCTCCACTTTATAAAAATGGCGTCGACTTTATCCGTGTGAGGGCGAACAGAGCAAGCTGCAACTCTAAAATAAAAATTCCTTGACTTAAAACACTTGAACCATGTCAATGACTTGAACCAACTTTGTGCTACTCTTACTGACACAGCATTATGTCCATAGTTGTCACAAATTTTGTCGCGGCTTGAGTCGCATTTTTCCCTTCTTTGTAATAAAACTTCAGAATGTATTGAATTTATTCGTTAGATTCACTCATTTTGGCGGATAGAAAAATGATTAAAAATGGCAGGAAAATTTTTTACTTTTCTTTTTTCTTTTTTAATGTCCTATATAATATATTGATGTTATACCGGAATGATAGAAACAGTACAACCAAAGAGATTTTTCTTCAATTTTTTACAAACATAATACGAATAAACTTTTTCTCCGACCTATTATTAAGTGTGTTACTTTGTCATTGCATAAATATGTATTTTCTACTTTGCTGGGAAAACCTCTACAGTAAAGTTTCCTAATTACCCGTTTATACTTTATTATAATCCTTTTAAAAGCATTTTAATTATCTCAAAGATCCTTTGCTTATTTTGCTTAAGTAAACACCATTAGGCACTAATTATTTTATTTAACAGCTACAAGGTAAAACGAGGTTTCTATAAACTGAATAAATTTAAGCTCGTAAACGATTGAAAGACGTTGAAATCCTACTCAAGCTAGGTAAACGAATAATAAATCTAAAAGAGGCGAAATCGGCCCAGACGTCGGGCGACGCGTTGACGAATCGAAGCAACCCGGCAACCTGGGATTAGTTGCTAGGCAACAAACACCAACGCATCTGTGTTGCCATAGTTATTTTTATAATAAAGAAAATAATTTCTATTTTTCCATTGACAGTATGTACCGATTTTGGTTATTCGTATTACCTGTAAATCATTATTATTGTTTCATTTTCATTTCAGTGTTGTATCATTATTTCTTATGCTAGGTGATATTACTTTTTTTCTGCTGAATCCGTCTGAGTATATAAGTAAACATTTTGCTGATGTACGTAGCCAATATTACAGAAATATTTTTGTCCTACAGTAGTTGGTAGGATTTGCCGCTATCAGTTTTGCAGGCGGATAAGCAATCAGGGTATCGACCGTCCGTACCTTTTCCGCTACTTCATATCTCCAGTCTGAGAACTTTATACCTGTTTAAATGTGTCATATTAAAACAGACTACTCTATCTACTCTATCTTAGAGCCTTTTTATACATTCTCCACTTACGACACCGACGACAACACCCAACAAGGCAATTTAATTACTCAAAGAACTTAAGTCTCAAAATGTCAACATGTTGCTACACACTCGTATATTTTACTTTTTTTCTCTCACCAATATGGATCCTTGAATAATATTAAAAATACAGCATGTAACGTTGCAAGTAATTAATTTCATATCGTCTGAAAATCTTACTAAAGCTTGTTCTCTTTTAACTCCTAAGATATTTGACCGTCAGCTGCATCTGTAGTGATGGTCCTAGCATTAAAAATGTTGAATTCGTAGACAATAATTCACACACGGTTATAGTAAATAATTTTTGGTTTTATTTTACTTTACATAAAATTTTAATATGTTACTGTATTTTGTTTTAAGTATACAGTTACGATATCGGGTTAAGTTGGTCTATTAGACTGTAGAGTCATGCTGTAGCTGTATTATAGTCGCGCTTTTACAGAATACCAATGTAAAATAACAGCTTAAGGGGATAGAGTAACTCAAATTCTAATTTCGTTCCCACTTGCCCGCGCGTCGTATGCTATGTACCGACATGTTTGTAATCACTAATACTGTAAGTAGAAACGACGTCGATGTCGACGATGTTTGTAATCACTAATACTGTAAGTAGACACGGTCGTTAGACACTTATTTCATTAGGTTTATCATATTTATGTCCGTTTCTTAACGCCATGCCAGTCGCTTCTTATTTTTATTACGGTTATTTCCCATTTTAATTTTACGTCGTCCTGTTACGTAATGTATATTCTGATCGTAAGCGACACAACCTCCCCGTTCAAAGGCCGAAGCGAAGTGACCGTGCGGCAGGAATCACGCTTCAAGAGGCCGATAGTTTAGGTAATTTCTTTTTACAGTGAAAATAATGGTATTTAAAAAAAGTAAATAACATAAGCACTGCTTTATAGTTAGTTCAGTTAGTATGCAAAGGTTTATTGTTTATTTTAGAGGTAAGTTTGGATTTTTTTCTATCGAGAAAATTTTACGAAATCGTGTTTTCGTCTAACATAATCCTTAACATTAATCCTCAACTTTACCATATATTTATTTCAAAATTAATGCTGCAATATTTTCAGCATAACGAAGGATCTTGCTAAGCCATTTGAGATTATATTTCCCCTTAACGCTCCTGTTTCGTGTAGTGAGTGTAGAAAACCGGTCCCCTTTCAGTGGAAATGCGGTATTCCATCATATTCTTCAGGTATGCCAAAGCATCTGCATATTGGTTCTTAGTCGAGGATAGACATTGGATGGATGTCTATGGGCCACATCAACCACTTACCATCAGGTGGACTGTGTGCTCGTCTGTTACCCTTATCGTTATACATCATCATCATCATCATTACAGCCCTTCACAAGTCCACTGCTGAACATAGGCCTCCCCCAAGGAATGCCACAAAGCACGGTCCTGAGCCACCTGCATCCATCGACTTCCTGCATATCTTACCAGGTTGTCACTCCATCTAGTGGGGGGTCGCCCTACACTACACCTACCGGTACGAGGCTGCCACTCGAGAACCTTTCTTCCCCATCGGTTTCTGATAATATACAATTTTATTTAAATAACAAATAAGGCCTTTTCTTTTTTATTATTATTATTTGTATTTATGATATTGCTGGAGTTCTGTAAGAATAATAGTTTATCCTATACTATTAAACGAGCAATTCTTGTATATATATATATATATATATATATATATATATATATATATATATATATATATATATATATATAATCGGGATCTCGGAAACGGCTACAACGATTTTCATAAAATTTAGTGTACAGGGGGTTTCGGGGATAATAAATCGATCTAGCTAGGATTTATTTTTAGAAAATGTCTTTTTGTCCGTGTTTTTAGGCAATGAAAAACTGCTACAATATCGTTAGAATAAGAAGGTAAATCTTGACAGATTGTTAATGATTATAAATAGCTTAATTGATATAATGGGCGGTCACAGAATCGTTAAACCCCGGTTCGAGTCCAGACCCACCGACCAACTTGTTTCAATTTTTTTTTTCAAATTCCTTTCTTTTTTGAGAAAATCTATTTTTGCGAGCCCTTTTTTTTAGTATTTTTTAAAAACAGGAAAATTTAAATTAAACTAATTGCACTCATGATTTTTTATTTGAATAACCAGTTCAGTTTTTTCTATTATGTCGCTAAGATCAAAAAATATTATTCATATTTCATCAGTATGTAATTTATATCTAAATATAATTTCCAAAACACACGAATTAAAAAAAAACCGAGCGAAAAATACCGAGCAAAGCTCGGTCAACCGGGTACTATTGATAATACCGCTATGGAAAATTAAAAAAAAATGTGATTAAGTGCGGTTATTTCTGCTATCTACCTTAAAAGTTTTTTACATTATTTATTTTGAAAAAAGGTAATCTGACTTTTATTGAGTTTGAATTAAATTGTGTTGGATGTGACATATTAGAGACGGACTAAATCAAGGACTAATAAAGAAAACTCTAGAGCCCTTAGTAAAGTAAATAGAAAAGTTACAGCCTATATACGTCCCACTGCTGGGCACAGGCCTCCCCTCATTTCTGAGAGGGTTTTAGGGCAAGGAAGTGTCCGCCGCGCTGCCCCAATGCGTGTTGGTGAACTTCACATGTCTTCGAAATATTTTTTTTTCGTATTCCTCGGACATGCAGGTTTCCTCACGATGTTTTCCTTCACCGCCGAGCACGTGGTAAATCAGCACTTAAAATTGCAATTAACAATTTCATTGGTGCCGGCGGATCGAACCCGGGTTACTCGCATTCTGTTATATTTACAGCGAGTGTTAACCATCTGAGATACCACGGCACAGAGTCCTCTAGAGCCCTTAAAATGTATAAATATATCAAAAGGACCTCCAAAAATCGGACATATTAAAATAATTCCATGTAGTAATATGAAGCCATAAGAGAACCTACTCTCCCATACCATCTACTTATTAGTAAGAAACTACAAAGGGAAATTAAAACAGGAGATTTACAACAGCATTCTTTTTTTATAGAATAATGGTAACAAACGAGCACACAGTCCACCTGACGGTAAGTGGATACTGTGCCCCATAGACGTCTACATTTAACCTCGATTAAGAATAAAGACGCAGATGCGTTGTCAACCCTGAGGATTAAGATAAAATGCCTCGCTTCCAGTAAAAAAGGGTCTCCGTTTCTCTAATCTCACCATACGGAACACTGCAGTATTAAGCTGCTATTTTACGCTGGTACTCTGTGAGAGCGTGGTGTTTCCCCGGTCGAGCCGGCTCATTCGTGCTACAACTAATATAGCTGCAGCGCAGCTCTACCACGTATCTAGGTACGTGGTAGAGCCACGCACCTACGAAACGAGCGTGCTACGAAAATCGAATCTATTATATTAATTCCGTGCAGTAATGTGAAGCAGAAGGAGAATCTACCGTCGCATATCATCCCGTGCTTGTTGGAAGCTACAAAGAAAACAGAAACATAAGACTGCGGTTTCCAACCCGACTGTTAAGCGCGGTTAATATGTAAAATATCCCCGTAAGAGGCACTATATGGTGAAGAACTATGTTCAGCAGCAAACTTTGATAGGTTATGATGGTGGTAACGATTATCAAATAGCAAGTTAATCTACCACGCTATAAACCAATAAGTATTTGTCCGGTATATCACTTTATTCTACTCGTACCTTACACTCGTAACGTACATGGTAAGCTTCTGAATACATATGAATATTTATGATCGTTTGTGTTCTCACCCTGAAACTATCCCTCTTCATCAGCCCGGGTCCCTCGTACACAAGAGAATATTTGCCATAATTGTCACGATTTTGTATGTGAATTTGGTGCGGATTGCGATTTTATATTCGGTAGGCGGATTGTCAATCACAATATAGTCGCGCACCGTGGACGCTGTACCTGATTACCGTTTGTATCACCTGGCGCGTTATTAACCCTGGGTATGTTCCAAAATAGAACCCTGTGTACTGTGCAATGCAAATGACGTCATGAATCAACGCTACACTGGTGATTCGAAAACCAAAACATAGGACAGTAATTGACGTCATACATTTGCGCCATATTGGAAAGTGTGGGCGATTATTTTGTCATTTTGTGCTCCAAAAATCATTATATCTTCCTAATGGAGCAGCAATTATTCTATATTTTTTTGTATTTGAATAAATAAAAACAAATTCTGGCATGCTTCATTCAGTGCACACATAATTAAAAATTGTTTTATTATGGCCGGATATCCAACACAATATGGCGGCGGCACGCCAGTACAATATAGTGTCAATTAATGACGTCATTTGTATTCGGCAGTATACTGAAAACGTTTCAGAACATAGCACATAGCGACGGTCAAAATATTTTTTTGAGTACCGTTACGGCCTATTCAAGTCCACTGTGTCCTATAAAGTATCTTATCTATGGTCCACTGCTTAACATAGGCCTCCTCAATAGACCTCACAGAGGGATATATGCCATAGTTACCACACCTAGCAAGCGGGTTGGCAACCAGAGTTTTTTATTTTACTTATTCCTAATTTTATTATATTATTATTCGGAAGTCGCCTATTACGACACCCACGGGATGATATGAGATAGGGGATATTCTTATACACGATACCGAGGGGATGAAATGGTGTGGTGCATCCAATTGTGCCATCATCACATGATATCAGCAATCCTAATCTACCTTCGTGTTTGCGCGTAATTTGTGGCATTTACCGTATGATTGGTAGCTTCCAAAATGTATTTGAAATATGAGAACTAAGATAAACCAGTAAAAATATTTACGTGATAGAGCTATGCTGCAGCTATGTTACTGGTATAGTTTTAGCATGAATGGGTCGGCTTAACCGGGGAAGGACCACGCTCTCACAGAATACGAGCGTGAAATAGTAGCTTAATGCTGCTGTATTTCGTATAGTGATTGTAGAGAACCGGAGACCCTTTTTAATGGAAACGAGGCATTCCATCTTAGTTCTCACAGGTGACAACATATCTGCATTTTGTTTTGTAATCTAAGATACATCATGTAGATGTCTATGGGCCGCAAGCAACCACTTACCACCAGCTGGACTGTGTGCTCGTTTGTCACTCTTTCCTATAAAAAAGGGTCTAAGGTTTTTCTACATTTCCCATAAAACACAGCAGTTTTAAGCTGCTATTTTACGCTATAATTCTGTAAGATCGTGGTCCCCGTCGAGCTGGCCCATTTGTGCTGTAACCAAAATAAAGCAATTGTGTGCCTCTACCATGCTAAAACATAATTATTTCAGAGATCCTAAGTTAAAACAGAAATAAGATATGAAATATTATTTGTCTTTTTTTTTCAGGACATCGACTTCGAAGGTTTCCGATGGTTTCTGGACACATTTCTCGAAGTATCAACTCCTGATGAACTCTCCAGGTTTGACTTTAACTTTACCTATATCACAAAAAATATAATCTTCAACAAAATAAAATTTTTGCATTCCGCAAAATTCTATGAAGATAAGTATAATTAATGTGCCAATTTTTATACAAACTGTCATGCAAATATCGTATTCTTTATCTTAAAGTTTCACACGTTTCAGTCATAGAAAACAAAAATAAAGAAAAGAAATGAGTGCTAAGTCAAAGCCTTAGGGTAAGATTACTGTAGAGAGCGTTTATTCACGCCCACCACATTGGCATTGATTAAATCTTATTTGGGCGATTGACTTATTTTCTTATGTCGACATCATCTGTGTTATTCTTTTGTATATCATAATGTTATCTATTATATAACACGTCCTAAAATAAATAATTGTCCTCCAGAGCTAATTTTTGTTAGGGCGGCCAGTCTTAAGTCTTATTGAGACTGGCCATCTGCTCAGGCCAAAATTATAGTACGTAAGTAAATGCGCAAATATAAGAGAAGGTGCACTCTCTCAATACCACTCGACCGGAGAGAGAGTTGAAACACCACAATCTTTCTGTCTCTGGGTTGCTACTACTCGTAGGAATTTTCAGGAATTTTCTTTTCAGGAAAACCTATTATTTGTTTTTTTAGCAATTTCGCGGGATTTGGATCCGGATCCACGATACTAAATCGACGACGCATTCAAGTGTTCCTTTATCTAATCTAATAAAACGAATTTCACAGGTTTTGAATTACCAACCGTTTGTGTAAGGATGAGACTAGGAACTCTGTTTTTTTGTTTGATGTACAATTTTTTTTAAATAAGTAAATCCAAGCATCATATCTTTAGACCCTTCGAACTTAACTTTAAAATTTAAAAATTTACTTTATTGATAAAATCAACAAGTTTTAAAAAAACATTTATAAAGGTACCCTTCATTTTTGAAATCAGTTAAAAAGTGAATGCTCTTTGCAGACACTTGTTTCTGTCGTTCGTTCGGAGGGATAAGAGGCCGGCGCTCCGCGAAATGGCGGCTGCCAGTTCCACAGCGGCTTGTGCACCCGTCACTTCACACGGCGACCATCAGGTATATCTATTTTCGCGCGTAAAATTACGTTTATAGGACAATGATTTGCAGAGCGATAAGACTTTTACAATATTACTATAATTTAAACTTCGAATTTTTAAAAACGCGTAATAACGATCGCCTGCTAACATACGGTTTTTATTTTGAATTATTATTTTTATAAATATTGTTATTTTTTTAATAACAATACATTTTAATGTCCTATTTGCGAGAATAGCCTACTTCTAAAACAATCTTTACTGGTCCAAAACCTTACGAAGACTTAACGATTTTTTTATAAAATTTTGTCGTAATTTGCCCTACTAAAGCTTACTTAAGAATTATCTAATAACTGGGTATAACTGGGTAAACTTATACCGAGATCTTTTCCCGTATTTGAAATAAGTAAAGAAGCTATTGTGTTTTAATTTCCCATTTAATTTCATCTTATTTGTAAAACCAGATACAAGGATATACATAATTATGTTCTAGGGAAAATTAAGCTTGGCTTCGAAAATCCATGGACTGGCTGAACGATTACAACAGCTGGGTAAAAGTTCCGGAGACTCTGGTGATGGAAGCGAAAAAGGATCAAGAAGCCGTACTGGTAAGCTCTGTTATAAATTTTCCCAAATTGTGCAAATTGTTTCGAATTTTTTTTAAGTACCACTCGACATTAAGATGAAGTTCTTATATGATAAGTTAAATAGGCACAAATCTTAATAACTTTGCCTTTGACGTTATTATTCCTATTTCTATTAAAAAACGTTTGTGAGATGACGGAAAGCTAAAAGAGCAAAAATAAAACAGAAAATCAGCACTTAAAATTGCAATTAACAATTTTATTAGTGCCGGTGGAGCTATAACTCAGGTTGCTTGCGTACTTTGAAATTTAAACTGAGTTCTTAGTCCATGAGCTACCGTAGACGTACTATACGTACTATCGTTAAAAATGAAGATCCTCTGACCAGAGAATTATTAGCTTATTCGATCATTAATTCCGAAGTCACCCAGTGTTATATTTTCTCTTTTTAATTTACAGGTATAATGCATTTGCTTTATTCTTTCTAGGGAGCGTACATCCAATGTTCTCTGTGACCACGCACCCTTCATACTCATCTCATGAACTTTGCCTCGATCGACGAAACGAAACCAGTCCTAGTCACAGTCAAATGTCTAGAAACTCCAGCAGGAAGAGCAGTAATTCGCTTCGTGTAAATCAATCTACTAAAATTGAAGGTAACAATATTAATTTCGACGCGTACACACCGTACATCTGTGCTCCTGGGCGGTTCTCGACGCCCAGAACATCGAACGATACGATAAACGATACATAAGTGTAACCATTCGACGGGATGGGAATGTCGTTGGTGAACAGGATGTACAGCAGAGGAGCAAGTACTGAGCCCTGAGGTACACCAGTTTTGATAGGGCGCTGTGACGATAGCGTGCCTTCGTGTCTAAAACGAAAGGTACGATGCTTTAAGTAAGAGGCCACGAGACGTACTAGACGATCGGGGAGACCTATTTTGTACAGCTTTTAGATAAGGCCTGAATGCCAGACTCTATCGAAGGCTTTAGCTATGTCGAAAAAGACCGCAATGGTCTTATGACGACGAGGATAAAAACCGCTGAGGATATATTCCACAATATGGTGAACTTGTTGGGGACATGAGTGTTGCGCTCGGAAACCGAATTGATGGCGAATGATAAGAGGGTCACCGTCTGTGGGAAACAGATAGCGCCTCATACGAGTTTGGATGACTCTTTCGAAGAGCTTGCCCATTGCCTTGAGGAGGCTAATTGGGCGATGACTGGAGGGGAGGTTGCGAGGCTTGCCTGGCTTGGGAATACCAATCACAGTTGCCTCTTTCCACGTAGTGGGAAAGTAACTAAGGTTGAAGCAGGCGTTGAAGATAATAGATAAAAAGGTTAACACCTGCTCAGGAAAGTGTTTTAGGGCTTGGTTGGAGATGCCATCCGCGCCCGGAGCCTTTTTAGGCTTAAGTCCTTTGATGAGGGATGAAATCTCATCATTGAACACAGAGATAGGTTTGGAGGCTGTAGGGGGTGAGTTCCGGCGGCGGACCTCATCCTCCACTGCCTGGACGTGTAAGGGGTCGACGGGTTGAGAGCTAGGAGAGCATTGTGCGGCAATGCTATCTGCAAAGCACTCAGCCTTTTCCTCGTCCTCGAAGGCAACCGTACCGTCGGGACGGGAGAGAGGGGGAGTGTAGGTGATAGCGTCTATGTGGAGGGCTCTAGCCATCTGATAGTACGCTGTATAAGATGGAGAGATATTCTCCATGAGTTTACTCTTTTCGAGGTCTCGAAATTCAGAGAGGCGGAAACGGAGTTCTCGTTGAAGACGATTGGCCGTGCGCCTATATTCGGGGGTGGGATATTTTGCTGCTCTCCGGAAAGCAGCTTTTTTGGCTTTTAATAGGTTGCTAATATGTAGGGGAGGCCCACTATTGTTAGCAACCGGGACGACCCTTTCGTTCTCCTTAAGGGAGGATTTACGAGTAATAAGGGTGGAGAGTGAATCGATCAAGGTGTCGATTTTTTCGGGACTGTCTAAGTCCGACGGTAGGGAGATGGTAGAGTCCTGTGAGTCCAGAGCTTTAGATAGGGACTCCTTGAATCCCTTCCAATTAATGAAGGTTTTCGTGTGTGTTGGGGGAGGTGGCTGATGGCCAAGAATGAGGGAGCTTGTTTGTGAACTCGTGAATGCGTTTATTGTATTTCTTTGGCAATTTGTTTTTTTTTTATTTGGACTTTGGATCGGTTATTACTTATATGACTTGGCTTTTGTTTTATGGACTTCACGATTTACGTGAGATTTTGATTTCATTGATATCTGACATCTGTAGAATCACATTTTGAATCATCAATAACGTCATGACAGGAGACAGCTACTGTCAAAACGACATCAAATCGCCATTAGTGTTGCAGTTTTTAGTAAGAATAAAATATTAATATCACTGAAATAAAGGCTAATTCGTAGATTTGAATGACCAAAAGTGGTGTAACATATTAATTTAATTTATTTCCCTACTTGTACAAAACCAGGCCTGCACTTCATACACATTTGGACCGTCTCCTTTAGGAAATATAATGGAATAAATAAATTAATTTAATAAGTTTATTAAATAATAAATTTCCTATTTATGTCACACCGCCACCATACGGCAATAAAATAATATTTTTCATTCCCTACAGTGTATCAAATGTCCACTGCTGAAATAAACCTCCACTATAGATTTTTATTCATAAAATTTTCAGAGTTTATAGGGGCTTACTCCTTAAGAATCGTTTCATACATAGTGCAAGGTATGAAAAATAGATGGGTAGTAAAATAAATCGTTAGCAAAAAGTGAAGCCGTTATGGTTTTCCTCTGCGCAATATACTCGTGGATCCTGGTGCGTGCAATGAATAATGTAATATAAGTCATATATGTTATGAAATCAATATAAATAAATATAAAGGTTCATTTATAGACTTCCTTTCCCTATTATTTTTCAAAAGTAAGTCACGCGTCGAAGCTGACACGCACAATTTTTTTTTTCATTTTTTACATATGGCTTACAACAGCTAACTTTCACAACGACATCTTAAATAACAGAAAAGTTTCTTAAACTAAGTGTATTGATTACTTACTAGTAAACACATCACTACAAGAATGACTTAAATAAGTTTTAATTAAAAGTTAAAAATAATAATAAAACGTAGTTTATCCCTATGATAATAGAATACAAATTACACAAATTGGTTGCAGTAAATGAAGTACTAGCAATACTGATCAGACAGTTTCATAAGGGAGAAATCAAAAAAATCACATGTCCATATGGGATATCCAGATAGGTGCCGATTCTGTTTCTTAACAGAAGGTACACCTCTGCACATCCTAAATGATTGCGGACTCTTGATGTGCAAACGTAACACTAATCTGGGAAACTACGTACTTAGCTCCGAAGAGGTGAAAATGCTCACAGCTAAGCAACTTCTTCAACTTTTTTATAGAAAAATGGTGACAAACGAGCACACGGTTCATCTGATGGTAAGTGGATGCTAGAAATCTATATCAAAGAATCAAAATGCAGATGCGTTGCCACCCCTGAGTACTAAGATGTAAACCCTCGTTTCCATTAAAAAGGGTCTCGCTACCATACGAAACACAGCAACATTGTGCTGCTATTGTACGCTGGTATTCTGTGAGAGTGTACGTCCTTCCTCAATCGAGTCCACTCTTTAGTGCCACAACCATAATATAGCTGCAGCATGGCTCTATGACAAAGACATAGGATTTAGCAGTGACCTATAGCCATAGCAGTAATCTCAATAGCTCTTGGTGATGAATCTCTTTCCCCGCAATAAATATTTTTTTAATAACGAATTTTACATGAATTTTTAATCTTTACGGATTTTTTTTACAGACTTCAAACATTTAATGCGCCGTCCGTCTACTTTAGAAGTACATACCGCCAGGGTATCTTTAAAGGATATAGTATGTTATCTGTCGTTATTAGAAGCTGGACGGCCGGAAGATAAATTAGAATGTAAGTATACGAATCGGCAAGTCATCCTTTCACACTATAAAACTGAAGGAATATTGTACGTTTTCGAAGATAAAAGAAACGAATGAAACCGAAATCATTTAAGGAGACATTAAATAACACTATTTATTTTTATTTGTATTCATAATTCACTTGTCAGGTATTTAAACATACCTAGAAAGTGAGTAAGCGACAGCCGCACTCGTCACATGAAGTTAGAAACTGCTATCTCTCAACAGACTGGATACATAACGTCTTCTTTTCTTTCTTTAAAAAAATATTTTAGGAATTAATTATATATCTTTAGGGCAAGAGTGAATGGGCTTTTGTTAAGTCAATGTGCTTCACCATCTTAGGTTATATCACCATTTACTATCAGGTGGGACTGTAATTAATAAATTAATGTGCTTAGAATAATATTTTTTAAACAATTTTTCTTGAATTGTAGGGTTTTCCATACATATAGTAGTTCTGTGCAGAATAACTGAGCCGCGGCTTACACCACCGCAACAAAAAGCTTATACCCTGCGATAACAAGCTTCCAAACTCACTGACGTGATGATTCATTCATTCATTCATGACAGCTTATTAAATGCCCACTGCTGAACATATGCCCCCCTAAGGATATTGCCGCTAGGAATATTTGCCATAGCTGTCACGCTGCTGCGGGTTGGCACTGCTGCTCATCTACTCTTGGGATCCCTCCTTCGCCTATTATAGCCGATTTACACTTCGACAAGTACAGTAGCGAGTTTAGTTACCGGGCAGTTGACGGTTAAGTGTACAGCAGCGTTCAAATGTCTTCGTGGACAGTTTAGTTAAAAAAAGTACACTTTTATATTTTGAGGGTCGAATGCGAACGCGTTGCGTCCTGTTAACTTATGCACTGAAATAAACTCGCTCGTTCACACGAGCGGCGAGTTTAGTTGCGGGTGACGGAAAACACGCGGGAGGGCAACACTTCGAACTTAACTCGTCAAAAAATGGCCCGGCCGGCTATCCCGTTCAACTTAATTGTTAACCTTCTACTTAACTCACTAATTACCGTTCAAACGAGATTTTCTACTTAACTCGCCAGGTTTGCTAGCAAACTGGATACTGTACTTGTCGAAGTGTAAATCGGCCTTTACGATACCTACGAGACGAAATGGGAATGTACTTACATACATGGAAACTACACTATGTATTACGATTAATCTAACTTAATAATTTTTAAATGATTCTTTTGATGCTTATAAAAAGAACTCGTAGTTACACAATAACATTGAAGTGTTTCAATAGTCATGTTCCGGTTATACGACACCGATGGCAACGGCGTGCTGGACACCAACGAGATGGACTGTATTGTCAACCAAATGATGACGGTGGCCGAGTATCTCGGCTGGGAGACTTCAGAGCTTAGACCGGTTAGCGCTGATTTCCTATTTTAAAACCTAAGTGATCATTTTTAAAATGGTTTATTTGTTACTTGCTTATTTAGAGCAATCCTTATTCGTTGTATGAGAACCAATTTAGTGCTAGAGAAATTAGGGAGCAGATTATGTATTTTTTTTTAATAGGGTAAGGGTGACAAACGAGTACGTAGTCCATCTGATGTTAAGTAGTTGCTGTAGCCCTTAGACATCTAGATCAATTCTCAACTACGAATTAAAATGTAAGGACTAAGATGGAATGCGTCATTTTCAATGAAAAGGGTCTCTAGTTTTCTACACTCACCATACGAAACACAGCCGCTTAAGATGATATTTTAGGTTTTTATTCTTTGAAGATTACGTTATTGGTGGCATTTTGTTGTTCATTTACAACTAGCGGTCCCGGCTATACCTGGACAGGATCTATTTATGTGCAACATTAAGATTTAAAATTTATCCTATTTTAAATCCTAGGTAACTTTTTATCTAAGTAAGTTGGGCTTGCACCATAATATCAAGGTACCAATGCGACTTACGGACTTTCAAGAAAAGACCCTGCGCCTTCCTAAGGGTTTTTTATTAGAATTACAAAATTTGTTAGTACAGAAAAAAAATTAAAAACTACGCCCACTTTTTATACTTTACATTTGGTGGGAATTTTATTCATATGCAAAACGGAGAAACTCGAAGTTCGTTTGGTTATTAAAATGAAATTGTTAAATACGACGTGTAACCATCCGTTATTTAGCTGAGATTCTAAAGCTTTTATTTGAGCCAATTCATTATATTTTGTCTCATACCATAAAATTAAAAAGATGACCACGGGCTGGGTTTCTTGAATGTTAACAGACGCCCAAAAGAAAACAAGAGTTGACTTTAAAACCAAAAGCAATAATTGAAGAAGATCCAGAGAGAGAGAGAGAGAGAGAGAGAGCTTGTTTCGTAACCGTAGCTAAAATAACATAAAAAAACAAAAGCCAGGTGTGGAAACGACCGTTTTACCTGCCAGCCAAGAGAGTTAGAATGTCTGAGTCTACTGGAAAAATAATTGCCTCTGTCCTTAGTAATTCGGAAGGCATAACAATGATCGACTATTTAAGTAAGGGAGAGACAATAACCGGCGATTGTTACGCACCATTAATCAAACATCTACGCGAAAAACAAAAGAATAAACGTCGAGAAAAAGTGCGTGACGGAATGCTTTCTCATCATGATTATAACCTGCCTATCGATTTGATGCACTTATCTTAAGCACGCAATCAGACGCATTTCCAAAAACTTATTGATCAACCATTGAATTAACCGCATGCTGCTATTATTTTATAAAAAAAAAATAAAAAACTTATTTTTCCAAGCTCTCCGTTTATAAAAATGTTCTTAGATCGATTATGGAAAAAGCTGGAGGCGTAATTAATTTAATGAATTGAATTCCAAGCTTACCGAACATTGTACGTGCCTAAAGTTATAACACCTCACTATAAATTAGCATTTGTAATATTTTTTTAATCAATCTATGGAACATAACGACATACCACAATACAGTTATAAAATTGGTGTACAAAAACCATAATGATGTGTGGTACGTCTAAATTTACAGGTGTATACAACATTTAATAACATGATACATAAATATTTATACTAAATAAAAAAAGAAGTATATACCCCTTTGCAACCGGGAGTTAAAAAACTCGCATAAATTAGTAAGAACTTAGAATACGTTTCGAAGCTATTCAGATGTCATGGAAAAATTACTGAAAAAAATCACAAGGAAGCTGGTCTTCAGCAATCAGACCCTCACTCACTTCATGAGGTTCAGGAATAATTTTCCAGTCGCACGATCGTGAGTGTATTTAAATAATGAATGATTTAGGTCAAATAAATGAAATAATAAATATCAATTAAAATAAAATATGAATATTTATGTTTTCCTATTATTTTAATCAGTCTGTATTACAATTATATATAAAAATAAACTGTAATTATTTATAATATTTTATAAATAATTACAGTTATTATAAATTAGCAAGATCTCATTTGTAATACGTTATTACGTATTACAAATGAGATCTTGCTAATTTCTATAATCGGAACAAAAATAAACTATAATTACTTCAACAATCAACAAGATCTTAGGTTTTACTTATAACAATCAATGAGATCGACTTATTATTGTATATGTTGGCGACGCGCCTATAAGAATATTTCAATTTATTAGTTAACCGATTACGAATATCTTCTAAAAAGCAAATTATCAAGCAACAATATTCCGATAAGAAAATGCTTAGTTGAATCTTAAAGAAATATCGAATTAATGATATGAAGGTCTTGGGTTCGACTCCCAGGCCGGAATAGTTTATCGTTTTCTTAGTAATATCTCTTAACAAATTCATATAGGGAATTTTTAAGATATAAATTATGTTACCGGATTTGTTCCCCGGTTGAAATCATCTTTCCAATAATGTTAATTTAAAGAAATATTAAAATAAAGTTAGAGACCAGGATTTGTTCCCCGGTCGAGATGATCTCAGTGCATAAGTAGAATTAATGGAAATTAATTGCATAAGTATTGTCTTATATAAGTTTGATATGTTTTGTATGAAAACAAATGCCTATTTTCTATGATTGATTTATGAAAACATTCACTTATATTGTTTGATAAGAAACATGATAACTGATAAGAATCTGATTAGAAATAATTTCCTACAGTTTGAGAATTGTGTAGAATCATTTATTGACCTAGTACTGTTGATATTAGACTTTCCATTTTTACTGATAGTCGATAGCCGTGCAAAAGTTAGTTGTTCAAATAGTGTGAGACGCACGCTAGCCACGTACTTAGGAGGCCAAATATGTAGAAATTTAAATATTTGCAATTTCAACAATTTATGTAAAAATGACTTGTAAAATATTTCAGATTGATTGTACGTGTAAAAGAGGTGAATTCTGTGTTATTTTTATGTGAAAATTCCTGTGAATAAGTGAAATAATGATAGTTTTGTATAAGAAATTTAAAAGTGTTTTAATAGTGAAATGAATAGATAAAATGTAAATTAAACTGTTGTATTGGTTAAGATAGGTATAATTTCAAGTGGAAAACATTGTTTTAACTTTCTATGTTAAATATTTAAGAAATTTCAACTTTGAACATGTGAGTAAAATAAGCATATTTTGTTAAATAAATAAAAGGTTTTTTGTGATATAAAAATGTAATGTATATCGTAGTATAGATATTTTTTGTGCTATCTTTATAAGTAAATTGTATAAATGTATGCCTTATAAAAATAAAGTTATTGAGTAAACCGTGAGAGAGTGATAGTACAAATGGATGTAATTGAGTTGCGCAAGCACACAAATGGCGCGGCTCACTTTCGCGTATAGCTCTGGGGTAGTTCAGTAAACGAGTTTTCTTGCAATTCGTTCGGGAATCGTTCGGGGAAGTTCGGAGAAACTTCGGGAAAAGTGCAAGACCAGCAGTCAATAAGAAGAAGAAAGAAAAAATGTAGAGAAGTGATAGGGAAAAGTAATTACTCTCTCACGGAACGGTTTGAAGATAATTGCTGTTTTATTCCCAAATAATTCTTACCTCAAAATAATACAGTCCACATCGAAGAATTAAGGCGTTGGGACCGGAACGACTTCGAAAGACCCGTAATCCCCGCCTGAACCTATTTTCTGAAAAGGAAGAGGTTATCGCCCTTGTGTGTTACTCCGTTGCGGAGATCACATACGTTGCTCCCGAACCCAGTTCTTAGTTTAACGTTTGCTCTGGTTCCTTTTCAAGCGATCCTTCGAAGCAGGATCAAGGAACCAGCTGTGGACTGCTGGTTATGGAGAAAGAAGACCTTCGGAGCCGAGTGAAGATCAGCAACCGAAGGAAGCCGGAGGTTTGAGCTGAAGCAACAGGACCAAAGGCCAGAACACCAGGTCAGCGCAGTAGGACTGGACCTGGAACTACTAGAAGAGAGAAAACCGGAATTGCGGCTTGGGGCGTGTGCTCGCATGGGGCACGTATCGCAGCCAGGCGCAGGTGCCTTGTGAAGGCGCTCATCGTGGCCAAGCAGGGCTTGGTATTTTTACTATCGGACGATCGTGTCCGGCATTTCCTATCGGACGACCGTGTCCGGCATTTCCTGTCGGGTCGTCAGAGGGTGCAAGAAGAAGAAGCATCCACCGCTGCTGCTGCCGGGTGAGGGTGCTCGTGGGCACCTGACTGCATCGCGGCCGGAAGAGGGCGCCTAGACGAGGCGTGACCGCTGACTGGGCGACGAAGCGCACCATACATCCCGACCACCTAACGGTGCCAAACGGCTGGGCTCTGGCACAACACCTTCGGGTGGAGCAGTTCTCTCGAGCAAGACTGCGCTTGCACTACCGCTCGACTGTTTCGTCATATTCCTTGGCGGGACAGTTCCTAAACCTTTCCTCCATTCCATTCCTGCACGACTCCATCCCTGGACGGCTCACCTCGGTAGGCCCCGTTCAGGATTGATAGGGCTGATAGGGCTGTTAGGGTGGTAGTAAGATTGTAGGGTTGGGAGATAAAGGGGGGAAGGGGTAGTGGGGTTAGGTTGGGGTGTAGAAGGGTTATAGGTAAGGGGTTGTAGGGACAGTTAGGGACCGTAGACCAACAATCACCTTCCTGCAAGATGAAGAAGGCACAAGACCAGACAGAGAGGAGCGAAGGAAGCAGGACAAGAACAGAGCTCTCAAGAAAGGCTAAAGAGGCGGAATCATCTGGAGCGACCACAGCTACTGCTTCGAGTGGAACAACTCCTTCAAGTGGAGCCACCACCGATACGTCCACATGCACGTGGGACTCAGGGGCGTCCATGGCAATGACAAGCAACAGGACGGACACCAGTGGTACGCAGGCCAGCACCGCACAACAATCCGTTATGTCCATGAGTGAAACGGTAGTCAAAAAAGTAGGTCAACGGACCGAAGAAGCGGCATCGTCAAGTACAGTAATCGGGCACACTAGTGACAAAGGGTCACAGAGAGGTAGTAGGTCATCGCGATCGGCGAGGCTGAAAGCCGAATTAGAGGCGCGGATTAAATTCGAACGCTCAGAGCTCGAACGAGCACAGGCAGCTGCTGCCTTAGCCAAGTCTCAATTGGAGTTGGCACGACTCAACCGAGAAGAAGAGATCGACTCGAGTGGAGATGATGAAGAGCGGAATACTCAGGTGGAACCTTTCGTGAGGAGTTGGGTTCAGCAGACCATAATGAGCGCGCTGGTTAGTGTAACGCAACTCAATATTACTGATAAGGAAGCGTGTAAAGGATCATGCCGCAAAGGGGCGGAGATCGAGCGCAATCAAGGAAATGCACAGAAAACACACGCGAGTGAGGTGTCAGAATTGACCGAAGCGATTGTGAGTGCAATAAAGATAGCGGGAAAAGATAAGTCTTCCCAGCTTCATTTCCTCCAGGAATTACCGGTGTTCGATGGAGACCCGGGTGAATGGATAATTTTCAAAACGATGTCTGAAGACACGAGAAGCCAATTTTCAGGGGTGCAGAATGTCGCACGCCTTAGGAGAGCATTAAAGGGCACCGCTAAGGAAGCGGTTAAGTCATTGTTGTTTACTTTGTGTGAACCTGAAGAAATAATGAACGCTCTCGAAAGATGATTCGGTAGGGTTGAGATGCTCATTTTAGCCGAAATCGAGAATGTAAAGCGTATGCCAAAATTGGCAGAAGATTGCCGAAATATAGGTTCTTTTGCAAGTCGCATTACGAACGTGGTTGCCACAATACAAGCATTGAATCAACCACAGTATTTATACTCACCGGAGTTAGTAAGCCGCATAGTAGAAAAACTCGGAACTATGATTAAATTTAAATGGTTTGAATATCGAGCTCAGCATCCTTTGGAGCCAGAGTTACAGAAGATGGCCAAGTTTTTAAATTTATTGAGTGAACAATTTGGAACGTCCTTAAGCAATGAAAATGTGCCTGAAAAACGGAAGCGTCCTGAATTCAGGAAGCAAACTGTACACACCGCAAAGGGGTCTGTACGCAACCGTTTCAAGAGCGAGCGCTATGAGCGCCGAAGTAATACGAGCGAGCGTCTAGAACGCCAAAATAATAAAGGGCACAACCGACAAGTGGTTATGATAACGCAGGATAAGCCTGTAAGTCGGGTAACACATAAGTGTGTTATATGTAACAAGGAGCACTCTAAAGTGAGTTGTTACAAATTTAAGGACAAGAATAATCGCGAGAAATGGGAAGCGGTTAAAAAAGCGAAAGTATGTTTCCAATGTTTGTCACCTAACCATAGGAGGTTAGAGTGCAGAGCGAAAAAATGTGGTGTAAAGGGATGTAGAATGTCACATCATCGAATGCTACACTGATACCCCAATGAAAATACCTCGCCGCAAGGGGATGAGGGGGGAAAGAGGCTCAAATTACAACTGTTAGTACAGTAAATGCACTAGCATGTGCATACTTAAAGATTATACCGGTCGAGTTGTATGGACCTAGAGGAAAGGTCAAGACAACAGCTCTTCTGGATGAGGGATCGACCATGACACTCATAGAGGAGTGGATGGCTCAGAAGTTAGCGCCTCGCGGACGTAAAGAAGAATTACGTATTGAAGCCGTGGGAGGTAAGCGAATTAACGACGACAGTTCGTATCGCTTAAACGTTAAGATAAAAGGCATTTACTCTAACGACTTAGAGGAGATAAGTGTACAAACAATTAAGTCACTTAACCTTTCTCCGCAGTCAGTTAGCCGAGAATTATTGCAACGGTGTTCTCATTTGACACCGATTAAGGACGAGTTCATTTATGGGAGGTCCAGATCTACCATATTAATTGGCCAGGACAATTGGCATCTCATAGTTACTCGTGAATTAATTTCAGGAGGTAAGAACCTACCTGTAGCATCGCTCACCAAACTTGGATGGGTTTTACATAGTCACATATCGGGTGGCATCAAACCAATCAACATTGTTTTAACCACATTTCTACCAAGAAGGAGGAAGATATGGATAAGTTGATCAAAGATTATTTTAGTTTGGAATCTCTGGGAGTGTCTGCGCGAAAGCCCGCGAAAGACCCAGAAGAACGAGCTTTAAAAATTTTGAGCAAAACGGTACGTCGTATACCTAATAATAAGTACGAGACTGCTTTGTTATGGCGCACAGATAATGAGTGCATGCCGTCGAATAGAGCGCAGGTTGAAAGTCGCCTGTTTAATATCGAAAAGAAGCTCGACAAAAATAGCGCATTGAAAAAGGAATATGAGAAGCAAATTGAAAATCTCATCGTTAACGGTTACGCAGAGAAAGCGAACCATATTTCCATTTCCCCACGCACGTGGTATCTTCCTCACTTCGCAGTGACTCACCCACAAAAAAAGAAAATAAGAATAGTTTTCGACACCGCCGAGAGGACGGGTGGACGGGTGGACTTATTGAAGTCGTTGTTTGGAGTTTTGCTACGATTCAGAGACGGAAGCGTGGCAGTGATGACAGACATTAAAGAAATATTCCTGCAAGTGAAAATCCGGGAAGAAGACAGGGATAGCCTTCGATTCTTATGGCGGCACAATCGTGACGCGCCACCGGAAGAGGCATCATCACCATGCATCGCTATATATGTAAAGAATAGGAATGCGCAAGATAACGCGCAATTTTTATATGGATGACTATCTACAGGCATTTCCCGACGTGACGACGGCCGAAAGGATAGTAAACGATATGTATGAATTACATAAACGTGCTTCTTTCCAACTGAGGGGATGGGCTAGCAACCGACCCGAAGTTTTATGTAAAATGGAAAATAAATATAAGAGCGACAGTGCTTCGCTGGGAGATAAAGAGAACACAGAGCGCACTTTAGGTTTGATTTGGAATATCAAACGGGATATAATAAGTTTCTCCATAAGTATTCGTAACACACCGGAAGAGGTGATGGAAGGTTTACGACCGCCTACGAAGAGGGAGATAACTAGTGCTGTGATGTCGGTCTTCGATCCTTTAAGACTCGCATCACCCATAACGATTCAAGGGAAGTCGCTGATCCAGCAAGTATGGAGGACAGGCATCTCTTGGGATGAAGAAGTTTCACACGAATTACACGTGTTATTTTGTAAATGGATATCGGAAGTGAAGAAATTAGGTCATTTAGAAGTACCTAGACCCGTTGCTGAAGGCGTCGGAAAGGGAGAATTACACACCTTCACGGATGCTAGTAAAAAAGCATACGCTACCGCGGTGTATTACGTCACCACGGACGAGATAGGAGAGAGGCGGATTACGCTGATCGTCGCAAAGGCAAGAGTAGCGCCGCTGAAACCAATTTCTATTCCAAGGCTTGAATTGCAAGCAGCTCTTATGGGCAGCAGATTAGCTGCATCAGTTATTGAAGAGAGCAAGTACGAGATATCCAAACGAATATTTTGGACAGACTCACGTACAGTGTTAGCGTGGATTAAGTCAGATCCTCGAGCTTTTAAACCATTCGTTGCTCATCGATTGGCTGAGATCGAAGATCACAGTAAACCATGTGAATGGCGATGGGTACCAACGTCACAAAACGTGGCAGACGACGCCACTAGAAATTTCCCTTCCACCTTCGATGTAAGTCATCGCTGGTTTCAAGGACCTGAATTCCTCAGGAAAAGTCCTGATTTATGGCCCAAACAAGTGGACACCATAAATAGCTTAGAAACAGGTGAAGAAAAATCGCCAAAAGGCGTAAATGCACTGAGAAAGCAAGAACCGTTAAGTCTACCCGACTACGGACGGTTTAGCAGCTTTGAGAAATTCCTTGGGGCAACTACACGCACCTTACAAGCGGTAGAAAAATTCAAGAGTTTAAGAAAGTCGGTTAAAGGACCCGACAACGCAGCCGAAAAGTCGGTTATGTGTTCCAACGATGTTTCAGCAAAGTCAGTTAAAGGACCCGATAGCGCGTTGGACATAGCGCTCTTGAAAAAAGCTGAATTATTAATTTGGAAGTTCGTTCAAGACGAGTGTTTTCATTCGGAAATAAAATGCTTGAAAGCAGGCAAAAGCGTTGAAAGAAGTTCACGCTTAAGTAAATTATCTATGGAAATTGGAGAAGATAACTTACTCCGTTTAAATGGACTTTTACCTTTTAAGTCTAATTTGACCGAGGAAAGTAGAAAACCTGTCGTATTAGACGGTAAACACGAAATCGTTAAAATGATGATTAGAGAAGTTCATCATCATTTTGGACATGCTAATCACCAGACGGTGATGAATGAGGTGAACCAAAAATTTTATGTCTTGAACCTGCGTAATGTAGTACGAAGTGTGTCACATCATTATCAGTGGTGCAGGACATACAGGTCGAAACCGCAGAACGTGCCACAAGGAAATATTCCTCTGGAGAGAATAGCTTACAATGAACCACCTTTTACATGCTCAGCCGTGGATTATTTCGGACCTATGAGTGTGACTATAGGAAGGCGACACGAAAAACGTTGGGGCGTTTTATTTACGTGTCTGACCATCAGAGCCACCAGCGTCAATGATAATGGCGTTGAGGCGATTTATCGCCAGAAGAGGAAAACCAGCCGTTATATACAGTGATAACGGGACAAATTTCAAAGCTGCGAATAAAGAATTATTGAAAGCATGCGAAGAATGCTATGAGGGCATGAAAAATGAGTCATTTAAAAAATATATTAAATGGAAGTTTATACCTCCGGGAGCACCGCACATGCGTGGCGCCTAGGAAAGGTTAGTAAGATCGATTAAAATTGCGTTGATCGCTACGCTCAAAGAAAGGAGCCCGAGAGAGGAGGTTCTGCATACGTTGCTTTTAGAAGCAGAGCATACTGTAAATTCCAGACCTCTGGTAACATTCAGTATGGATAGTCCTGAAGAAGGTTTGACACCCAATCATTTTCTTCTGGGACGCTCATGTGGTGATCGACCACCTGGATTATTTTTAGAGCAACATCTGACGGGTCAACTCAATTGGAAATCCGCCCAGAGGTTAGCCGATCATTTTTGGACAAGATGGCTGAAAGAATACATGCCTACTTTAATACCTCGAACAGGTAATAACGGAAAGTTTATGGAGCCTAAAGAAGGTGATATTGTCTTGATAATAGATCATTCGTTGCCACGAAATACGTGGCAAGATTAGTAGGACGCTACCGGGACCAGACGGTCACACTAGAGTGGTTGACGTCATTACTAGCACAGGTATCTTGAGGAGACCTACATCCAGAATAATAGTCCTGGTACCCGCGACGCCTCCCGAATGATGGTGCTGATGCACGGGGGGAGGAGATTGTTGGCGACGCGCCTATAAGAATATTTTAATTTATTAGTTAACCGATTACGAATATCTTCTAAAAAGCAAATTATCAAGCAACAATATTCCGATAAGAAAATGCTTAGTTGAATCTTAAAGAAATATCGAATTAATGATATGAAGGTCTTGGGTTCGACTCCCAGGCCGGAATAGTTTATCGTTTTCTTAGTAATATCTCTTAACAAATTCATATAGGGAATTTTTAAGATATAAATTATGTTACCGGATTTGTTCCCCGGTTGAAATCATCTTTCCAATAATGTTAATTTAAAGAAATATTAAAATAAAGTTAGAGACCAGGATTTGTTCCCCGGTCGAGATGATCGCTGTGCATAAGTAGAATTAATGGAAATTAATTGCATAAGTATTGTCTTATATGAGTTTGATATGTTTTGTATGAAAACAAATGCCTATTTTCTATGATTGATTTATGAAAACATTCACTTATATTGTTTGATAAGAAACATGATAACTGATAAGAATCTGATTAGAAATAATTTCCTACAGTTTGAGAATTGTGTAGAATCATTTATTGACCTAGTATTGTTGATATTAGACTTTCCATTTTTACTGATAGTCGATAGCCGTGCAAAAGTTAGTTGTTCAAATAGTGTGAGACGCACGCTAGCCACGTACTTAGGAGGCCAAATATGTAGAAATTTAAATATTTGCAATTTCAGCAATTTATGTAGAAATGACTTGCAAAACGTTTCAGATTGATTGTACGTGTAAAAGAGGTGAATTCTGTGTTTTTTTATGTGAAAATTCCTGTGAATAAGTGAAATAATGATAGTTTTGTATAAGAAATTTAAAAGTGTTTTAATAGTGAAATGAATAGAGAAAATGTAAATTAAACTGTTGTTTTGGTTAAGATATGTATAATTTCAAGCGGAAAACGTTGTTTTAACTTTCTATGTTAAATATTAAAGAAATTTCAACTTTGAACATGTGAGTAAAATAAGCATATTTTCTTAAATAAATAAAAGGTTTTTTGTGATATAAAAATGTAATGTATATCGTAGTATAGATATTTTTTGTGCTATCTTTATAAGTAAAAAGCAGTCAATAAGAAAAAGAAAGAAAAAGTGTAGGGAAGTGATAGGGAAAAGTAATTACTCTCTCACGGAACGGTTTGAAGATAATTGCTGTTTTATTCCCAAGGAATTCTTACCTCAAAATAATACAGTCCACATCGAAGAATTAAGGCGTTGGGACCGGGACGACTTCGGAAGACCCGTAATCCAGGCCTGAACCTATTTTCTGAAAAGGAAGAGGTTATCGCCCTTGTGTATTACTCCGTTGCGGAGATCACATACGTTGCTCCCGAACCCAACGTAGGTGTTATAGGAGGCCGGATCGAGAGAAGCCTCGATTCCCCCCTTCTGTTTCTTAGTTTAAGGTTTGCTCTGGTTCCTATTCAGTATATGATAAGCCTTAAAACAATTTTTATCATGTGATAAGCATAAATATACATTACATTTATCACACCTAATTTTTGAACGACTACTGCAGGTTTCCAATCTACAAGTTGTCGGCGCTTTTATGTCGTCGCTGGTGGGAAAATGGTCATACCCATCATATCGTTTCCCTGCTGACGGTCTATTTGCTGGTCTGTATATTTTATAGTCACGACTAGGAGATGATACCTGGTCATCATCTTCACTATCCCTTCGAGTTTTACTTGATGTACAAGATAAGGCATCTGCCACATCCAAGCGGAAATCGAGTAAAGGCATCGTGTCTTTCCTTGCATAATTGTTTCTGTTGCAGTCGTTTCTATACAGCCTCCAAGAGTTTACGAACGCGAGGTCAAAAAAGTGTGTTAACAATTTTAAGGTCCATTTTTTAGGGTTCCGTAGTCAACTAGGAACCCTTATAGTTTCGCCATGTCTGTCTGTCCGTCTGTCCGTCCTCACTTAATCTCTGTGACCGTTAGCACTAGAAAGCTGAAATTTGGTACCAATATGTGTATCAATCACGCCGATATAGTGGTAAAATAAAAATTGGAAAAAAATGTTTTATTAGGGTAGCCCCCCTATATGTAAAGTGGGAAGTGATTTTTTTAATTTCAACCCTAACGTGTGATATATTGTTGAAAAGGTATTTAAAAATGAATAGGGGTTTACTAAAATCATTTTTTGATAATGTCAATAATTTCGTAAATAATCGCTCCAAAAGTAAAAAACAATGTGTCCCCCCCCCCCTCTAACTTTTGAAGCATAAGTTCAGAAAATATGAAAAAAATCTGAGAAGCAGAACTTTATAAGGACTTTTTAGGAAAATCATTTTGAACTTGGATGGAAACAACAGTACTCACTACCGGGAGCAGTTGCAGGAGCGCGGAGCGCTGCTGGAGCGCGAACATAATGGACACCCACCTTTAAACTCATAAGTGGGAACACTTATTGTGATGGACGGGAAACTACGGAACCCTACACCGAGCATGGCCCGACACGCTCTTGGCCGGTTCTTTTGTTTTTATAAAAGTTCTATAACACTCCATCTGTTGATCCAGGACATCAACTCCGAAAATCGATCTACTTACGTGCGGGGGCACCGGGATTAAAAAACGCAGCCATCCCTCATGCGGCTTTCAACGATCTGGCAGGACGAAACGCGAGCCAGAGACTAAAACTATTTTTTGTCTCATTTTTGAGTAGACTCACGATAGATCGACGCCGGTTGCGTACGCTTAAGTTGTTTATATTTTTCCTTAGAATTTTGTAAAGTCGAAACTCACGATCAGTTTAACTCGGGTGGAAAGGGATAAGAGGGCGACACTAAAAGTTTTTAGAACTGGCCACTTTAAACATTGTAATAAAAAAATAAGTTCAAATTTTGAAGATGGAACTCTTTGCCGATATTATTGTGTATGTACCTATTTTATTAATTTGTCATTTGTTCACGATTTGGCGGCAAATTGAAAATTGTCTGTCACGTCACCATGAAATTGCAATGAAACAGCGAGCGAATGGCACGATCGGCATAAGCGTTCGGCTCTCTATCTCTATTCCACAAATTATGCAATCATTTCATCAATGTTTTGTTATGGCATTGTCACGTTAAACTATCGTCCGTAAACCGACTTTACAGACTACCAGTTTTTTATATAGGGTAGGGTGACAAACGAGCACACAGTCCACCTGATAGTAAGTGGTTGCTGTGGCTAAAAGACCACCATAGAGTGAGGACTAAGATGGAATGCCTCGTTTCCAGTAAAAAGGGTCTCCGTTTCTCTACACTCACCGTACAAAACAGAGCAGTATTAAGCTACTATTTTACGCTGGTATTCTGTGAGAGCGTGTTTCCCCGGTCGAGCCAACCCATTCGTGCCACAACTATACGACTATAACTGCAGCATGGCTCTAACACGTAATACTTGTACACTCTATTTTACGAGCTACCGTTACCGTTAGAATCTATTAAATTGAACATAAGACTCCCACAGAGGTTGCCTCATATTTGCCGTAGTTACCACGCTTCTCAAGCGGGTTGGCAACTGAGATTTTTATTTTATTTCTAGTTGCTATTAGGAAGACGTTGGCGCCCATATTCTGATATGTTTCCCTCAATTTTAAATGCATGGGGTATTTGAAACCCTGTGTTGAATTTTACAAGACAGTGCAGTGTTTTAAATTTTATCGAATTAGAAAAGTATCGATATCACTATTCAATCACATAGTTCATTGTATTGTCGCATGAGCTTGTTTATTGAAGCATATTTTCCTAAGCTAGTTCTGCATTTACAGTTGTAGTAAATGGTTTAGTAATTGGGAATCTAGGTATGATGCGAAAAATAGATATATTTATTTTCAAGAGGAACTCTGAAGATATCATTCCACCACCGTGTTTAATTTTATGAAGAGTTAGAGCATCAAATGATATGCGCCTCATTTCTTGAAATAATCAACAATACAATTATTAGAATTTATTAGAATTTCATTTTTATATGGATGAGTCTGGTATTATAATTAGCTAGAAACTTTGAACGTCAGAAAACGTGTAAAATTGCGTTCAATGCGTCCAAATCAGTCGCTATGAACTTTATAATGGGGGCTCCGGATCGGTGACGTATCTTAAAGTATGATACGGATCAAAACGTTTGTAAGTTAAGAATAGCTATAGATTTCTGAAATCCTTACATGTACGTTTTACGTAAAGTATCATTTTGTAAGATTTCTCAACACAATTTATTTTTGTATTTGATGTTTTCTAAACAAAATTTTGTTTTAGTATTTTCATGTTATTATTCGTGTTAAGCGTAGAATAACAGTCTTAAACTCACAACACCTGTTGAGCACAAACTTTCTTCCGTTATTGCAACATAATAGTAGATATGTTATTAAAAATACCAATAATAGTACGTCACGTGGTTGTCAAACGTCTTGTGATTGGCAAACTTCACATGTTCTCGAAATATATTTAATTTGTCTAACATACGGGTGAATACGTGCGAAATGAATGAAAAGTACTATTTATAATTTTAATGGTATCGATCGCATTCTGTCAACTACCACAGGTACTCCGTATAGGATAGAATAATTTTTATTTAATAGGTAACCGGAATACTTTATTGACAATCATTTATGATCTAACTACCATTTGAGAAGTAAACGACGATCCTGGGAAGAACCTGCAAGAAAACCAGCGAGACTTTTAAAAAAAATTGTTATATTGACAACTGATTTTTTTGTACAATAATGTACAATGATAAATACAAAGTTGGGTTGATGCTATATTTTTTATAGGATAGGGTGACAAACGAGCACACAGTCCACCTGATGGTAAGTGATTGCTGTGGCCTATAGACATCTACATCTATCCTCCATTACGAATCAAATTGCAGATGCGTTGTCACCCGTGAGGACTTAGATGGAATGCCTCGTTTCCAGTACAAAGGGTCTCCGGTTCTCTACACTCACGATACGAAATACAGCAGCATTAAGCTACTAATTTACGCTTGTATTCTGTGAGAGCGTGGTTCTTCCCCGGTCGAGCCGACCCATTAGTGCTACAACTATACTACTAATATAACAGCAGCATGGCTCTACCACGTTTAAATATCTGATATATTATGTTATAGACACAATAACATTAGTAGAAACCCCTCATTAATCTACGGTTTTCTATGCTTTCAGATTTTGCAAGACATGATGGTGGAGATAGATTATGATGCTGATGGAACCGTTTCTCTCGACGAATGGAAAAGAGGAGGGTTAGTAATTCTACGTAGATAACAGTTCTATCTAATGTTCATTTTTTTGGCTTTTTAAAACGATAGTTTAATAATTCATTGATAAAAAGTTTTATTTATTGTTTTTTTAAATAATTACCTAACTAATACTTGTTTTAAAATTGATAATTAATTCCCAGATCCGTTAAAATTGTTAAAAATTATCCATTGAATGATTGAACTAATTTGCAGTACTGTCACTCTGACTAGGAGGGTTTTTACTGTTTTATTGTTTTAATTTTAAATTATTATTTTCTGTTCCTATTCGCCCTAACCAACTCACTTTATTTTTCATAATCAAATTAATCCTAAGTTACATGACCTTAATTTTATTTTTATTATAAAAATAAATTGTTTTAACACGGATTAATAGGAAGAGAACAGAATTTTAAAGTCATTGGAATTTCAATTATTTCATTGCACATAATACTACAAGAAATATATTTTTCATTTTTATTTTAATGATACAATAATTGAGTTCTTAATTTTTTCTTGTCAGCCTTTAGAAATCCACTACTGGACAAGTTGCAAGGATGCAAAGGGACGCACCAAAAGATTTTCTCATGCTTTTTACGTTGTTTACACGGGTTGGTGGGTACAGTAGAAGTATTTTCACACTAGTAACAATATATTTTTAATATTGTTAGCGACGTAAAATTGTCGTTGATGTGTGATTTAAGAAAGATTTTAAGACTTTCATTATATGCAGCGGCTTATAGATTACGCCAGTAATACAATATCCTACCCGGCGACGGGGAACAGTGTCAGATGTACGAATGGAACTGAGGTTATCTATCAACCTGCTAAGTTTGACAGTTAAAACAGATCGAGACATGCATGCATGAAGCTAGAGATATACATGCAATTTTATGGTTGTAGCACGAATGGATCGGCTCAACTGGTGAAGAACCACGCTCTCACATACAAACAGTGTGAAATAACAGCTTAATACTGCTGTGTTTTGTGTGGTGAGTGCAAGACAACGGAAGACCCTTTTTATTGGAAATGAAGTATTCCATCTTAGTCCTCAGGAGTGACAACGCATCTGTATTTCGGTTCTTAATTGAGGATAGACACAGATGTCTATGGGCCTCAACATCTACTTACCATAAGGTTAAACAAGTGCTCGTTTGTCATTCTTATTCTATATATAAATCCTGCCAATACTCGTAACACGAAAAGCTTAATCCCGTCAAAAACATAACTTGTAAAAAAAACCAAATCTCGCAACTCAGTTCTTCTACCGTAAAAAGTAGTGAGATCAATGTAATACCAAGTCGGTTAATTTATTCAGTCCCTACTTAAGGGTCCTTCTGTTTTAAGTTATTACGTAATTAGCTAACCTAACATCTTATAGACCACATCAATATTAAAAATCGTTTATGTTTTAAATAAATAGAGATTGACTTGGCCATCGCATAAATCACAATGTATCTCACAGGTAATTAGATTGTTGAATGCGATTGCCAAGTCAATCTATTTATTTAAAACACAAAATATTTTTATCCACAATGAAGTTCTAGAGGGTCATAAACTGAACTGCTTCGAGAAAAGTACATATAGTACGGCCGTGCCGCTTTTTTGCTCGACTTGGCGACGATGCCTAACGGTGGGTTTGTACAAGTTAAGATTTCTGCTAGAAGAGTTAACTCTTACCTAATGTCAAATCAAATTATTTTCAGTATGACGACTATTCCATTGCTGGTGCTTTTGGGACTTGACACAAACGTTAAAGAGGACGGTGAACACGCGTGGAGACTGAAGCATTTCAACCGACCAGCCTACTGTAATCTCTGTCTTAATATGCTTGTCGGTTTAGGAAAAAAGGGGTTGTGCTGCATATGTAAGTATATTGTTTTATTATAATTACTAGCTTTTTACCCGCGGCTTCCGCAGGAGATCGTTGGCGTAATTTCAAATTATCACACAACGCTTAAATTTTAAACTTTATTCATAAATTATTTAATTTATTAGTGATTGACGATAAATATGCTACTTATTCCATTTGATGATACACTGTTTTGAAAACTAAAACGTAGATCGTCAGCGTAGTTCCAAATTATTACACAAAGCGTAAAATTAACTTTAATCCTGCATATATACGTAACCAACAAAATTAATTTCAATTAATTAACATCTAAAGGAAGGAAAATACTTAACCTTCTTTTTTGAAGTTCCGTAATCGGATAAAAATTAGCTTATTAGTTACCCCAGGTTTTATTTTTAAATTTCATGGAAATTGGTCTAGTAGAAACACAGAGAGAGTACACAAAGACGGACAGACAGACAAAAATTCTACAAACCACTAATTTAGCTTTAGTACCCTTTACTTATTCCCCTGGACTTGTTTTTTTACAGATATATTATATGTTGGATATATTTATTATTTAGACTATAAGTTACCCCGGGTTACTAATTACTAACAAAATTTCATGGAAATCTGTTAAATAGTTTTTGCGTGAATCGTGAATACACAAACAGATGAAAAGGCAGACAGAATTACAGACACGACTTTCTACAGATTTATTTTATGTATATGTAATAATTATAATGTAGACAATTTGTATGGATGTAATTCAGTCTACTCACATGCCCATTTGTTAATTATTTGCAAGTTTGAGTTTTTTTATTTATTGTAATCCTGTCGAGTGGAACTTAAAGATAATTTTATTAGGTGTGGCAAATACAATAAATGTGACAAGATCATATTATGTCGTTAATGAAATCGATTTGTGGTCGATATCATCATTATTTCAAAAAAATCATTTACATCGTTCAATATAGAGTCTAAATTGGCACTAGTTGAATCATCATCGTCTAATATTAATTGAAGTCGTTACAAAATTCAAAAAACAAAGTTAAAAGAAACATATACATAACTCAACAAAAAATACAGTTCAACTTTCAACTTATAATTTATTTGATACAAAACCTTTATGTAATCATGGCGTTTGAAAAATCAGTCCTAAATTAAGTAGTTAAATAGTTCTGCTTAATTTTTTAATTTTCTGGCACATTGTTAGGAGGTTTTAGTTTCAAGATTTAGAAGTACTTTCATACAAGAAGATTTTTTATAGTATAGGGTGACAAAGAGCACACAATCCAACTGATGGTAAGTGGATGCTGTGGCCCAAAGACAATTAAGAATCAAAATGCAGATACGTTATCACCCCTCAGGACTAAGATGAAATGCCTCGTTTACAGTAAAAATAATCTCCAGTTTTCTAAAGTTTTCACACAAAACACAAGAGAATTATGCTTCTGTTTCACGCTGGTATTTTTGAGAACGTGTCGTGTCTTTCCTCCATCGATCCATCTACATTTATCCTCAATTAAAAATCAAAATGCAGATACGTACGCACCCCTGAGAACTAAGATGAAATGCCTCGTTTTCAGTAAAAATAGGCTCCAGTTTTCTAAACTTTCCATATAAACCACAAGAGAATTAAGCTACTGTTTCACGCTGGAATTTTTGAGAACGTATCGTGTCTTTCCTCGGTCGCGCCGAACCATTCGTGCTACCACCATAATATAGCTACAATCATGGCTTTATCACGTATATACGATTAAATTTTCACGTTGTATGTTTAAACCGACCACCAACTACTTTATGAATAAATAAAATAACTGTACCGTGCTGTACGTACTGAATTTTTATCAGTCTGCAAGTTCACTGTACACGAGCGGTGCGTGCAACGAGCGCCTGCGTCCTGCATAGCGACGTATTCTAAACGACGAGCATCTGCAACTCTTGCACATCATTGGGTTGAAGGTAAGCAATTTAATAAGGAACTTTAGGGTTGCAGCTTAAACTGAAGGCTTTGCTTGACTTTTGCATTCTATGTTAGTCAATTAATTGAATGCAATAGTTATAAATAATTTAATTATTAGTGACCATTAATTTAAATCTCAAATTTCCGAAAGTTCTTTACGATTGCTTTGAAATTTTGATACAACGTTGCATCCATTTTTTATGAAATGCAAATTTAATGGTTTGTTATTTTATTTTAATTACAGCGAGCATTCTCTTATTGTATTTCTGTTCCTTTATTGTATTTTTTTAAATAAATAACTGATTTAATCCATAAAAGATCGAAAATGTTAGTTCACTGAACACCTATTTTTCCCCATCTAACAGTTTTCTTGATCATTTTGATAATAATAGTGAGGAACAACAATTGCCAACAATTTTAAAGAAAAACGTATAAAGAAATACCTAACGCAATTCTGACATGATTCTTTTAATTTTTATTACCTATGGGGGAGGCCTATGTTCAGCAGTGGACTTGTGAAGGGCTGTAATGATGATGATAAGTTTGATGATTTTTTGCACCGATATTTTCAGAAATATGGTGGGGGACAATGATTTTGACAATTTGAAAAACACATTGACCTTTCTTATATAGGCATTTTTTGGATTTAAACCTCAGATCTTAATTTTTTACTCTCACAGGCAATTGTCATGGAAAATGCGCGAGGTGTCGGAAAAAGATCAAAGGATATAACGGGATTACGGGTCTTCACTGTCGATGGTGCCATATAACCGTAAGTTTAAGAAAGTTTCTAACTAACACTCAAAATCACCTGTTTATTTAAGAAATCTTGTCTGATACATTTGTATTGGAATTTATAGTCAAAATAGGGGTAGGTGTATACACGTAGTGGAATGTGTAGTGTGTGTAGGTGACGTAATTATGTATACAAACCTTCCACTACTAACCACCTAACCATAGGCCATCTATGCACTTCAACAAAATCGGCCTTAATCGCCTTTACCCAGCGACAGGATAGAAATCGACGACTCCGTGGCGTAGTGACTTAGCAATGGGTAACTGCGCTGGGGGTCGCGGGTTCGAATCCCGCACGGAACAAGTATTTGTATGGCCTACAAATAATTGTTCCGGGTCTGGATGTTTGTCCTTGTGCAATTTATGTTTGTAAACTGCCCCCACGATACAGGACAAAATCCTAGTGTAGGGGTAACTTTTTTTTAAATTGATATATAATTAGTTGATCCTTTGAACACTAAAATAATGCGATATATATTTGGTAGGAATATTCCTTTCACCGAGTAGAATTCAGCTAAGAACGGATTTAATAAATTCCAACCGCAAGGAGGGTTGCGGGGGTGTTAATTTAAAAAAAAAAACATTTTTAAAACTATAGCTCTTATAGGTGTAAAACTTGGCCGGAATATTCTTTTTGGTTTGTTTAAAATTACCAAGAATAGATTTTTGGAAATTGCACCGGGGCAATGCGGGTGCGTTAAAAACAAAAAAATAATCTTGTTAATCTATAGCTCATAAAGGTTTGAAATTTGGCGAAATTATTATTGTTGTAATCTTGAGTTCATAGAACGAATTTTATGAAATTCCACTCACGAAGGGGATTGCGAAGGCGTTATAATGGAAGTAAACAAAAATTTTTACTGTAATTTGGGCTATAATGAATAATAAAATTAATCTCTAGAAATGTATTTGATTGGTTGTATCTCCATGTACGAGAGAAATAAAGTTATAAAACGCTATGTCATCACCAAGCATTAAGATGTACTCGTATTACTTATGTACCGTTGATTACGTCTCTTGTTTCCATATCTCGTCAATTGTCAGTGAAATCCAGTACATAGTTGCAGTATAGCATCACCACATTCACTACGTTTAATCAATATGTTTATGGTACAGCTGCATAACCGGTGCGTGGGCAGCGCTGGCGGCGCGTGCACATTGGGCCGTCATGCTAAGCACATCCTGCCGCCCACCGCTATCCGCCCGCTTGTCCTCGACCGCCAGAGGTCGCTGCCGCACCGGACGCAACAAGATCAGGTGAACATCGCTAATATACATTGATTTATTTCATGGCATAAGTACAGATGGTGAACCTTACGTTCTAAATTCAAACTCTCACCCTACCTACGCCAACTTAAGCGGTTTTTTAAAATACTTGGGGCTATTGTATATAACAAGACTGTCATATAAGGAACCCTTATAATTATAATTTCTCTTATGCTAGCACTGTTTCAATATCTAAATCAATTATTATGAATGTGAAATAATGAAAAATGTCAAATTGTCACACTAAGTTTGAAGTATTTTGTTTACAGCATACTCTCCCAGTATCAATATCACTGCCAATATCCATTTCTGCAACAGCAGAAGAAAAAAAGGAAGATAAGAAGGAACCAAGAGCGCCACCCATATCATTCCAAATCACCCCACCTGAAGGCTCTTGTCCGCTACTCGTATTCATTAATCCAAAATCTGGAGGTCGTCAGGGCTCTAGAGTGTTGAGAAAGCTTCAATATATTCTTAATCCAAGACAAGTGCATGACATCGCTAAAGGCGGACCAATGCAAGGCAAGTTTTTGAAATGATTGTTAAGTTTTAGAAATTACTACTTGCGTAAAATAGACACTAAACGGCCTAAACACGACTAATTTAGCATAATATTCTATCTCATTCTCTCGGAGGCTATATCCTATAGATGTATATGTTTGTCTCTTTTAGTGTCGCTTTTTCATTTCATCAAATTTCAAATGACAATTCAAAAGAAGTTTTCAGTTCAAAAGTAACATTTATTTATCTCCCGTTAGATAAGATGAGATAAGATGCTTTATTTATTAGAATATGGTACATTACAGTTGTTCTGCCGTTTCCAGCATATAAATATTTTCCGATAGATTATTTTAGGATATAGTTGAAAATTAAGACATTAATTATTATATGCGGCAATACTTATGGAAACTAAATCAAGAATATCAATCAATTCGTAATATTTTTAGTTAAAACATATCAATAAATTCAGTTCAGCAATTATATAATTTAAGTATAATGTATAATTTAAGTCAAATTTATCATTTAAGAAGTCCTTTATTGAGTAATGACATTCATTTAAAAGAAATTGAAATAATTTACTTTTAAAGATTCCTATATCTTCTTTAATCATCTTTTTGAAACAATTACGTGCAATTTGTTGTAAACATGTATTGCCATACAATATACAGTATTGTATAGCATTGTAGGGGAGTATTGCCTTAATTGTCATGCTTAGCAGTCGCACTACCAGAGGTTTCGTACTTTGACCCTATCTCCGTCAACCGTCTAGGTCTTTTAAGGCTAACGTAGCTATGAGAGCTTCCTAACATTTTCCATAGCTCACATACACTATGCACAAAATAAAATGAAATGATGGATTTTATTACGGCGCTATTAAACCACAGGTGGTAAATCCTCATATTTTCCTGGATAGTCCTATTAAAACCAGCACAGAACGTTAAATATTTTAACTAATGGCCTCAATGACGTATTTCTCGAAATATTATTCATTTTTTTTATAGAAGACGGGGCAAACGAGCATGCGGCTCACCTGATGTTAAGTGACTACCGCGGCCCATGATCAACCGCAACACCAGCGGAATTGCAGGTGCGTTGCCGGCCCTTTAGAAAGGTGTAAGCTCTTTTCTTGAAGGTCCCCAGGTCGTATCGGTGCGGAGAAATCGCCCGTGGTAAACTATTCCACAGAGAGGTCGTACGCGGAAGGAAACTCCTTGTGGAACGTACAGTGGTGGACCGCCAAGTATCCAGATGGTGTGGGTGGTATCGGGACGTTTGCCGCGTAGTGTGTTCACGAAATTTTGCGGCTGGGATTAATCCAAACAATTCCTCAGAGCACTCCCCATGGTATATGCGAAAGAAAATTCAAAGAGATGCAACATCTCTTCGCGGCGCCAGTGAATCGAGCCGATCGGAAAGCACTCGGTCGTCGACGATGCGAGCCGCTCTGCGATGAATGCGGTCAAGTGGAAGGAGCTGGTACTGGGGGGCTCCAACCCACAGATGGGAACAGTATTTCATGTGTGGCCGAACCTGCGCCTTGTAAAGTTGCAGGCGGTGTGCCGGCATAAAATACTGTCCCGCTCTGCTGAGCACGCCAAGCTTTTTAGAGGCCATTTGGCCTTCTCTTCCCAGTGACTACTAAAATGCACGTCACTCGATATGTCAACGCCGAGGATTCGACGGCTGAGGCAACAAGGGGAGTTCCTTGAAACTGAGGAGATACAACAAAGGGGTTCTTTTTAGCGGTTAACACGCAAACTTGTGTCTTCTGGGGGTTAAACTGGACTAAATTTAGTCGCCCCCAATCCGAAACTCTGTTCAGCAAAGACTCGACTTCAGACACAAGTTTGTCCCGGCACTCGGATACGTTTTCCCGAGAAATGTTGGCATGGCCGGTGTACAGAGCATCACCAGTACTATTATCTGCATAGCAATGAATGTTACGGGTTTGCAACATATCATTAATATTCAGAAGAAACAGCGTTGGCGATAGCCCGTAGCCTTGTGGAACACCAGCATTAATAGGCTTGTAATCGGAGCTTGCACCGTCTACAACAGTGATTTCCAAAGTGGTCTATATCGACCCTATGGGTCTATGACAACCTGCAAGGGGTCTACGTCCGCGAAAAAAAATTTGGGGGTCCATGAAATGAAAATGGGGGTCCACGATAGTGGATCACAACACATACACTGATAGTACCTATTTACTTACATCGTACTATCTTATAATATCAAAACATATACATTATTTATAAAAGTACCTATGAAGTAAAAAAATTGTTATATATTTTTATAAAATTGTGTAATTTGTAGGATGTTGGTATTCGCTTTGTGGTCGCAATACATTTTGAACTTGTAAAAACCAGAGAGTCGCAGTCTCAGAGCTTCGCTACCTTGCACTGACTTGTTCAATTCGTCACTCTATAAATACGAATGTGGGACAAATACGTTTATTCGTTTCCTGAATCTTGAAAAGGAAAGTGCTAAGAAAATATTTTAAAAAATATAAACAGATAGTATATCACACAAATCATAGTGATTTATTTTGTTTGAGAGTGCTGGAGAAAAGTAAGTACATTATTTTTTATTAAATTTTAGTTTTGTACTTGTAGTTAGCAAAGATAGATAAATTACGCCAATCATGACTTTAATTATTAGTAGTTTACTATTAAATCATGCAAAATTACACGAGTATTCCTCAATAGTTTCTTTTTGAAAGTTTTAGCAATCGGTACTATAATAACAGTACAATCTCCGTAATTCGAGCTAATTGTTGCAAGAAGATGTTCGAATTATGGAATGTTTTCGAAAAATCAAAAAATATTTTTTGTATAATATTCTGTCTTATTTAAATAAATTAATTTTGCCCACAGATGACTGACGCCATGTCCGAATCTAAAAAGAAATGTAGACAGTACAGTGTCGATTATTTGAAATTTGGCTTCATTCCATCATTGCCGGACAAACAATTGCCTATGTGCCTTTTATGCAACAAAGTTTTGGGCAATGACGCTATGAAACCATCTAAACTGCAAGATCATCTGAGAAGATGCCACCCTGATAAAACAGAGAAAGACTTGAAATACTTTCAAACACTCAAAGATAAACGTCAGAAGAGACCTACACTGGACAGAATGTTCGCTTCGACGTCACAAAGAAATGATGATGGTTTGCGGGCGTCTTACAATATCTCTTTACTTATAGCAAAATCCGGAAAACCGCATACTATCGGAGAGAAGTTAATTTTGCCAGCCGTTGAAGAGGTTTTAAAAACTGTTTTACGCAAACCTGCATCTGATATCATTAAAAGAATTCCCTTAAGCAACAATACTGTTGAAATACGTATTAATGAAATGAGTTCTGATATTGAAAGCTTCTTATGTAATTATTTGCAAACGGCTCATTTCTCTATACAACTGAACGATTCAACTTTTCCTGATAATGCCGCATTATTATTGGCATATGTTCGTTTTATCATGAATCAAGAAATCTACGAAGAACTGCTCTTCGCAAGAACTTTGATAACCGACACTAAAGGTGAATCAATATTTCATGTTTTGAAGGATTACTTCATTGAAAAAGCAATTCATTTATCAAATATAATATCAGTAGCTACAGATTGAGCACCTGCCATGGTTGGACGTTATCGTGGATTTATATGTTATTTAAAACAAAATGTGTCAGGGGTGTTAGCAATACATTGCGTCATCCATCGACAACATTTAGTTGCTAAAAATTTGAGTGTTAGATTGCATGAATTCATTTGGTCATTGATGCAGTAAACCGAATCCGAAGCAACGCGTTGAATACGTGGTTATTTGCGCAGTCTTGTGAAGAAAAATACGGTTTTCGCCGTGGTCGGTCAGCTGGTGATCTTCTGGTCTATCTCACTCACAGATGGGCGGAGGCAGTAGAGTTCAAGGGGGAAGGCATTGGCCGTTAGTTTGGACATTGCGAAGGCCTTCGATCGGGTTTGGCACAAAGCGCTTCTTTCGAAGCTCCCTTCCTATGGGCTTCCCGAGAAATTGTGCGATTGGATCACCAGCTTTCTTGCAGATCGGAGATCAAGGTCGTTGTAGACGGTGCAAGCTCCGATTGCAAGCCTATTAATGCTGGTGTTCCACAGGGCTGCGTGCTATCGCCAACGCTGTTTCTTCTGCATATCAATGATATGTTGCATACCCGTAACATTCATTGCTATGCGGATGACAGCACTGGTGATGCTCTTTATACCGGCCGAGTCAATATTTCTCGGGAAAACGTCTCCGAGTGCCGGGACAAACTTGTGTCTGCAGTCGAGTCTTTGCTGAACAGAGTCTCGGATTGGGGACGACTAAATCTAGTCCAGTTTAACCCCCAGAAGACACAAGTTTGCGCGTTAACCGCTAAAAAGAACCCCTTTGTCGTATCCCCTCAGTTTCAAGGCACTCCCCTTGTTGCCTCAGCCAGTATCGGAATCCTCGGCGTCGACATATCGAGTGAGGTGCAGTTTCGTGGTCACTTGGAAGGGAAGGCCAAATTGGCCTCTAAAAAGCTTGGCGTGCTCAGCAGAGTGGGACAGTATTTCATGCCGGCACACCGCCTGCAACTTTACAAGGCGCAGGTTCGGCCGCACATGGAATACTCTTCCCATCTCTGGGCTGGGGCTCCCCAGTATCAGCTCCTTCCACTTGACCGCATCCAGCGCAGAGCGGCTCGAATCGTCGACGACCGAGTGCTTTCCGATCGGCTCGATTCACTGGCGCTGCGAAGAGATGTTGCATCTGTTTGCGTATTTTATCGCATCTATCACGGGGAGTGCTCTGAGGAATTGTTCGGATTAATCCCAGCCGCCAAATTTCGTGAACGCACTACACGGCAAACGTCCCGATACCATCCACACCATCTGGATGCTTGGCGGTCCACCACTGTACGTTTCACAAGGAGTTTTCTTCCACGTACAACCTCTCTGTGGAATAGTTTACCACCGGCGATTTTTCCGGACCGATACGACCTGGGGACCTTCAAGAAAAGAGCTTACTCCTTTCTAAAGGGCCGGCAACGCACCTGCAATTCTCCTGGTGTTGCGGTTGATCATGGGCGGCGGTAGTCACTTAACATCAGGTGAGCCGCATGCTCGTTTGCCCCCTCTTCTATAAAAAAAAAAAAAAAAAGAAAATGACGAACACTTTCATCAATTACTCCTTCACTCTGAAGTACGCTGGCTGTCGAAAGGCTTACGTTAGACAAGATTTTTTGCACTTTTTAAGACTATTTTAGAATTTCTGGATACTAAAGATAAAATTTTAAAAGAAAATTTAATGAAGAGGAAAACAGACATCGCCTATTTAACAGATTTGCTTACAAAATTTAATATGGTTAATTTGCAATAACAAGGCGACAGTTTAAATTTGATTAAATCAAAGTTCATCTTATCAGCGTTTCTTGCCAAAGTTAAACTAATGAAGCAAAATATTGGAAGGGGCGAATTTTCTCAGTTCCCCAATTTGTCACAAGGAAGCTGCCAGGAAGACGACGTTTCAACTTACGTTCAACGTTTAAATGCCCTCTATTCAGATTTTGAATCTAGGTTTGAGGATATTTTGACTATGGTAATACCACCGTGGATAATTAATCCATATGGTGACATAGAAGAAACGAATGTCATAATACAAGAGGAACTGACTGAACTAAGTACAAACGAAGAACTTAAGGTTCAGTTTAAAAACGGATATCAGCAATTCTGGCTGCAAAACGAGGAAATTTTTGATTTCCTTTCCATCGTCATACTTAGTGGAAAGGGGGTTCAGCGCTGTTACCAATCTCCTAACGAAAAAAAGAAACAGACTGGACATCATTAGCCGAGGAGATTTAAGATTAACCCTTACAAAATTGACGCCAAATGTTGATAATTTATTATTAAAGCATCAGGTTTATCCTTCTCACTAAAAATATTGACTTATTACTTATGTTATTTTATTTATAGTTTATTTTATGTTTATTTAATGCTACGTATATTTTACATAACAGATACAAAATTTTATTTTGAGTAGTTTTAATTTAAATTCAATTAATAAATGTATAAATTCACATATGTTTTACTTTAAGTTTTTTACACTAAACTTCGCTACAGTTAGAAATTTACAGGAAATCAATATCAGTAAGTAGGGGATCTACCTAACACGGAAAAACATGGCAAGGGGTCTATGACACAAAAAAGTTTGGGGAACTCTGGTCTACAACGACCTTGATGCTCCGATCTGCAAGAAAGCTGGTGATCCAGTTGCACAATATCTCGGGAAGCCCATAGGAAGGGAGCTTCGAAAGAAGTTCCTTTCCTATGGGCTGCCCAAATCACTATGGGATGTCCAAACTAACGGCCAATGCCTCCTCCTTGGACTCTACTACCTCCGCCTATAAAATAAAATTTAAATGTCATTTCATTTCAGGTCTACAGATGTTTAAAGACGTGAAAAACTACCGAGTAATTTGCTGTGGAGGAGATGGCACTGTTGGCTGGGTTCTAGAGACGATGGGTAAAAGAATTACTTACTATAGTAAAATATTTAATTTACATTGGAATATAACAAACATTTCATTCAAAAATAAAACAAATTTTTAGTAGCAAGTGGCGACTGTTGGACAAGGATTTAGTAACGGATTCGGCAAAAAAAATCTCATCCGTTGATTTCGTAGACTGGTTATGAGGGCAGTATTACCAGTAAGCGGGTATCAACTTTCCACTCACCAACCCACCTACTCTAATGAGTAGAAAGTAGTAATGATATCCTTCGAATATATACATATACATGTCAACTGGAGCATTATTTATAGCTAGGACGTTACTTATTTTCCCTCCTTTTACTCGTAGATTGAAGTTCTCTCGTTGGAAAAAGGTTCTTAGCAACCGCTTCTTACCTTAAAAATCACATTTATCACCACACTTAATAATTGTCTAATAGCCTACAACCAATGACCAGCAAAAGAATGACATTTAATTATTGTACAAACTTAAACAACCTTACCAAAACCATAAGTACGAGTAGTTCAAAAATTAATTCGCTATTTCCGAACACCAGCCATAGAAAATTTACATCTCATCTTATCGTATAAGTGTTACTTCTGATAAAGCTGAGCTTATCACATGTGAGTGCATTAGTGCTTAACGCAGTTTATGAGTTTGATTGTTTGTTGGAGGTAATTTCGAGAATCAGAAATTCTTATCAGATTTTAATAATTCTTACACTGGTAAATCTAGACTATTCCTGATGTTTGTAGGCTAATTTTTGTTGGAGTTTACTCCTTAAGAATCGATTTTCATAGAGAGCCCGTGGTACACAAATAAGATGAAAAGCGAAATCGCGTGTTAACGAAAGGTGAAGTCGTTATTTTGCCACGCCGCGTAACATATTCATGCATTCGCTTGTAAATTTGGCAAAAATGGTTAATACTGATAAGTTTGAAGGTAAAAGATATTAATAAGCTTTTTTCGGACACAAAGATACTAAGTTGATATTATTAGGCATGTGCTAGCTTCAACGAGTTGAATTATTTCTTTTTTTTTAGCATAAACTACTAACATCATCCTATTAGCAAAAAAAAAATATCTCATTATATCATTTGAATGAGATAACAAACAATAAATTGTGAATACATAATTAATACAAAATTGTCCCATAGCTACGCAGTATACTTCACTCGCACGTCGAATTTTATTTTTTTAAGTGCTTTCTTTCACATCTACTTAAAGAAGTTTTTTACTAGTATACAATTAAAATAGCAATTGTTTTTATAGACAAAGTGCCCATGGAGACGCAGCCAGCTGTTGGAGTGATTCCGCTTGGCACTGGCAACGATTTGGCACGGTGTTTACGATGGGGAGGAGGGTAAGCGATACAATTAAAAATCGTACCGAGGTGATTTGAATTTAAATAATTTGAAAGGACCGATAATAAAATGTAATATAATGGAAACTTAATTAAAATTAAATTTAAGGAAAGTCACAATGTACATTTATTAAAACCTAAACAACCAACGTAATAATCGTATTTTTTCGTGGTGGGTCAGCTTAACCGGGGAAGCACTACGCTCAAAATACCAGCGTTAAACATTAATGTTGCTGTACTTCGTACGGTGAGTGTAGAGAACTGGAGTCTCTTTTTACTGGTAACGAAGCATTCTATCATAGTCTTCAAGGGTAACAATGTATCCAAATTTTGATTTTCAATTGAGGACAAATGTAGATGTCAATGAGGCATAGCTTCGCTTAACGTATGCTCGTTGGTCACCCTACACCAAAAATTTTACTAATAAAATTGTACTTATAAAGATAATATTCTACTACATGGTCTTATTACTTAATGTTTCCCCACTTTCCTTTGTTCTGTGTTTTGTAGATTTTCCAATATTTGCTTTTATAAAACTTATTTCATAATAATATAAAATTGAAAATATTAAAAACCCCCGAAACTAAAAGAACTGATGATCTTCAAACGGCTGAAAAGATTTTCTTGAATCATAGCTCTCATCAGTCTATGATAATCAATCTAAGTAATTAAATCTATAATCTAAGAAAAATAAAATAAATCTAAATCTATAAATCTATAAGCTTCGATGCCATAGACAGACACACAGACCTTTTTTGTTACACGTTAAACATGTAACAAAAAAGGTTTAAAATAATTTATACTTGCCATTTGCACTTGATGAAACTTAATCTTCATTTTTGCGATATAGGATGACATGTACTTGTTTGACTTATATTGATGTATTTGGTATTTTTCATTAGCTACGAGGGAGAATCGATACACAAGATCCTCGACAAAATTGCCCGCGCAAGTACCGTAATGATGGACCGATGGCAAATCTACGTTGAAAACACCAATGCCGATGTAAGTTTTTTTTCTGTACAGGGACTAGCGATCGCTATAAATATCACAGTACGCAAGTAACTCGGGTTTGATATCCGTCAGTACCAATTAAATTATTTAATTGCAATATTAAGTGCTGACTTACCACGTACTCGGTGGTATAGAAAAACATCGTGGATGATCTGCAAGTCTGAGAAATTAAAAAAAATATATTTCGTTTACATTTGAAATCCACCATATTACAGTTAATATAATAGAATAGAATATTAATGTAATAGACAAATCAGCAACGTGGTCTTGTTCTCGTAATTAGAAATCCAGCGTTATGAATTGTAGAAACAATTTACAGTCAACTTTTAACTTATGAATCTTATCATCGCTTTCTTTATTGAATCGTTATGTTGTAAATTGATCCCAACCAACTGCTTGACAATTTCAAGTTCGTTAAATGTGAGTATGCTAGTAGTGTTGCCACATGCTATAATAATAATCATTAAATAACGAATTTACTTTCATTCCAGTGTGAACAGCTTCAGATGCCAAATTCGGGGCCTCATCCCACTTCCGTCCCATACAACATTATCAACAATTACTTTTCTGTAGGGGTGGTAAGTTATTCATTAAGGTTATCTTAATGTTTACTGCAATAAATACGTGAATATTAATGACTTTGTAGCGAACTAAATGATTAGCTGCCACTTTACGAGTTGCGGACTCAATACCAGAACGAAACAAGTCTTTGTATGGCCTACAAGCAACTACTTCGAGTCTAAATGTTTATTCATTATTATCATCTTCATTACACACTATCAATAGTTTACTGTTGAACATAGACCTCCTCCATAGATTACTTGAATTGCTTGAAGTTCTAGTTGTAGTTGAATATGACTACCGCCAGCGAGTTTTCCGGACCGATACTACTTAGGGGCCTTCAAAAAAAGAGCCTAATCCTTTTAAAAGGCCGGCAAAGCATCTGCTATTCCGTGTTGCGGTTTTTCATAGGTGGCGGAAGTTACTTGCCACTTATCATCAGGTGAGCCGCGTGCTCGTTTGCTCCATATTATATAAAATAAATGAATATGCCGCTGCCCATCTGCTTGTTCGTTTTCCCCTGCCGTCTTATGACATCTACGGGACAATGTGGGCTAGTGGATATTCTTATACCACCACTACACGGCCATCAATATGATATATTTAACAATATTACTTTTGGTTAATTTCTTGATTTAAAATGATAATCGTATAAAGGCAGAAACATTCAAAATTCTGCGACGATTTCCCGTTTCAATATTCTCTTCGCCCTCGAGCGTTGTATTTTTGTTAGAACCACTCAGCATATCCGTCAGCAGCGCTGATCGAATAATACTACGATCGCATGATCAATTTGGAAATGAATGAAGTTACAGATTGATCAAAACGAAACGTAGAACTGACAAGATTCGTTAATAAATTCTCATGTTCGTTTTTTAAACACTAATGATCGCCTAGTAGTCGAAATTCGACAGTAAATATGTAGATGAGCATTAAAAAAACTACATTTTTTAAGTTTGTATAATAAGCAAGCTATATGTTTTCATTTTCACATTAATAGCGCATATTTAAATATGTCCAAGTCGAAATCTACGCGATCGCTTTGGAACGGCGTAATATTGACGCACACTACAATGTTATCTCTGTGTGCGTGTCAGGACGAGCGTGAGGCTATAACAGTTGCCTTTAGTTGCACGAATCACTTTGATCTTTGATTATAATATACCTGTCTTTGATACCATTGGAACTAAAATAATAAAAAAATAATTTCCATATAATGGCCTATATAGTGTATAGAAATCGTATATCGAGTATATTATAATATATGTTCTAATTGAAAAATATGTATTGTATAAAATATATATCATTTGATAAACTTTTATTCTGTTTCATAATGTAAACATAATTCATCAAACTAACAATTTCATTAGTGTCGGCGGGGATTAGTGTTGTCAGGTCTAGCAAGTAAAATTTCGGGACGGAAGGTAAAAATAATCGGGGATTTGGTTTTCATATCCGAACATCTACAATGACCACAAAATATAGGTTTCTTTGTAGCCTTTTTGTCCTTTATTGAGAGCCTTTAGTGGTAGCTCAGATGGTCAACGCTCACTGTAAATATCACAGTATGCGAGTAATGCCAGAAATTATGACTGTAACTTTACTTTACTTTTGTGCTTTATAATTATTATTCAGGTCTGACCTCATGAAGGAATAACTTTTTATCCAAACATCGTAAAAAATGATTTTTTTTCATTTTAGGCAAACTAAAACAATTTTGAACTGTTTGTTTTTTTTTTTTTTTTTGCAGGCCCTGAATTTTTCAAATCACTCATTTTAATATAATTCTGTTTAAAACTTTTGTGTTTTATTTCGACTGGTGAGACAATGTCGTAGTAAAAATATTTTAATGTGGTAGTAGCTAACAGATGTAATCATTTTTGCTGTCAAAATTATGGATTAAAATATAGAATAAGAAGGGTAGTGAAAATCGGGACGTTTGGCGTCCCGATCGAGGGTGAATCGGGACGTGTTACTAGACGCTTGAAAATCGGGACGTCCCGCGCAAATCGGGACACCTGGCAACACTAGCGGGGATCGAACCTAAATTGTTCGCATTTACGGCGAGCAACTCGCCTTTGAGCTACTTAACTCAAGCACGGCTCAAATGTTTTATATCGCTCAGATATAATGCCTAAGTCGAACAAAACAGCGGCACGGCCGTATCATCATTGCGAGACTTGGTTATCTTACAAGTTATGTTTTTGATGGCATGTCTTTGTTTAATCATAACGTTATCTCCACACTAGGAATTTTTCCTAAGTACATCATGGGGGCAGTTTAAATACATTAATTTCACAAGGACAAACATCCAGACCTGGAACAATTATTTGTGTAATACAAATTTTTGTTCCATGTGGGATTCGAACCCGCGGCGCTCAGCGCTACAACTCATAACCAAGTCAGGAGCCAAAGGTGAAAACCAACGATTTTGTATTTTTACTTGATCCGAATTGCTTACGTCCATTACTCATTTGTAAAAAAATATGTATGATATGGAAATTTGCCACCATTACATCATTTAATATTTAAATATTACTATCAAAAATATCTCTTATAAAAGTCTCAATCGTTTAAAATGCTCGATAGTGCTATAGTTATAGTATAGTGTAGTATAGCCCTATCGGTGTATCAACGCGATCGCGCGGTGTCGGTGAGAAAACGTAATACGTCCTGTCGATGGGATTACCCGGAGCGTACTGAATCGAACGGCGTCTGCGCATGATGATTTATAGTATTTTTAAAATAATTATATAAAATAATTGACAAAATAAAACGAGCTAAATTTTTTTTTGGATATTTAACATTACATGTATTTGGATAAAATAATTAAAATAGATATGTTTATAACCTAATACATGGAAAAAATTACATTGAAGTAGACAGTTTTGGTGATTTCATAATATTATTTTATAATATTAAATCGAAATATTTTCGTAATTTAGGTTTTGCACTAAAAGACTATATATTCCATTATAATAACGCTTAAAATAAAGTATTTTAATTTATAATAATGGTTGTATTCAACCTGAAAAATAACTCTGATGCATATTTTCGTAAAACGCTGTGAAGGGATTGTCTTCGCCCTAAAAACCGTCATAAAAACTATGATTTTGCTATGTACTAAATAAAGACTTCATCTTTCTAAAGCCCTTATTTTCAGCAAATAATCTCCTCACATCGTCACGATATCGCCTTTGGAAAAACCATAAAACATGTAGTTTTCGACGCGAAACGCATATGCCTTCTTAAATCACAGGTATTTCATATACAAAATATAAAATAAACGCTTTTTGCGCACAGACTGTTAAAAAGAAACATTTAAAATCACGAAAAATTTAGTAGTAATTACTTGTTGGCAACATTTTATTTTTATTAACTGGCTTTACGGCTCTGGGTTCTAGTCCTTCTGAGCCTATCACTTCTTTCGGAATTTTCATTTTTATATTCTTTTTCTTTACAATATGCTGATGCGTCACATTGCAAAGCCTTTGGGAGATTTTGACGATAACTCGACCCAGCGGACAGTTGATAACGAAAGCCACTCAAGTTCATGTGGTGCCCAAGCCATCAAATAACTTGAGATTTATATCGACACTTAATTCACAAAATCGCATCACTTTTACGAATTAAACTCCACTTTAAACCATTATTTAAGCGACAAAACTGGAGCGACCATCCGTCTACGGCTAAGTTCCCGCCAAAACTCCGCAACTTTTTAAAATTTGTTGTCAATATAGTTTACTTTGTGCAACTGTTTGACCACATACTACGAGTTTGACATTTGCTATAAACATAAACAAACGACAGACATAATATGTGTTTGGCATTGGCATTATGAAGATATACAAAAAAAAATTAATTTAAGATATTTGTAACACATATAAGGCACATAGGAGTGTAAAACGCTAATACTTGATTAGCGTTATGTACTCCTCCGAATTAACTTTAAACTATACCATATGTCATGATCCTCCGTGCGTGCAATGTCCTTAAAAACGGGTACAAATATTAGATATAATATGTAGACGTATACGTGATGTGACGTCACAAAACTTAACCGTCTCCAAGTGACCAGTTCTGTTGTTCCAGGATGCGGCTATCTGCGTAAAATTCCACACGGAAAGAGAACGAAACCCGGACAAGTTCAGCTCGCGCATGAAGAACAAGCTGTGGTACTTCGAGTTCGCGACTTCTGAGCAGTTCGCCGCCAGCTGCAAAAACTTGCACGAACACATTGATCTTGTGGTAATAATACGTTTTATTGATTAACCAGGATATACAGACAAACGACGGAACGGTCAAATTTTTAAAAATGATTGTTCAAGTCTTAATGGCAAGCAAATTATAGAAAGATACTACAATATGTATGTAGCGTATATAAGAAAATAGCTTGATGCAGTAATGTATTGCTAAAGCTTTAAGTTGTTGCTTTTTATAATTCATTATTAAACGTTGCTGCACTTGCTGGTTCTGTTATTTTACAAACCTTAATTATAGCAATATCAAAAACTTAGGTTGTTTTTAAACTAATAACGGTATTTAATAACTAAGTATGCAGCAAATTTAAAACCAATGGTCCAGCATAATATAAAAGAATCTTACTTTTTAACCAACTTTAAAAAAAAGGAGATACTCAATTCGACTGTGCGTTTTTTAATATGGGTTACCTCAGAACTTTTCCTAAGTGAACCGATTTTAATGATTATTTTTTTATTTGAAGGCTGGTGCGTCTTGTGTGGTTCCGTATAAATTTGATTAAGATCTGAGCAGTAGTTTTTGAATTATCCGTAATAATGCGTATTCAATTGACTTCAAATACATTGATGATGTTCTCATTTTATTTATATTGAAGTCGGTTGTAGAAATTTTTTAATTTTACCAATTGCTTACCAGCTGATAGACAGCTCACCTATCTGCTCAGACACAGGTTCTCGATCTAGGTTGAATCTTAGAAGACTTTTTTGGTTTAGTATCGATTTAATTGGTCTTTCGATTCTTGAGTATTTTTCAATAAATCCTTGAATCTTAAGCACTTAATATCTATCGATCCGAACCTTTCCCTGAAGTTTTGGTAAAATTACATCAAATATTGAGTCGTAATCTGTGAGGTCTTAATGTCGATTCTCATTTGATTAGAATCGAGAGTGGCAGGCATAGAATACTATAATACATACATAATAGAACGGGGGAGTGGGCGGAGCCCGTGTAGCCACTAAAATGCCACTAACACGTCAATTCACACGCATAAATGTCAACACGAGATGTGTTTTGACGTTACAATCGTTTCCAAGTTTCGCATGCAAGTTATTAATAAAATGCCAAATTGCACGCTATTTACAAATAAATATGTATTAAAATCCGTCTATCAACACAGCGAATCGGGTTTGTAGTAGTGATGAACTGATAATACGACGTAATTGCTTGTATGTGTGCTCCCGGCGACGCCTATCCTAGTACAAAATAAGGTTCACAGCCATTCTATTGTGTATCCCGGAAACGTCAACGACACTGCCTCCAAAGCTCCTTCGGTTCTATCACATAAGTGCTACCTCCGATAAACATAGGTTGAAATCCATTGTACCATTGAATCTCCATTACCATTACATTTAACTCTTAATTAACATTTTTAATAATATTTTAAGGTTGTTAGAATCGAAGTGAGTTTTTAGATTAGACATATCAAAACATTCTGAACGTGTTCACAGTGTGATGGATTGTCTCTGGAACTAAGCAAGGGACCAGCGCTACAAGGGGTGGCACTTTTGAACATACCGTACGCCCATGGCGGTTCCAACCTTTGGGGCGCAAGCGGAGCACACCGTCGTGGTCGTTTCCCTAACGCTCAACAAGGTACGCGTATTATTCCTGATAATTAACTTTCATTACAATAACAAGCGAAAATAACGAATTCTAAGTTATTCTTGCTTGTTAACTCACGCCCAGGGCATTTACTTATTCTCTCGTAACTGCCTTGTTATTTTAATTAATCAAGCGTTACTTCGTTAAAGATCTTAAAAATTTATATCCGCGTATAAAATAAAATGACGTGTCTTGTGTAGTCTAAATAGCACCTCTCACTCTACCTGAATTAAGAATAAAATAAAATGATGGATATAAGCAAATTAATTTTTCGATCTTTAACACCTTGTTATTATTAGTCATACATATTCTTGTAAATATGAGTTTCAAAATTAATCATCTTCATTCTTCATACACACCAGCATTTAATTTGATATTACGAAGGTTGCATACGTATTATCTTTCTCATTTGAAACAACTAAAGCTAATATATATATATATATATATATATATATATATATATATATATATATATATATATATATATATCTTTATATTTTACAGACATCGGTGATAAACTTATAGAAGTTATAGGTTTGGAAAATTGCCTACATATGGGACAAGTACGAACAGGTGAGATAAATAATTTATACATATGTAAAAATACTTTTTACAATCTTCACCGAAACAAATTATAATAAATCAGCCGCTAAACCGAATACGCAAGGACCTAATTATTTACAAGGGAACTACTTATTTCATAGTGAAATTTCTTCTAATAAAATATAGCATACTTAATGGACATAAACTCATTAACAACTATTGACACAAATTTGTATAATTATATCAAATAAATGAGTATAATAAATATCAAAGATCTCTGTCTGTAGCTCCTACAGAAAAGAAAGAAATAACAAATAAGTCTTTTATTAGTTTGTTTTACGAAGTGACTGTTCTGATTTCACGAATAGAAGGAATTGAATTTTATTATTTAATTTTATATTGTACAAACATCGGGTGGGAACTTGAATTTACGATAAATGAACATATTTCGAGGAAATATAGCATCGCAGTAAACTCATATATTATTATATTTCATAACCCTTCCAGAAAGGAAATTTTGCGCCCAACTTATACTTATTGTATGTTAGTCTTAATGTAATGTTTCGCCTTGGTAAAAATTTTAACGGGTACCAGATGGACAATAATACTTAATATTTTTTTATTGAATAGTTTAGGTAAACACATGCATGATAGAAAAATGAAATGAAAGAACACATGTACTAAGGAACTGCTTATTTCATGTCTTAATTTCTTCCAGCACGCCTATCGTTTGAGGATGACTCATCTTTAGCTTATAAAATAAAAACAGATTATTTAGCAACGTTTTCTTTGCCTGAATAATTTATTTAGATTTTTACTCAACTTACTATAATGTATACACCATTTATTTCTTAGGTTTATAGTAGATATATATATTATGTTTAAAATGAAAATTGTAAATCTATTGCACGACTGATGAGGCTACTGTTGTTGTGTTAATAATACGTCATCTTCAACTTGTACACAGTAATGCAATAAATGAATTATTATTATTATTATAGGTCTTAGGGCATCAGGACGTCGGTTAGCACAATGCAGCTCTATAACAATAACAACGAAGAGAACTTTTCCGATGCAAATTGACGGCGAGCCTTGGATGCAACCACCTTGCAAGGTAAACAGTGCATTGAATTATTTATGTCCTTTCAATATAGAAGTCTTTGATCCGTCACGTAAACAAAACGACGACTGCGTAATTTCGAGGCAGAGCAGAGGTTGTGTTGGTTGTCGCAGGTCTTGTGTTGATTGAATCCCAGCTGGGGGGTTTAACAGTCAACTGTACAATAATAAGCTGTAAAGATGAAATTATTTTATAATTACTATTAAATAACCACTATTACATATACTTCACTTTCTTTTAATAATTACCAAAATTAATGCAGTATTTTAATTGCAGATAACAATTACGCACAAAAACCAAGTTCCAATGCTAATGGGACCAGCACCTGAAAAGGGACGTGGATTTTTCAAGCTCTTTGCACACTGCTAATCGTTTTTCCACTCATTCCAATAATTTTATTTAGATCTAAATTAAATATAGTTAAGTATAGCTTACATAGTTAACTGATGTAAGTTGCTGATTATGTTATGTAAATTTGCAAAATTCTATTTTAATTAAAATAATTATATCAACTTTGTATTAATTGCTCAAAGTTTACAATGGATTTTTCTAATTCGAACACGTACATAGGATTTGGCTACTGTGACTATATAGCGACGTTATTATTTGATATTAAATGTTTGTTAGCGGAAATGTGTTTACCTGTTACTTTAATTATAATAGGATAATATAATCCAAAAATGAAAACGTTTCTATCTATTTGTAATAATAGTTTTATCTCGTCACAATTATTTCGCGCGTGTTTCAATTTAATAATACATATATCATTTCACTTTTTAATAATTTATTACAACTATTGCGTTGAAAATGTTTTACCTAGTGTAATTAAACCTACCATTTAAGTTGAATATTTATAAATAATTGTTGTCGACCTGAAAGTGTCGTCTAGAGAATTTATATTTTGTTCCTGCCATAGAATATTTAATAGGTTATATATCAATATCTATTTACTTAGAAACATAGTTTTTAACATATTATAATATAATTCAAAATAGTGCTTGACGTCCACGGTATATAAACATTACGTGTTTTGAAAATTTAATATGTACCAAGTGAAACGTCCATTTTTGCGATATTGTATAAATATATTATGAAAACAAACTAAGTCACTTAACTTTACAGGTAAGTACATTTTACTTTCAATGTATGATAAGTATTCCTACGCTTTTGCAACGATTATACAAGTTGTATTTTAAAAACAGAAATCTTAGACGAATTAGTAAATTTAAATAATAATTGTAAATTTAAATAATTGCAATGGTTGGATTTGATTATCTATAGCATAGACAATTGATCTGCTCTCGGGTTTTTATTCCCACGCAGATGTTTTTTCTTTGTATTAGTGTCTATGTCGAAATACAGTAATATTATACTTCTCTAGTACATATTATATTAGTATGGTATTTATAATTATGTAACGAGTTATATTATAGAACATTGGAATCGTATATTGGATCAGGCCAAAAAAAAGGTTTTGGGTTTTTCTGTCAAGAAAACCTCAGTAGCAGCCCGGAGGCTGCAAGTCGGCGGTGTTTCATCCCCGTACCTCGGCAGCACGTAAAACCATCCAGCACCTAATCTCTCGCCGGTATCTGTTTACCGTCCCATCGAACTATAAGAATGAGGGAATAGAAATTGTGTAATTGTACACTTGGGTACTATATCAAATAATACTCAGGTACTATAGCAAATCCCGTCCTGCGCCGATGACTATTATACTTTAAGGCTGGCAGCCGTGACCTAAATTCTATCTGGAGAATACAATTTTATTAGTACGTAATAAAAAAAATACTCGTTTATTTACTTTGGAATTATACACTTTGGAAAAAACAAAACCAGATATGTATATCGATGTATAGTCACTCACGAAGGATAGGGTAGCCATATGTCCCCGTACATTGGGACGTGTTCGGGGTTATAACCCCATGTCCTGGTCAATAAGGCAGTTAAAGCGGTCGTATGCTCCAAAAATGCTTTTATCTGGTTCACACACTATAGAATTTTGAACAAGTTTATAGTATACTATATACGCAAAATTAAAACAATAGGTAGACAGCCATCTTAAAACGTGAAACGCAAAAAGTGGTATAAATGAAGATGAGTGAGCCTAAGAAAATAAGGATGTTGAATTGTTTAGTTATCTTATAAATATCTGGCACAAATAAAAAGTAAAATATTTTATCCCAATGTTTAAATGTTTGACTATAATTTATATAAGATTAAACAAGTTTTTTTTTAATTTCCACGATATAGGCGTATAGTAAGTATAAAAGCAAGTGACAAGCGTATTGTTAGTCAACCCCCCCCCCATTTGATAGTGACAATCTAATAAAATATACAGGGAGACGTGGATGCAGGTGGTTCAGGACCGTGCTTTTCAGTAATATTGGAGAAGCATTTGTTTAACAGTAGGTATATGATGAGCTGTAATTATGACGATGATGATGATAGGTATATAAGTACGCCTGTCTTATTTCAAATATCCCGATCAGCGTTCCAACATTTATGGTAACCCTAAAGTGAGCCCAACGGCTGAGATAAATATCACAAACACTCTGATTTGTACGGAGTTAAGGAACGATAACGACTGATGAATATCTCCATTCTTTTCTCCCGCTCGTAATTTCGTCGCATGTCATTTGTGTCATGTCTATCGCTATGTCTTTTATGTTACGAGAAAACGGCCGCTTTATACGTAAACAACATTTGGTAAAAATACACCATCTTGTGAGTTAAAGTTAATTCCTTCTTGTACTGTGCCCGAAGTGTTACTTATAGCTTTTCTTCTCGTTTTTTTTTTGTTTTTATTTAATGTTATATATTCGTTATTGTTAGTGTTTTTTATTATATTATTTGATATTATTTTCATTACTAGTTAAATGTAATGAAGGATTTCTACTATGGAGTCGCAGTTTGGCTGCTACGAACCCTTAAAATTAAAGTTAATTTTACGCACATAAATTGTATACGTCTCTTGACTGGATACAGACCTCCTATTATTTTGAGAGGGTACTAAGGGAAAGAAAGTATCCACCGAACTGCCTGCCCCAAAGCATGTTAAGGCACTTCAAATTCCTTCGAAATAATTTTTAATTGTCAGACTTGTAGAATTCCTTTCCTAGGAATCCCTTACTTTGGATGTATTCCTTCTCCGCCAAGCACGTGATTTAAAATTAAAATTAATAATTTCATTGGTATCTTTGTTGATCTTACCCGTTCTGTTCGCGTACAGTAAAATGTATGGCGGGTGCTTAGCTCCTGAGCTACCAGGACTCTATTTACAAGCCCGTAAAAGAAATTAATTCACAAAAAATTAAGTCTTTGTGTAATATTTGTAGAGGTACCGCGAAGGATTTTTATTCTTATAAAATAGAAGATAGTTTTATAGAAAAGTTGACGATATGATCGATAGATTAAGACTCTTCTGAAGACTTATTTACTTCTACAGGCGTCAATGATAAATTTATTTATGCTACTAAAAATTAGTAACACATGTTATGAACCCCTGGAACTTTGTTTACATTATTAATTGCGTTTCGTCAGCCTATCTTTAGACTAGATTGATACTAAATGTAATAACTCTCCACTCTTTATTTTCTCTGATGTTAGGGATATACTTTCGTTTCCTTGTAGTTTCGGGGACATCAATTATTATCACCAAATGTTTCTTTTTCTTTAAATAGTCGTAATATCTAAGTAATTTATTTTGTTGTATACCTACCCCAATTTATTTATACAGCAAGTAAAACAGAAATGAGACAATGCTTATACTGTACTATACTAACTACTGTATCGTGATGTTCGTACTGTTCTGATGTATATAAACACTACTATTTTTAAACCATTTCACGTGTCACCACATCATGGTCACCACCATTATGATAAGTGGTATGGTAAGAGATGCTGGAATTCTATGATCGTGGGTAGCTCAGAATCGTGCTTTGGGGAATGCCTATGTTCAGCAGTGGACTTGTGAAGTGGAAAACGATTGCTAATAAAAATTTGTTGATGGTTAGGGATGTTACAGTGAAAGATTAACATAACAATATTTATAGTATTATATAATTAACTAGATAATTAAAATTATGTTACTTCTTTACTCGTTAGATATACTTTAGCAGGCTAAGGCTCCTTCTCACTTAAGCATCTTCATTAGAAAATTTGTACAGAAAGGTTATTTCTTGACATATACGTTATTTTCAAGTTCGTATTTACTTACGTAAGTGCAAAATGCCTGCCTGAAAGTAAAATGTAAATTGTAATGTAAATAAGTACGTTTTACTTACACTATAAATATTTTACATTTTTTGTTAATGATTTTAGATTTTTACACTGGTTTGCTCGTAGATTTTCTATCTTGAATATACCTTTAGTACCCGGTTGACCGAGTTTTGCTCGGTATTTCGCTCGGTTTTTTTTAGATTCGTGTGTTTTGGAAATTATATTTAGATACAAATTACATACTGATGAAATACGAATAATATTTTTTGATCTTAGCGACATAATAGAAAAAACTGAACTGATTATTTGAATAAAAAAATCATGAGTGCAATTTGTTTAATTTAAAGTTTCGTGTTTTTTTAAATACTAAAAAAAGGGCTCGAAAAAATAGATTTTCTCAAAAAAGAAAGGAACATGAAAAAAAAGTTAAAAAAAGTCGGTCGGTCGGTCTGGGCTCGAACCGGGGTTTTACGATTCTGTGACCGACCATTATACCAATTAAGCTATTTATAATCACTAACAATCCGTCAAAATTTACCTTCTTATTCTAACGATATTGTAGCAGTTTTTCATTGCCTAAAAACACGGACAAAAAGACATTTTCTAAAAATAAATCCTAGCTAGATCGATTTATTATCCCCGAAACTCCCTGGACACTAAATTTTACGAAAATCGTTGGAGCCGTTTCCGAGATCCCGATTATATATATATATATATATATACAAGAATTGCTCGTTTAATAGTATAGGATTAAAAAATAATGTGTTTAATATGTAATTTTGTTTGTTAGACATTATTAACAAAATTCATATGATAAATATAATTATATTATTTCATAATAAAGATCGGAGAACTATTTCCCCTTGTAAATGTTATTATTAGTTATATTTATTTTCTTAGGTTATTGCACCAAATGCATTTGCTCCTGGTAATGTTATTAAATGCTTTTTTATTATTAATATTGTGGTAAATGTAACTTTTAATAAAATGTATTGATGTCTGAATGAATGTATGTGCTCGGTTTGTCGATGTCGCTGTTATCATTTTAGTGTATTATACTATATCTCTAGCAGTTACTGTAATATTGTTATTAATTACTTGAAATTTGAAATAGGAATAGAAAATCGTTGCGGTGAAACCAATTAAAAATCTGTGCCAGCTTTAATAGTTTTTAAGAGATATAAATTATTATTATTATATTAAATATAATTGTAACGAATACATGTGCATTTAAAATACAATTGCGTTGATTTAATTTACATCTCTTTCCCCAAGTGGTTAAACCTATAATGCTGTCGACTTATGAGTTATTGACACTTTTCAAATCGTCAATTAAAATAACTTATATTTATTGCAGTATTTCTTTTGATCAAATTCTTCACTTATTAAATGTCGTCATATATCCCAAAAAACATTTTTATATGTTTTGAAAATAGGAAATATAATATCTTTTGAAAAAAAAAAGCTCTACGCTGTGCACGGGCAGCTTCTAACGCGTTTCTGTAAAGATTTTAAAGCAGGTAAGAGTAGATCGTAGTCCCAATCCATTTTAGTGGGCGCTCCATCATGCGAGTTTCCTCATGATATTTTTCTTCACCACCCATCATGTGAGTCAGCACTTAAAATTGCGACGAAGGATTTAACTAGTGACGGTAAGACTAGAACTTGGTTTGCTTTCGTATAATGAATTTAAAGGTGAGCTATCGTATTACGTGTCCATGGGCCGCAGTAGCCACTTCCCATCCGGAGGATACAAGTTCGTCTATAATTTCAGTTTTATTAAAAAGAAAAGCGGGAGCTTAGTAGATTTAGGTACGTAGATATGCGGTATAACAACGAGGCGGTGACTGCCTCGTTGGTCTAGTGGTTGTAGTAGTGCGACTGCTGGTCATGAGGTTCTGGGTTCGAATCCCGGGTCGGGCCAAAAAATCAATTATTAAGTTTTTCTGTCAAGAAATTCTCAGTGTGTAAAGAGAAATGTATGGGTGTCATGATCTTAGTCCGGTAGATCCGGGGGTGACACCGTGACTGGCACGCCAGACACGGACGTCGATGACACTGAGGTCATCAGCATGAAAGAGATTGAACGTGCAATTCGAAGTTTGAAATGTGGTAAGGCTGCGGTACTTGACAGAGTTACTGCTGCAATGGTCAAGAACGGTGGGCCTCGCTTCTGGGACAGCTTTCATCTGCCGTGCAATTTGTGCTGGCGGACGGGAGGTGTCCCGGATGATTGGCGATCCGCGGTCATTGTGCCTTTATATTTACCTTTAGGTAAAGGTTCACATTTCGACTGCGGGTGCTATTGGGCGATCAGCTTGACCAGTTTAGCAAGTAAAGTTTACTCGAAGGTTTTGACACGTAGGATGCAAGAGAAATGGGAAAGATTCTTATAGGAGGCACAATGCGCATTTAGACCTGGAAGAGGATGCACGGATCAAATGTTTTCTCTCCGCATGATCACGGAAAAGCTTCTTACTGTTAACCAGAGGATTTTCTGTGCTTTTGTGGATCTGGAGAAAGCATTTGATAAGGTTGTAAGGAAGAAAATGTGGGAAATGTTGCCGAAATATGGTGTGGATGGTCGATTGTTAAGGGCTGTGCAGTCACCTTAATATGACTGTAAAGCCTGTGTGCGGGTAGGGCATGACTTGTCACCCATGTTTAGCGTCCAAGCGGGCGTAAAACAGGGTTGTGTCACGTCTTCCTGGCTGTTCATACTGTATCTCGACAACTTTTAACAGAAGCTGAGAAATAACTGTTTGGGTGTGACACTAAAGTAAATTGTCTGCTGTATGCTGTTGATGCAGTACTTATTGCACCATCAGAAGCAGAACTGCAGGCATTAGTCACGTGTATGAAAGAGGAATGTGAAATTAAAGGTCTCCGTTTGATTGCTAATAAAACTAAGGTTCTGGTATATGAAAAGGACGAAGAAAGAACGAAATGTGAAATATGGGTAAATCAGGAATGTCTAGAACAGGTAAATGAAATTGTATACTTGTGAAGTGCTTTCAGCCGGGATGGAAGATGTGATTTAGATGTAGAAGTCAATGGTGCCCTGAATGCGTTAGTTAAAAGGCAAGGCGTAGTGAAGAGTGCACGCCTTGCAATACATAACGCAGTGTTGGTACCGACTTTGTTATATGGCAACGAAACCTGGGTATGCCAGACATTGCATAAAAGCAAGTTGAATGCAGTGGAGATGCAATCTCTTCGTAAAATGTGCGGCGTCACCATAGCCGACCGAAAGCGAAACGAAGAGATTCGCAATATGGCAGAATTGAAAAATGACCTTATCACAAAAATTGATAGGGGCGTACTCCGATGGTTTGGGCACGTTGAGCGAATGAGTGAAGACCGAATGGTGAAGAAATTATATAGCGCGAAAGTGTCGAAGTAGACCGAGACTAACTTTCGAAGACCATGTGAGCAAATCACTCGAAGAGGGGAAGGTCAAGAGTACTCGGATACCTAGACGTGCATGTATGAAGAAGATAATGAACCTGAAAAAGCGAAAGAGGTATATAAGGATCGTGACACTTGGCGATCTGTTCTCTCTGGATACCCTGTTAGGAATTGTGCGTGAATATAAGTAAGTAAAGTAAATTCTCAGTAGCTGCCCGGAGTCAGTCAGTCACGGGGGTGAGACACCGCCAAGTTGGCGGTGTCTCAACCCCGTTCCTCGGTAAGCACGTAAAGCCGTTGGTCCTGCGCCCGATCTCTCTCCGGTCGTGTCGGTTTACCGTCCCATCGGATTATGAGAGTGGGGGAATAGATAGTGCACCTGTGCTTGCGCATACACGAGCACTATAATCCTGTGTTGCGCCGATGGCTAGCCTCCTTTGACGCAGGCTGCCGTGGCCGAAATTCGGTCTGGAGGACATTGTATGCGTATAGTATTTTTTGCGGCAGGTTGGTCTTAAACAGAAACAGAAACTTTTTTGTTCAATTTAGATTATAAATAATACTTATTGGTTCGGGAAAAACCTCTGTCCCGGGAGGAACCAGCAGGAAAACTAGCGGGACTTTTTTTAAATAACAGCTTACAATCGTGTATGCTACAGTTAACAACACAACAATTTAAAAATAGCTTGGTAGCGATTACCCTTCCCAGGGGATCTACTTATCCTTCCCAGGAGGGCTTTCCTGTGTGCATGGTTACACATTGTTTTAGTGTGCGTAAGTTCGGAAGTCAATCATCTTAGTTCTATTTTGATAAGCTGAATTACGTTACTTGAGGTTACGAACACAAGCGCGTGAAATTTATTTGCATTATCTCATGTAATGCTCAATGCTCACCCGCCTTCACGCGATAGGTAACAACCACTTCTATGTACATAGTTGTTGTATAGAGATGTAGATGTACTCGTGATCGAGTAGGTATGCGAGTACATTTTTACTACTCTATGTTTCATCGCTTCATTAGAATACAATCATTATTGTTACGCCTCTGTCATCAAAGCTTATAGAGATTCTTTATAGGCTTTGTATGACATACGACAAGTAGTTACTTTATTAGTTAAATGCATATTTGCATAAATTGAATAGATTTTATTTATATTTATTATTCAAATTTAGAAGAGTGAGCAAAGATAAATAAAGATGTAGGTTTTAGATATTTTTACTCATCATATATATTAACAGCCCTTAAGCGCAATTGGAGCATCACAGAAGAGTGCGGGAGGTGAAGGAAGGAAAAGGAGGTCTTCGCTCTGTATAAAGACGCAATAATAGGCTGACCTGACAAAAAACTTGTCACCACATGGAAGATATCATTATAGCCCTTCAAGACAGCCAAGGCCATATTGAACATACCAGTAGACCTCCATCGAGAAATGGATTAAGAGATATTAAAAAAGTTAAAGTCACAGCCTATCAAGACAGCCAAGGCCACATTGAACATACCAGTAGACCTCCATCGAGAAATAGATTTAGAGATATTAAAAAAGTTAAAGTCACAGCCTATCAAGACAGCCAAGGCCATATTGAACATACCAGTAGACCTCCATCGAGAAATAGATTTAGAGATATTAAAAAAGTTAAAGACACAGCCTATCAAGACAGCCAAGGCCATATTGAACATACCAGTAGACCTCCATCGAGAAATGGATTAAGAGATATTAAAAAAGTTAAAGTCACAGCCTATCAAGACAGCCAAGGCCATATTGAACATACCAGTAGACCTCCATCGAGAAATGGATTAAGAGATATTAAAAAAGTTAAAGTCACAGCCTATCAAGACAGCCAAGGCCATATTGAACATACCAGTAGACCTCCATCGAGAAATGGATTAAGAGATATTAAAAAAGTTAAAGTCACAGCCTATCAAGACAGCCAAGGCCATATTGAACATACCAGTAGACCTCCATCGAGAAATGGATTAAGAGATATTAAAAAAGTTAAAGTCACAGCCTATCAAGACAGCCAAGGCCATATTGAACATACCAGTAGACCTCCATCGAAAAATGGATTAAGAGATATTAAAAAAAGTTAAAGTCACAGCCTATCAAGACAGCCAAGGCCATATTGAACATACCAGTAGACCTCCATCGAGAAATGGATTAAGAGATATTAAAAAAGTTAAAGTCACAGCCTATCAAGACAGCCAAGGCCATATTGAACATACCAGTAGACCTCCATCGAGAAATGGATTAAGAGATATTAAAAAAGTTAAAGTCACAGCCTATCAAGACAGCCAAGGCCATATTGAACATACCAGTAGACCTCCATCGAGAAATGGATTAAGAGATATTAAAAAAGTTAAAGTCACATCCTATCAAGACAGCCAAGGCCATATTGAACATACCAGTAGATCTACATCGAGAAATGGATTAAGAGATATTAAAAAAGTTAAAGTCACAGCCTATCAAGACAGCCAAGGCCATATTGAACATACCAGTAGACCTCCATCGAGAAATGGATTAAGAGATATTAAAAAAGTTAAAGTCACAGCCTATCAAGACAGCCAAGGCCATATTGAACATACCAGTAGACCTCCATCGAGAAATGGATTAAGAGATATTAGAAAAGTTAAAGTCACAGCCTATCAAGACAGCCAAGGCCATATTGAACATACCAGTAGACCTCCATCGAGAAATGGATTAAGAGATATTAAAAAAGTTAAAGTCACAGCCTATCAAGACAGCCAAGGCCATATTGAACATACCAGTAGACCTCCATCGAGAAATAGATTTAGAAATATTAAAAAAGTTAAAGTCACAGCCTATCAAGACAGCCAAGGCCATATTGAACATACCAGTAGACCTCCATCGAGAAATGGATTAAGAGATATTAAAAAAGTTAAAGTCACAGCCTATCAAGACAGCCAAGGCCATATTGAACATACCAGTAGACCTCCATCGAGAAATAGATTTAGAAATATTAAAAAAGTTAAAGTCACAGCCTATCAAGACAGCCAAGGCCACATTGGACATACCAGTAGACCTCCATCGAGAAATGGATTAAGAGATATTAAAAAAGTTAAAGTCACAGCCTATCAAGACAGCCAAGGCCATATTGAACATACCAGTAGACCTCCATTTAGAAATAGATTTAGAGATATTAAAAAAGTTAAAGTCACAGCCTATCAAGACAGCCAAGGCCATATTGAACATACCAGTAGACCTCCATCGAGAAATAGATTTAGAAATATTAAAAAAGTTAAAGTCACAGCCTATCAAGACAGCCAAGGCCATATTGAACATACCAGTAGACCTCCATCGAGAAATGGATTAAGAGATATTAAAAAAGTTAAAGTCACAGCCTATCAAGACAGCCAAGGCCATATTGAACATACCAGTAGACCTCCATCGAGAAATGGATTAAGAGATATTAAAAAAGTTAAAGTCACAGCCTATCAAGACAGCCAAGGCCATATTGAACATACCAGTATACCTCCATCGAGAAATAGATTTAGAGATATTAAAAAAGTTAAAGTCACAGCCTACATACGTCCCACTGCAGGGCACAGGCCTCCTCTCATTTCTGAGAGAATTTTAAGACAAAGAAATGTCCGCCGCGCTGCCCCAATGCGTGTTGGCGAACTTCACGTGTCTTCGATTATTTTTTTTCCTATTTCTCAGATGTGAAGGTTTCCTCATGATGTTTTCGTTCACTACCGAGGACGTGGTAAATCAGTACTTAAAATTGCAATTAACAATTTCATTGTTGCCGGCGGGGATCGAACCCGTATTGCTCACGTACTCTGAATTTTACAGCTAGCGCTAACCATCTGAGCTATAATCGGGTCTTAAGGATATACAATGATATTTTTGCATTTCGGATTATTTCGATAGTGATCAAAATTTCTTCAAATCAAATATTACCTACCTATCGATTATGTTACTAAATTTATATAGTCAAACCTAACGCCCACGAAAAGAAGAAAAAAAGGTTATATCAAATAATAGTTAGTGTGTGTACCGTTTGGTGGTCTAACGTCGGTGTGATTCGTCACAGCTTCTTACCAAACGGGATAAGCATTACCGTAGATATGTTCCGTGAACTAAAGACACGAACACAGAAGCATATATATATATATATATATATATATATATATATATATATATATATATATATATATATACAACATGTAACAAAAACCCTGTGGTTCCCGTTAAGTGTGTTATCAGAATCATTATCCAAGCACATAGAAATAATATTTTTTTTTCAAAAAAGCACATTTAAAAAAAAATAATATTGAAGAAAAAAAATTAATTTGCAAATTGTATGTCGTTTTATTTCCTCTAACTCACACGAGTATCGGTACTGCGGGGTCTTTGACAATCCTCTTACTTCTCGGCTAATGCAAAGATAAAAAGAACCACATACAATTTGCAAATTATTTTTTTTTTCATTAAAATTATTTTTTTATTTATTTCTACATGCTTGAATACTGATTCTAATAACGCAGTTAACGGGAACCACAGAACTATATATATATATATATATATATATATATATATGTGTGTGTGTAATATGTGTGTGTGTGTGTGTGTGTGTGTGTGTGTGGTATGTGAGTGTATAGTTAGCAAAAGCGTTTGCAATAAAGCTCATGAAAATTATGTATCTCATTTATTTGTGTTTTATTATACCACTGACAACTTTTACAACAAAGCAAAAAAAGTTCAGATCATTATTCATTGTTAACGGCCGCATTTTCTGACTAAACAACCAGAAGCCAAAAGATGATATGTGTAAGAATATTTGGATCGGTCCTAAGATAAAACTATCAGTGTTTTTCTATCCCCTTTAATTCTTTTAACGCATTCACCAGTGGTAGAATCATCATCAACAGCATTATAGCCCTTTACAAGTTCACTGCTAAACATAAATGTCACGTACGGAATGCCACATAGCACAGTACTGAGCCACCCGCATCCTTGACGTTCATATTTCATAGCACTCGCTATAGATCGCCGACCTTGAGCGAACGACCTTGAGCGAGCGACCTTGGATCGGTCCTAAGATAAAACTATCTGTGTTTTTCTATCCCTATTAATTCTTTTAACGCATTCACCAGTGGTAGAATCATCATCAACAGCATTATAGCCCTTTACAAGTTCACTGCTAAACATAAATGTCGCGTACGGAATGCCACATAGCACAGTACTGAGCCACCTGCATCCTTGACGTTCATATTTCATAGCACTCGCTATAGATCGCCGACCTTGAGCGAACGACCTTGAGCGAGCGACCTTGGATCGGTCCTAAGATAAAACTATCTGTGTTTTTCTATCCCTATTAATTCTTTTAACGCATTCACCAGTGGTAGAATCATTATCAACAGCATTATAGCCCTTTACAAGTTCACTGCTAAACATAAATGTCGCGTAAGGAATGCCACATATCACAGTACTGAGCCACCCGCATCCTTGACGTTTATATTTCATAGCACTCGCTATAGATCGCCGACCTTGAGCGAGCGACCTCGAACTTCCTTATGTAGCCAGCAATAAACTAGTAATTCTAATATTATAATATAATCGAGAATATGTGATCGAGAAGAAAATACTTCAAAACTAATTTTCTTTAATATTAAACCGAAAACAATCCCTTAATAAGAAATAAGCCTTCAATCTTCATCGATGAAAAATCTTGCCATAACCGTTGCTCGCGACTAATCTATTACATTATTTTCAATTCAAGGGAATTTTTAATCAATTATGTAGAGTACATTTTTAAAAAACGAGAGGGTTCTATATTAGGAGCGTATGTTTTTTTATTATTGTTTACCAATTCCTGGGAAACGGCTGAACCTAAAATTTTTGATATGTCATTGAAATGTTCTAAAAATTTACTGAATTACTTTAAATTTTATTAAATAGTCAGACCTAAGGATCGGAAAAGAAAATAATTCAGAAGAGATAACAATCCGGCGTTCTTACGAGTACAACCCAAGCTAATGATATTAAATTTTATACAACCAATGCCCGACCCTTCACTAGCCTAGATCTGAATCCGATAGATTACACGTTATTGTGGTCAGTATTAGATGACATTCGAACTTTAAAATTAACATCAAACTCCTATAATATTAATATTTGAGACAATGTAGTGGTTGTTTTTATTATTACTTATTCATCCTTTTAGAATAGATCATAGACAATAAACCTTTTTAATGACTGTCAATGCTCAATGCTCTCCTTTAGCCGCTCACACGCCCCAATTCATCACCAATACGTGATGGACGGGGGACTGCTTCATAGAGTTACGGAGGTTAGAGATCTAGGTGTACGTTTCACTGAATACTTAAATTTTATATTACATATAAGTAATAATAAAAATATCCTCCAGACCGAATTTCGGCCACGGCGGCCTGCCTCAACGGAGGCTAGCCATCGGCGCAGGACAGGATTACAGTGCCCAAGTGTATGCGCAAGCACAGGTGCACTCTTTATTCCCTCACTCTCATAATCCGATGGGACGGTAAACCGACACGACCGGAGAGAGATCAGGCGCAGCACAAACGGTTTTACGTGCTTTCCGAGGCACGGGGGTGAGACACCGCCAACTTTCTGACTCCGGGCACCTGCTGGGAATTTCTTGACATAAAAACTCAATAATGGATTTTTGGCCTGACCCGGGATTCGAACCCAGGACCTCATGATTAGCAGTCGCACTGCTGCAAGCACTAGACCAACGAGGCAGTTACATGTAAGTAATGTTTATATAACGGCATACCATAACCTCCGAATGATAATGCATCTAGCAAATAATTATTCCGATTGATAATGCATTCAGCGCTATATGATGCACTTGTAAGGAGTCACCTAAGCATTCTAAAATGTAGTGCCGTCATTTGGGCTTCTTGTGAAGCTAAATACAAACTTACGTTGAGAAAATCCAAAATAAATTTATTAGATTATGTACTTGAAACAATTCGAAGTAGACTCGGGCTATCCCTTGTACCATAACCTCCGAATGATAATGCATCTAGCAAATAATTATTCCGATTGATAATGCATTCAGCGCTATATGATGCACTTGTAAGGAGCCACCTAAGCATTCTAAAATGTAGTGCCGTCATTTGGGCTTCTCGTGAAGCTAAATACAAACTTACGTTGAGGAAATCCAAAATAAATTTATTTGATGCATGTACTTGAGGCAATTCGAATTAGACTCGGGCTATCCCTTGTTGTATCCTACTCCATTTTTGCTCGTTATGGTAGGGTACTACAAGCTCGAAGTCTGAAGAGAAGATGCTCTCGCTATGTACGTGTTCAAGGTGATGAGGGGTAGGATACACAGCCCAAGAGGGTTGGAGATGGTGCGAGCGAATGCGCCGGACGATTGCGCGGGGCACCCCGGCGTGGCGTCACACCGGCCGTCGTTACTGTTCGTGCGCGCGCAGCTCACTGATGCAGCAAGCGAGTGCATAACGCATTTCCCGCGCGCACTGCGTGTGATCAACACCATGTCGGAGCGAACTTGTGGCCGTAGAAGGAAAAGGGGAGACCTCCCGCCGGGCAAGGTGTTCTGCCCGGGGAGGGCCAACACTCCGTGTGATAGTTCGGAGATGTTCTATATATACTGTTTATGATTCGGAATTTTGATAGCGTGATTTAGGCTTCGGTGTGTTTCGCTTGCGGCGCGACGACAGCGCCGCCACAAACTCATTTGTTTTCATGTTCCAGTGAACATGAAAACAAATGAGTCATCAATCACTCAGTGGTGAGCTCAGTAAAATAGCATATCATAGTGTATCGTAAATTAGGGTGATCACTTTGTGATGATCGTGTATGTTATGTGAATGTGTAAATAAAATAAATTAAAAATAAAACCCGTAGTGCCCGTAGTTGATATGATGTTTTATGTGACAAGAGTCAAAATGACAGACAACGACGGAAAATTTCCATTACAGAATTTATATTTTTATATTTCGTATTATGCTTATTTTAATGCCACGAGCTATGGAGAGGGCTATGCTCGGAGTTTCTCTGCGTGTTAGACTCAGAAATGAGGATATCCGCAGTAAAACCAGAGTGACCGACATAGCCCAACGGATTAGTAAGCTGAAGTGGCAATGGGCCGGCCATATAGTTCGAAGAACCGATAACCGATGGGGAAGAAAGGTTCTCGAGTGGCAGCCTCGTACCGGTAGTCGTAGTGTAGGGCGACCCCCCACTAGATGGAGTGACGACCTGGTAAGACATGCAGGAAGTCGATGGATGCAGGTGGCTTAGGACCGTGCTTTGTGGCATTACTTGGGGGAGGCCTATGTTCAGCAGTGGACTTGTGAAGGGCTGTAATAATAAATGCCACACCGGTGTAAGGTTTATACATAAGATTTAATGATTGGACTAGGCATATGAAGACATCAAACTGGAGTTAGGAAATACAAACATTCATAAAAACATTATTTTTATGCTCAATTCTTATGGCTGGATATGGATTTTTTTAAAACACTAATTAAGATGAACACTATCCCCTAAGACTGCTACAAAACACACTATTTTTTTTTCTTTCGTAGTCCTGTCCATATTTGTGTTACGATTATCGCCAAATTATAACATATACATTCAAATTTTTCATAATTTTTTATGTAGGACTTTATGTATTTATCAATCTCCATTATTAAATTACCATTTGGAAGTTGTAATTTTACCATATTTCAGCATTTTGGAGTACTTACATAGAGATTCTACTATTTTAAAATGGATGCTTTTTTAATATGTAAGAATTTTAATGAATCAATTTCGTTTGGCGATTGACTTTATAATGTATACCCGTTTAAGTTTTCATTGAAAATGCTTCCGTAGTTTTTATGCAAATAAAATCAAACACAATTAGTCACCAAATGGGAAGTCGATATCAAGGGCAAATCAAAACGCACCCACACTTGATTTATTTATTTATTGATGAATATGTTACGTAAGTAAGAATAGCAATACAATTGAACATATCCAAGAGAGACGTGGTAGCTTAGATGGTTAACGCTCGCTGCAAATATAATAGAACGCGTGTAACCTGGGCTCAATCCCCGCCGGCACCAATGAAATTGTTAATTGCAATTTTAAGTGCTCATTTACCACGTGCTTGGCGGTGAAGGAAAACATCGTGAGGAAACCTGCATGTCTGAGGAATAAGAAATAAAATAGTTCGAAGAAATGTGAAGTTCACCAACACGCATTGGGGCAGCGCGGCGTACACTTCCTTGCCCTAAAACCCTCTCAGAAATGAGGGGAGGCCTGTGCCCAACAGTAGGACGAATATAGGCTGTAACTTTACTATGGCGTAGTGGCTCAGCACTCATTTGTAGCGCTGAAGGCCTCGGAATCGAATCCCGCACAGAAAAAATATTTGTGTGGATCTGGATGTATGTCCCTGTGCAATATATGTTTGTAATCTGATGCCGACCTGTGCAATATACGAAAATCTTAGTTCAACTAACGTTCCTTAAAAAGTCTAAAGTTAGCTGCGAATGCCCCGAACTCCTAAGCTAATAGAAGTCAGATTGTTTCAGTTATTGTGCTACGTTTACCCAATGAATTATTAATGATAATCTAAATAATATAACATACATGAGATAGAGATGCTTTGAGTTCAGTGAAACACACAATGTTTATTCTAAAAAGTTCCTTCTTTCCTTTGTCTTCTATCTTCCTTCAATCCTTTAAATAAGTCTGTTTCACTCTTATTTCTTTATTTGTCGGCGTGTAGAAGTTTGTTTCTGGGCTCTGACGTTGTAGGGACTGGCAAGTCCCTGCTTTAGGCTGACTGCAATGCGTAGATACTTCACGCGTAGATTACTTCAGCATCATTATCATTATTACACCCCTTGACAAGTCACTACTGAACATAGGCCCCCCCCAATAAATGCCTGAGCCGGACCTGAGCCAACTTTATCCATCGACCTCCTGCATGTTTTACCAGGTCGTCACTCCATCTAGTAGGGGTCGCCCTACACTTCGCCTACCGGTACGAGGTTGCTTATATTAGTTATGGAAAATATATATATATATATATATATATATATATATATATATATATATATATATATATATATATATATAATGATAGTTTCAGAATGTTTAATGATTCTATTTCTTAATTACACGTTTTTATAGAAATGAGGATGAAACAGGAACACACAATCCACCTGATCGTAAGTAAATGCTGTCATCCATAGACATCTACGGTTACATTAATTAAGAATGAGATGCAGATGCGTTGTCACCTTGGAGCACTAATTTGGAATATCTTGATACCCGTAAATAGGGAATCACTGGTTTCCGACCTCATACTATATTTTTAAGCAGCATACGAAATACAGGCAGCATTATGATTCTATTTCACGCTAGTATTCTGGAAGAGCGTGGTCCTTTCCCGGTCGAGCTTACCCATTCGTGCTGCAACATTAATACAGTTGTAACATATCTCCGACACACACACAAAGATATTTCATAAAAAAAAGGTTAAGAAACTACAACGTAAAAATAAACAAGACGGCTTCATATACATATTATATCGCAATCATCTCGAAATTTTGTAAGGCGTTACCAGTTCAGGCAATTATGGATTGCATATATTGCTGAAATGTTGAGGAAATAGCCCTAAATATTCATAGCTACTAATTGCAGGTATGTTAACACTTCTATTTCGTGAATATTTAAAGAAATAATACTTTAATTCAATTCCCACGGACAAAAACAGAGTAGGCGTTTTCACCACATTATAACCGTGAAGTTAAAATGTTTATTCCTAACTGATTTAAAATAACATTACTATAGAACACCATTTACACATTACTGTGCCAATATCAAAAATTCAAAGATACCTAAATGCAAAATCAATAACTTGATACTCCTAAAATACTGGCAATGCTTAAGATTTGAACGAAAGATCGCTTCCTTCATTTAAATCACGAGCTGACACAGCAGTCTTCAATATTATGCCATCTGATTAGTAGAAAACCTAGTTACTAAAAATCATTGTTTTGTTATATAATGTCAAGTCAATTATAATGATTGTCGTGGGATTATAAACTACACGTAAGAGTCACCAACCTCACTGAAATAAAATATAGGTATGTATAAACACTGCATTATTTAGTCAGATGTTCCTTTCAAGTACCGAAATATTTAAATTAATAACATTGTTTTAATTCTGACAAAGGTTTGTAACCAGTTTAGCAGTGCGATATAATAGCAGTGCATAATATCAGTTTTTATAACTGACTTAAAAGAAACGAGGAGGTTCTATATTCAACGAGTGTTTTTTTTTATATTTATGCTTCGATTTCCCGAACACATCTGAATCCATTTAAAAAGATCTTATTTAATTAAATAGCCTATTAACTTCAGAATTAAATTACACATAATGAAGTACCTATTCATTGTAATTATTTAGACAACTTATTATAGTCGTCGCTTCAAGCTTTTAAGCAGCAGTTAAGATTTTATTAAACAGAATTAAATAATTTCCACATAATGGACTCTAGAGGCTATTAATACTATTATTTATTCTTTGTCAGTGCTAAGACTACTAAAGACAAAACATGTCATACCTGTTCAGTTTTGAAATATGCGCATCTGAGCATCTGCGCAAGACAGGATTATAATTTTCGAGTGCGTGCGCAGGCACTGGGACACTTTCTATTCCTTCACTCTCATAATCCGATGGAACTGCAATCAGATACGACCGAAGCGAGATCAGATTGCTTTTTGGGGTACGAGGGTGAATTACCGCCAACTTGCAGAACCGGGCTGCTAACAAATATTTCTTGACAGAAAACTGTTTTCATTTTCGTCCGACCCGGGATTTGAATCCGGGACCTCATGATCAGGAGTCACGCTTAGGACTACTAGACTAGTAAGGTAGTCGCAGGCAGATTTTATAATACAGTTAAATAATGGAGAGAGAATCATTTTTCAACTAATATTTGTTCTGCAAATTCATACGAAAACAATCGATGTTCACTTACCCTTCGAAATAATATATACCTAAGTTGAAATATCTCGAAGATTATTATTATTAAACAATTGATTATTAAAAACATTTCATAATCATCTTTACAGTTCTTCACAAGTCCACTGCTGAACATAGGCCTCCCGCAAGTAGTGCCACAAAGAACGGTCCTGAGCCACCTGCATCCATCGACTTCCTGCATATCTTACCAGGTCATCACTCCATCTAGTGGGGGTTGCCCTACACTACGCCTACCGGTACGAGGCTGCCACTCGAGAACCTTTCTTCCCCATCGGTTATCGGTTCTTCGAACTATATGGCCGGCCCATTGCCACTTCAGCTTACTAATCCGTTGGGCTATGTCGGTCACTCTGGTTTTTATTGCAGATATCCTCACTTCTGAGTCTATCACGCATAGAAACTCCGAGCATAGCCCTCTCCATAGCTCGCTGAGCGACCTTGAGCGTCCTCATACGGCCAGCAGTGAAGGACCACGTCTCAGATCCATAAGTCATCACTGGCAACACGCACTGGTTGTATAATCTAGTTTTCAGAGATAGAGGTATATCTGACGAGAGATGTGTCGTAATTTCCCGAATGCTGCCCAGCCGAGTTGAATCCGTCGATTGACCTCTCGGTCAAGGTTGGACTTACCTAGTCGGACTATTTGTCCCAGGTAAACGTACTCGTCAACAACTTCGAGCATAGCGCTCCCAACAACTACCGGCATAAGTGTAACATGGACATTAAACATGATCTTCGTTTTGTCCATGTTCATCTTAAGACCTATACGTTGGGAGACACCATTGAGGTCATAGAACATAGTACTTAGGTCCTCCAGCGATTCTGCCATAAGGACTATATCGTCGGCAAATCGAAGTTGAGTGATGTACTCGCCATTGATGTTAATACCATATCCTTTCGGTATTCTTTCCAGTCCAGTAGCTTGAAAACGTCTTCCAATGCAGCGGTGAAGAGTTTCGGCGAAATAACGTCACCCTGTCTTACACCTCTCTGCAGTTGGATAGGTTTCGAGCTGTGGTTCTGTACTCGGATAGTCATCGTAACGCTACTGTACAAACATTTCAGCACTTCGATATACCGACAGTCAACTTGGCACCGCTGAAGGGACTGTAGCACCACCCAAATTTCGACGGAATCAAAGGCTTTCTCATAGTCCACATACGCCAGGCAAAGTGGCAGATTGTACTCTTGGGTCTTCTGTACAATCTGCCGCAGGGCATGTATGTGGTCTATGGTACTGAAGCCTTTTCGGAAACCGGCTTGTTCGGGAGGCTGGAAGTCGTCGGGTCTGCGTGCGTGACGATTCGTAGTTCTGTAGTTCTTCAAGAGAGCGTTGTGGCCTTTCTTAAAGAACAAGACCACCGCACTTCTGCTCCACGCCTCCGGAGTAGCGCCACCATGGAGGACGGAATTAAAGAGCTTCTGAAGGACTTCAAGTACCGGTGTTCCACCCGCTTTCAGAAGTTCGGCTGTAATTCTATCCTCGCCTGGGGCCCTGCCGTTTTTAACTTGCTGGAGAGAAACTTGAAGACTGCTGTGTCAGACTGACGTTCGGGATGTTATCGGAATAGTGACGGATAAGACTTGCTCTTGGATCGTTACTCACACTTGCGTGTGGCTCCAACGAAGGTGTGTACAGCTGCCCATAGAACCTCTCAATCTCACTCAAAATCTCAGGTGTCCCGGAAACGATGCTGCCACACTCAGTCTTCAGCTTTGATAGTTGGCTCTTTCTGGCAGACAGATCTCTGGCAAACACTTTGGAGCCCTGGTTCCGCTCGATCGCTTCTTTAATACGAGCAGTATTAAAGTTGCGTAAGTCTCGCCGCATACATTTGGAGATGTGTCTGTTCAATTGCCTGTATGCTGTCAAATCTGTTGACGATTGCAGCCTAATCTCCTGTCTAACAGCCATGAGATTAAGAGTGTGATCGGAGAGTTTTTATGTTCTTCTGCGGCGGGTCTTGCAGAACTTAGCTCCGACCGCATGGACAGTTTCCACGAGCTTATCATTCATATCGTCAACTGTATTGCAATCTTCTAGGCACTGAAAGCGGTTACGTAACTCAAGCTGAAATGTTTCGGGATTCTGGATTAGAGCAATCTAGATGGAGCGTTGACTTCATTAGACGAGACCGCTCCAACTTAACGTTTAGGTTCAGTGTGCTTCTAACCATTCGGTGATCGCTGCCAGTTTTCACCTTTGCGATCACTGAGACATCACTGAACAGTTGGCGTCTGGTCGTCTAATGAAGTCAATCTCGTTTTTTGTTGAACCGTCGGGGCTCGACCAGGTCCACTTTCTGTGGATCCGTTTCTGGAAGAAAGAGTTCATCATAAAATGTCCCTCTTTCTCCATGAAGTCGGCTAGCTGCTGGCTTCTTGGATTCCGTTGCCCTATCCCTAATTTCCCTACCTTCAGCTCACCGTTCTTTCTTGTGCCAATTTTGCGTTGAAATCTCCCATTAACACCGTATAGTGAGTTTTGGAGGAATGCATGGTTCTAGAAATGTCCTCATACATTTCCTCCACCTTCTCATCGGTATGTTGGCGCGTAAATCTGTATGACCTTCAGCGAATACCGTTTGATGATTCTGAGTATAAGGTACGCAACCCTCGTCGATACACTCCCAATCTTTAAAACGTTGTTAACGAGAGACATGTGGACGATAAATCCAACACCTCCTTGGGACAGATGGTCGCCCTCCCAGTAATAGAACAAGTTGCCGGATTCGAGCGTCACCGTGTCCTCCCCTCTCTTCTGACCTCGGATAATCCTATAATATTCCAATGCAACTTGTCTATCTCTTCTTCCAGCTCCAGGATCTTCTCGTCAGTCCTCAAGGTGCGTGCGTTAAATGTTGCCAGGTCGAGTCATCGTAGGTGGCAACCGAACCTCCACCGGAGATTCTTAGCACCCCTTGCCCCGCCGTTACCATGGTCACCACCGTAGCCAGGAATAGCGGGGCCGCTGGGGACTGGGAGCCGTCTATTGGTGTAATTCTTCATGGGGGGGTATATTGCCATAGTTGCCACGCTTAGCGAGCTGGTTGGCAACCGCAGCTTTTATGTTATACAGTTATTGTTATCAGGAAGATGCTGCTGCCCATCTCCTGCCTGTTTCCCTCTGTCGCCTTTTACGACGCCCACGGGAAGATATGGGGTAGTGGATATTCTTAACCGCCACCACACGGTCAAATTATTAAAAACAATCGCATGGAATTATTCTACTTCAAAGTAATTATAAATAAAAGTGTCTTAATTATTTTATGGTTCCTACTACCGGCCTGCTCTAATTATTCCTTACTTGGAAGCCTTGCCCACTCGGGATATATAGGTATTCACTCTGCTGGGTAGGCGGGTTGGTGAAAGCAGAGTTGGTACCCTCATATTGGCAATCCTGGTCCCTATTAGTGATAACTAGTTTGTGAAATTTGGACTCATGGTCTTTGAAAGGATTTTCCACAACCACTCAGTCTCTAGTCTTCAACAATGGGGTCCGCCACGAACATGTGCTTTAGCAATTTAAAATATCATTTCGTACATTTCATTAAGTTAAATAAGCCCTATCTTTCACGACAGTATTTTCTTCTATCTTTAAATGTACCTATATATAGTGTACTGTATTCAAGCAATAAAACACAAAACCTTTGAATATTCTTTGCAATAAATTTATTATAATGACGTAGTGCAACGCTGTCTTCCGAGGATTATCTTTTACTTTTTATTTGGTAGACTTATGCTACAAACAAATGTTTCAACCACTTGTTTTGCTACTTAAACAATGACAACTACCATTTAAAACAACACTAATATGTATAATGTCACAATTACATCCATTCTGTTTTAAAAGATATGCGTATAAATAACAAAACCTTCAGAAAATCATACATAGTATTCAAAAATAATGAAACAACACTGTCAGAAACATCAACAATACTAGGTACTCAAAATTAACAAAAGCTTACATTAATTGGCAGATAAATTATGAAATAATAACAGTTTACTTCTTAAAAGAATGAAATCGATCAAATTATAACCACCCAATTTGGGTGACGCGGTATAAAAACTGTTCACAAATGAACAAGGCAACCTTGGACATCCTTGACATTCTGAACCGAACTCAATGTAGACGACATTTAGGGGCACGCAAAGAATATATGAAGTATACCGACCGGTTCAATCGTCAATGAACGGCTTTCGAATAAATGGCACCAAGAAGTTTTTTACGTCGTTAATTTCTTAATAAACCATGTAGTGATGTTGTCGGAATGTCCACAATCCCATCCCATTGGTATCGTAAGAGGTGACAGAGAGGAAATTTGAAACAGGAGGTGGGCAGCAGCTTTCTCCTGATGACAACTCGAAATAAAAAAACTGCGGTTGGTAAAAGTATCGTATACTTTATATGTCACATGTTATAAAAATAACCTTTTTAAATTAAACTCGGTATAAGTTGACAAATACCGTTTTCACTGTAGCACTATTCAATGCGACGTCGTAACAATCATTATACTGTTGAAGAATTGGTATTTATTGCATGAACTGGGTCAATTAATTACTTGCACGGCACCTGTAAAATACCCTGTGGTACGTTCGCATCCGCTCTGCAACGTATCATATACGCTTAGTGTTATAATAAATTTTTTTATGATATTGAAATGACTAATAAACTTACAGGCCCGGGTGTAGTTGGGAAGTGGCTGCTGCAGTCCATTGACTGCTGCTAACTTTAAAGTGGTAGAGCCACGCTGCAGCATACTATGGTTGTAGCACGAATGGGTCGGCTCGACTAGTGGAGGACCATGGTCTCTCGAAATACCTAATAATAGATGTCTATGCGCCACAGCATCCACTTACCATCGGGTGAACTGTGTGCTCGTTTGTCACCCGTATTCTATAAAAAAAAGGCTACAAATTCGTTGTCACTTTATAGGACTAAGATGGAATACATCACAGACTGAATTATACTGACTCTCTATGTCCTTCAGATCGAAACACAGTGTATGTACTATTCCTGGACGACAGACATAAGCTGTAAGAGCTGGTACCGACCCAGACGGATTTTTAGGCAGAAATAAAGTCCTACTACCTACGAAAAAAATCTACCATCGTGTCTTTACGTGCTGTTTTGTATGAAAAAATAGAAAAAAAATATTTTTACACATCATCATCATCATTACAGCCCTTCACAAGTTCACTGCTGAACATAGGCCTCCCCCAAGGAATGCCACAAAGCACGGTCCTGAGCCACCTGCATCCATCGACTTCCTGCATGTCTTACATAACTACTATACTAACATAGGCCTCCCCCAAGGAATGCCACAAAGCACGGTCCTGAGCCACCTGCATCCATCGACTTCCTGCATGTCTTACATAACTACTATACTAACATAGGCCTCCCCCAAGGAATGCCACAAAGCACGGTCCTGAGCCACCTGCATCCATCGACTTCCTGCATGCCTTACCAGGTCGTCACTACATCTAATCGAGGGATGCCCTACACTTCGCTTGTCGGTACAAGGCTGCCACTCGAGAACCTTTTTTCTCCATCGGTTATCGGTTCTTCGAGCTCTATGGCCGGCCCGTTGCCACTTCAGCTTACTAATCCGTTGTTATGTCGGTTTCTCTGGCTCTACGCGGATAACCTCATTCCTAAGCTTATCACGCAGAGAAACTTCGAGCATAGCCCTCTCCACAGCTCGCGGAGCGACTATTTTTACACAAACATGAATTTATCTAAATATTTGCTTAAACTGAGTTGTCATTGAATGGGCAATTTGTTAACGGCCTTAATAAAACTGCCGCAGGCACCAGAATCGATGAACTCTTTTGGCGTTTCCCTTACTGCTTCTTCGGTATTAAAATTTCTGTCAAACAAAAAGTTATGTTAATTTTAAAAAAGTGTAAATCCGTTATGACAAAGTCTGGAAACGTATGGTGAATGAAGTAGGTTCTCCAGCCCTGTTTATCTTGCCAAGGTCTGTGATGTAACTTTTAGGTAGAAACCTAATAATATATATATATATATATATATATATATATACAGGCAGGGTGCTTAAACAAAAGGCTTTCATCACAAAATATATTACATTATCCAGTATTAGTTCGATTACTATGCTTATTTTCTTTTAGATTTAACTAAGCTTGAAAATGCTTGCATTTTGGAAAGCTCGTCCGATTATATTCATTCAATGTTATGCAACGAGCACGTACGCTTTAATTAATGGTTTCGCAAACTGATGATAATACAGTTAAAATATAATGATACCTTCTCTTTGTGTTTCTGTAGCGTTAATAAGTAACTTTAATCGACATAAGAGGTTATTCTCGATTTAAGTTGAACAAAAAATGAATATAAGCAAGCAAATTGGCCATCCGCATTTTGCTAATATGGCCTTTTACTATTATGGCTACTAAACCAATTATTATCCCGGCACCGGGTAACTTAATTTTTATTTATATTTTATTTCTTACAGATAACTTTACGTAATATAGCAATCCTGCAGTTATTTAGTATTATAGTTGTAGCACGAACGGATCGGCTCGACCGGGGAAAGACCACGCTCTTACAGAATACCACTGAAAAATAGCAGCTTGACACTGCTGTGTTTCGTATGGTGAGTGTAGAAACCGGAAACCCTATTTTCTGAAAAGAAGCATTCCATCTTAATTCTCACTGATGACAAAGCATCTTCATTTAGATTCGTAATCGAGGATAGATGTAAATTTCTATGGGCCACAGCAACCACTTACCATCAGGTGGACTGTGTGCTCGTTTGGCACCCCTATCTTATAAAAGAACACTACAGCTATAAGTTCAAACGTTGCAAATAAATATTATATTTATGATGCATAATTATTAGTAGCCGTTAAAAAACCAATATAATATGTATATTATTATGTATAATATAATGGGTATTATATATAATAATAGAGGCGTTTTACATATATAGATTAAACGTAGACGAACATGCAGATCCAAAATAATTATATGTAGCCTATACAAATACTGTACATATACCATGTAGTTACGGTGTTAGAATATCCACTACCCCATATCTTCCCGTGGGTGTCGTAAGAGGCGACAGAGGGAGACAGAAAGGAGATGGACAGCAGTGTCTTCCTAATAACGACTAAAAATAATAGACTGCTGTTGCCAACCCGCTGGCCAAGCGTGGCAACTATGGCAAATATACCCCCTATGAGGCAATCTGAGGGAGAGGCCTACATTCAGCAGTGGACTTTAATACCCTGTACTGGTATACAAAAGTACTTGTCCCGTGCGGGTTTCGAACTCGCAACCCGCAACGTCATAAACAAACGCTAAGCTACTGTGTAATGGACATGTCTGTTTTACATAGAAGTGTCACACTACAGCTAGCAGCAGAATATTTAAGCCGCAGCACAAGTAAGTCGGCTCGACCTTGGTAGAACCACACTCTCACAGAATACCAGCGTAAAAAAGCAGTATAATGTTGTTGTGTTTCGTATGTTGAGTGTAGTGAACCGAAGACCCTGTTTACTGGTAATGAGGCATTGCATTTTAGTTCTCAAATGAGACAACGCATTTGCATTTCGATTTTTATCGGACAGATGTATATGTCTGTGGGTCACAACAGCCACTAACCATCAGTTGGCCTGTTTCTCTCTTGCTACCCTTGTTACCCTTATTCTATAAAAAAGAGGATTGACGCAGAGGCTGCGTTAATAAGATACTTCAAGCGCTGTTACTTCTCACTTGAGTCAAAGATTCTTTTAGTGGAGAAAATTGACTTGATTGAAAACTTTCAATCCCCGAATTGAGAGCTAGCAAAACAATTCGGAAATTGCACCGTGGCCAAAATGGCCTTGAAGATTCATCATCTTCATGGCCATTTCAATACACACACCATAACAATTATGTTATTTGAAGTCGAATGTAGAAGAGAAGAAAAATCTTATTAAAAGCTTTCGAATTTAAATGTGTGTGTATGTAGCCTAGATGATACAGCAATAATACAGATCAAATTTTAAAATAACCAAATTAAGTTAAAAATATTGTTTAGAATTACTCTTAGTGGGCATAAATACTTATATCAAAGAACTATTAAATAAAAGTAAAAAAACTATTAAATAAACAACTTTTAGTTGCATATTGATCTTAAATAAACTCATTAATATAAACAAAAAATGGAAGGGAGTATATTATATTATAATGATAAAATATTATTATTCGTACCACTGAGAACAACTTCCTGCACCGGTTATCGACCACTTGACGCCTTTTTTAGATCTTGTTTAAAAATATATTGTGCAGTTGCAATGAATAAGCTGACTCGACTTTTAAGACAAAAATAACTTTTAACATTTAACTTACTAGAGTATTGATCTTATACGAGTATTTTAATTTGAAATGTCACAAAACAGAACAAAATGTTGCATTATGAAGTGCACCAGCCGTGTAGTGACGGCGTACGGGAATCCACTTCACAAAAGCATCCCGTGTCGTAACAGGCGCAGACGACAGTACCCTAAAACAACTCCAAATAATAATAAAAGCTGTGGCAGCCACTCCACTGCCAATCGTGGCAACTGTAGCAAACATGCCAATATTTGAGACAATCTATGGGTGATTCTTTTGTATATTTTAGAAATATTTAATTAATGGAACGATTTTTTAGGAATCCGTAGTCAACTAGGAACCTTTATAGTTTCGCCATGTCTGTCTGTCTGTCTGTCCGTCCTCGCTTAATCGCTGTAACCGTTAGCACTAAAGAGCTGAAATTTGGTGCCAGTATGTGTATCAATCACGCCGACAAAGTGGTAAAATAAAAATTGGAAAAAAATGTTTTATTAGGGTATATGTAAAGTGGGAAGTGCTTTCTTTTTTAATGTCAACCCTAACGTGTGATACATTGTTGGAAAGGTATTTAAAAATAAATAGGGGTTTACTAAAATCATTTTCTGATAATGTCAATAATTTCAGAAATAATCGCTCCAAAAGTAAAAAAATGTGTCCCCCCTCTAACTTTTGAACCATAAGTTTAGAAAATATGAAAAAAATCTGAAAAGTAGAACTTTATAAGGACTTTCTAGGAAAATCATTTTGAACTTGGATGGAAACAACAGTACCCACTACCGGGAGCAGTTGCAGGAGCGCGGAGCGCTGCTGGAGCGCGAACATAATGGATACCCACCTTTAAACTCATAAGTGGGAACACTTATTGTGACGGAAGGAAAACTGCAGAACCCTACACTGAGCGTGGCTAGACACGCTCTTGGCTGGTTAATTCCTTAATGAATAAAAGCATTACCTATGTCAAAACTTAAGCACTTCGAAACTGTAACGAAAAAAAATAACGGCAGAAGAAATTAGCTGTTTTATCTACCTATACTTTCTATTTTTTTTTTGTTTTAGGTTTATAAAACCGCGATAACGCATGCACAATCTCTTACCAAAAACTTTGACTTTTCTTCATTTCATCGTCGCCGTCACAAAAGTATTAATTTCAATTCTATGTACTGATTGTCCTGTTCATCGATGGAATAAAACATTGTGAATAAACATGCATGTTGATTGTTGAGAAATAAAAATATTTCAGGGACATGTGAAACCGGTAAACACGCACTGGAGCAACGGACTGCCAGTTCCATAACCATGTAATATCATCCAAAGAATTCATAACCACAATCCAAAGAAATGAGAGAAGGCCTGTGTCCAGGGCACATATACGTATAACACACGGTATAACATTACTGTAGTTATCTTTACTAAAATTTTCATATATATGAAAATTGTACACTTGGACACGTTCGGTCACGAATAGTCGGGGAAGGACCACGCTGTCACAGAATACCAGCGTAAAATAGCAGCTTAATGCTGCTGTATTTCATATTATGTAGATAACCGGAGATCCTTTTTACAGGAAACGAGGCATTCCGTCTTAGTCCTCTAGGGTGACAACGCATCTGCATTTTGATTCTTAAGAGGATAGAGTAAGTCAGCTCAAATTCTAATTTCGCCCCCACTTCCCCGCGCGTCGTATGCTATGTACCGACATGTTTGTAATCACTAATACTGTAAGTAGATAGGTCGTTAGATACTTATTTCATTAGGTTTATCATATTTATGCCTGTTTCTTAACGCCAACCCAGTCGCTTCTTATTTTATAACGGTTATTTTCCATTTTAATTTTACGTCGTCCTGTTGCGTAATGTGTATTCTGATCGTAAGCGACACAACTTCTCCCTTCAAAAGCCGGAGCGATATTAACGGGGCGACAGGAATCAAGCTCACGCGCCAATAGTTTTGGTAATTTCTTTTTACAGTGAAAATAATGGTATTTTAAGAAAAGTAAATAACATAAGCACTGCTTTATAGTTAGTTCAGTTAGTATGCAAAGTTTCATGATCTTATTTAAAGTATTTTATGAATAACAGCGGTTTATTGTTCAGTCTGGAGGTAACTTTGGATTTTTTTTCTATCGAGAAAATTTTACGGAATCGTGTTTTCGTCCTTAATATTAATCCTCAACTTTACCATATATTTATTTCAAAATTAATGCTGCAATACTTTCGGCATAACGGAGGATCTTGCTAAGCCATTTGAGATTATATTTCCCCTTAATCGTGGGTAAATGTAGATACTGTGGGCCACAACATCCACCTCCCATCCGATAGACTGTTTGCTCGTTTATTACTCTTATTGTATAAAAAGTTCAGTTATCATTTTTTTATATACTATATCTTCTTCATCGACTTATTATCCATCTTGGATTTGGATACATACTCGTACTAAAGCAATCTCGCAATATCGGTACCACAGCTCTCGCATCTTTGACGCTGTTATTTTTTGGCAGTCTGGTTGTTGTACATCTACTGTATAAAAGTTAGTTTATTGCCATCCATCGGAAGTTAAGACATTGTCAACTGTTGCGAACCACCCACGGGACACTATGTAGTGATAAATTCACTTGCCATCATCGCGTGATAAAATATATTAACCAAAAGCTTTTATAAATCACATTAAAATAGTATCGTAATATGTTCGGCGAAATTTTCTTCCTACACCATAATTCGCAAATCGGCGCAAGATAGTGTAATAAATTGAACAGGAGACATCAGAGAGCACCGCGCCCCGCATTGGCACGCGGAAACGGATCGAGTAATCGTATCTACATACCGCCGCCACTCTCGGAGGTAATGAGCATCGGACGAATTATTATGGTAATGTCACTACAGCGAGCTACGAAATTGTGATAAGATAATTGATGGCACCTGATGTAAATCATATTGCTTAAAGCTTTTTAATTACATACAAAAATACAATACAATACAATACTCTTTATTGCACACAAAATAATACAAAGAACAACAAACTTAAATTGATAAATACCCATAGCTCTCACCATACTACAAAAGGTTGGCTGGCAGAGAATGCCTTTTCGGCATTAGGTTCGTCTTTGTACCAAATTGTTTTGTTTGAGTGCAATAAAGAATTTTCTATCTATCTATAAATTTATGTACAATGGCCTTATCGCTAAACAGCGATCTCTTCCAGGCAAATCTTGGTAAAGGAGAATTTTTTACATATAAAATATAGAAGTGTACATAAATAGTAAATAAAAAATTATACATAACATATATATATATATATATATATATATATATATATATATATATATATATATATATATATATATATATATATATATATTTATAAGTATTTTGTAACACATTATATTATACATACCATATATACAGAAACCTTATCAAGTATAGTAGATAGACGAATGAAATATATTAAGTAGAACACATATTTAAATAATAATTTTTAACCAGTTTTTAAAAATGTAAAAATGTAAGTAGAAGAGCCGGGTTGTAGCTTGCGTTAGTTGCAGCATGAGACAGACCGATTGAAAACGGACCATGCCTGCACAAAATACAAAATAATAGCTAAAAAAATAATAGCAGCTATGTTTCTTATAGTATTATCATTGGAAAATCCAAGGAGGTGTAAAAAGAAGGCATTTCATTTTACACCTTCTTGGTAAAAACTCTTCTGCGTTTTGAATCTTAATCGATGATAAATGTAGTAAAAGTGTTATAAAAAAACTATTAGACAATTAGTCAATTAAAGTTTAATAAACAAGTCGAATAAGTCGATTTTTTTAGACATTGCTTTTTATCTAGCGAGGTTTCGTATGTCTAAATTTCTTGTTATAACTTGCTAGAATTTTTGCCTTATCTTTAAATAATAAATTAAACATAAAATTTTACATACATACAAAATACTTATTTATGACTCAAGTATGGCTATGAGCTCTTGTATACCACTCTGAAAGGCATGGAGGATTTAGTGGACAACGTATCTGTAATTAGGTTTCTTTAATTATAAACAATAACTCTGTTACCAGTGCATATGGCCAGTGATAATTTATGGATCTAAGACGTGGTCTTCCACTGCTGGCCGTACGGGGAAGTTCAAGGTCGCTCAAGGAGATATGGAGAGGGCTGCGCTCGTAATTTCTCTGTATGATAGACTTCGTAATGGGAACATATACGGTAGAACTAGAGTAAAAAAAACATAGCCCTACGGATCAGGAAGCTAAAATTGCAATGGAGGGGCAATATATCCAATTTATTATTTTTTTATTCGTATTTTCTCAAAGTTGCAATGTTTGACGTAAAAATAAATAAAACAAATACTTTTTAAAACATCGAATGTCTCCAGTTTTGTGGACGCGTTTTACACACATGATTTGCACTCAAACCCATTATTTATTCATCACGTTGATCGTAATGAACATTTTTTGAAGCAATTATAAATGTGTTTTATTCCACATTAATATTATGCCACCTTCAAGCGAGCACAGTTGGAGCGTTCATTTAAGTTGCAATAAGTTTTTAAGATAGCTTTTTGCGATGTTCAATGCAAACGGAGTTAATTTATACAGTTTTCTATACATTGACTGCGTTACTACTCCATATTGTATTTTTTACAATGAAGCAAAATGTCACAAGGCATTCTCGATAAATACTTTATGCAAAATCATTATTAACTGAATCCTACAAATACAATATTAAAGTGTGTTTGTTGGTTTCTTTCACGAAGCAACATAGCAACGAATTGAAATATTTTTGTTGAAAAGTGCATGATTCCTATGGATCAAGAGCGCAATTTTGAACTGAATTTAATAAAATTAAGTATGAAGGTTTATTAGATCTTGGAATAGTTTTTATCCCGTAAAATGTATGGTTTCCGTAAAATTGCTATTTAGCATTTAGCATAATTCTACGAATATCTCTCCTTTTTTATAACTCTTCACACTAAAACTCCTTTGCTCCAATTCCTTAAAGCAGTTTCCTGGATTCTGAAAAAACAAACAAACATAATTATGGAGAGGGCTATGCTCGGAGTTTCTCTGCGTGATAAACTTAGAAATGAGGATATTCGCAGTAGAACCAGAGTGACCGACATAGCCCAACGGATTAGTAAGCTGAAGTGGCAATGGGCCGGCCATATAGCTCGAAGAACCGACAACCGTTGGGGAAAAAGGGTTCTCGAGTGGCAGCCTCGTACCGGTAGGCGAAGTGTAGGGCGACCCCTCACTAGATGGAGTGACGACCTGGTAAGACATGCAGGAAGTCGATGGATGTAGGTGGCTCAGGACCGTGCTTTGTGGCATACCTTGGGGGTGGCCTATGTTCAGCAGTGGACTTGTGAAAGGCTGTAATGATGATGATGATAAATATGGAAAACGTTTTAACTCGTCGTCTAATTAGCGGAAAAATTCATAGATCCTGTGGGTTAAAATTGTCATTTAATTCAAATTTCGTAAGAGTATATGTGTTAACTATATCTACAGTCGATATATATGAAATAATGATATTGTACAAAAAAAATAAGAGATGGAGCAAGAATAAACTAATAGTACGTGTACCAGTTACTCGACTCCGCCGAGTGAGTAATTCATTCTTGGAGTGATGTACATGCTTTTACAACAAAATCCCAGAAAATATACTAAATTTGACCTCCATAAAGTTCAAAAACATTTAGGAAAAGTTTTATAATATTAAGGAACTTATGTATGATAATAACCCCTGGGAAAGTGGCAAATTAAAAAAAAGTGACCACAAATAAGTATTATTCATAATCTATATTAAATAAAAAAGTTTATGTTTTAGTTTCATGCTAAATATTATGTATTTTATAGAGTTTAAGCTGTGGAATTAATACAAAAAAGCATTAACAGAACTTGTCGCGCACAGACTAGCCTACAACACACGCATAATGGTATATTCATTAATGAAGCGCTGAAGCGAATTAAAGATAGATTGATATCAATATATGTTTTGTTCAGTTTGCCCACACCGCAGCAAAGGGGAGAATAATCAAGTGATTTGGAAATCCTCGTTAGGAAAATGGCATCACGTTTTCTTCTGCAGCGCATACACAGTAGAAACTGAGAGTTCTTCTTCCTCAACGCACCAGAGGATACGAGCAATACATTCGTGCTCAACTTACTCCTGGGCCAACTTCACAATGATCGCATTATAGCCTTACCTGTTACTGCATTATAACCTTGGGTATCGCTTCAACTTTGCCTAACGGTGGATTAACTATATACAAATTGCAATTTAATCTTGCAAGGGAAGAAAGCACCAACGTACAACATTAGCAAGAGTGGCGGCTACAGCTCTCTTTCAGCAATGCAAGACAACTTCCTAGCGAAATCATGTTTAACTTGAACTGCATCTTAAACACGAGCTGAATGAAGTGCGTGGAGTAGTAATAGCACACAAACCATAAGTAGAACAACACCAAATGATCCGAAATTGGAACATTCGTACGCTTAAATTTAACAGAAATTCTTTCGCTGCTTACAGATAAATGTAGGACATGTGTTTGGTGCAGATGTTCACAAAAAAGTCTGTAGATGTGGAAAACCAAATGCTCAAAGTTATTTTGAGAAGATTGTTCCAATTAAAGGCAGCCGTGTATGGTTTGTGATGGCATATTGAAACTTTAAAAAGAACTTTGATTCCATATTGTGATTCCATAAAAAATCTTAGCCTCTACATGGATAAAACTATGACCTGGAAATTGCAAATCTCTGAAGTTAATCGTAATGTTGTTGCTACCTTGCGTTCCCTTTATCGTCTTAAAAATTTCCTACCTTTCAAAACCAAGCTTACGCTGGTTCATTCCTTCATTCTACCTATTATCGACTATGCCAATGTATGTTACCCAGATCTGTCAGAAAATCTTTTAAACAAGTTGGAGGGTCTTCTTAATAATTCCATAAGGTTTATTTTTGGTTTTCGTAAGTATGACCACATATCATCCTATCCTTCAAAGCTTAAATGGCTACCTATACGTCAAAGGCGATGCTCTAGAATTTTACTTGTACTTTATTAATAATTAATATTGATAATTTTCATTTTTTTCATTCGATCGACGGTCGAACATCCCGACAGTCAAACCGTCTGAGGTTAAGGTTTCCACTGCATAAGTCAAATTTTTTAAGGTCGTCTTTTACGATACAAGCTATACAACTTTGGAACACCCTCCCCAATGATATTAAGAATGCCACAAATAAAAAAGATTTCAAAGTTCTTCTCCGAGAATATTACCTGAAGGCAACTACTAATTGACATTATTTTCCTTAATTCTTGTCTTTCTTTTCTTCTTCTACTTCAAATATTTATTTCATTATATATTATTTAAACATTATATATATATATATATATATATATATATATATATATATATATATATATATATATATATATATATATATGTATGTATGTATTGTGTATGTAAGTTCACTTAATTATTTATAATGGTCGCACCTGCCAACAATTGTCTTTGGCACCCAGGGTTGACTGGCAGAGAATGTCACATGGCATTAATGTATGCACCCTATGTACCCTTTAGCTTAAGGTGTTACATGTAAGTTTTTAAATAAATAAATAAATAAATAGTGGCATGACGTGCAACGGACAGGACAGTGGTGGCCACATCATTATATAATGTCTTCTTAAAACGCTCATGAAGGTGTGTCTTATAGTTGCACACATGTGGGTGTGGATATGTAGGTGCTGGTAGGCCAGGCCGAAAAAACACAAAATTAAAAATTAAATTTGATCCACGAATTCACACTACGCATGCTACAATTGTGAAGCTTGTGATAGCAATTATGCAAGAATAATAAGTGTTTCGCAGATTTCCGTGAAATTTGGTACGAAGCAACTGGGCAACTTAAAAAACTACTTAGTATTCGATTTCGCAGGTATATGAGAACAGGGCTTTCCCTTCCCTGTTTTAGATGTTTTTGCGATCATAGACATTTTCCAAATCTAAAAATATAACTAAATCTGTCTGTTGTTGGACAAAAACTACGCGATCATGCACAAAGAAAATTCGTTCATCAATTTACCAATTTTTTTCCATTCCTGTTCATCATTAAAAAGAAAGTCATTCTCGTATCACACAGCATTGATTCTAGGCTGATGAATCTTTCCCCTGGTAGATTTTTGAGAACATTTTGATATATATTATATCAAAATATTATCATATTTGATAACTATTCTTTTTTTTTTTCATTTTATAAATAAATATATATAAGTATATAAATAAATATACTCATTTTTTTTCATTTTATAAATAAATTTAATTTTACAATAAGAATGATATCTTATACAAAGATTATTTCGAAAAGATATTACTCTTGATACTTACTCGTATTACCCATTTATCGTTTCATGCCGATTAAGACATATGGTAACATTAAGGAAACCATTAAAGTAAGGTAAAACGCACCACCATTGAAAATGTAAGCAAATAATATTAACAATTTTATCGAGATTGCATTAATGGTGATTTATATTGTACCCTTTAAATGATCTCTTCATTGAATAATTTTTTATACAGGTTGTGCACGCAACTTTGTTTCGTTGACTTTAAAACCTACGTAAAGTGTAAATGTTGCACGAAGGCCTCTCACACACTAGGAAGATTCAAAGTTGTCGCCATATTTTATGATCGCAGTCCTCCTCGTTTCTGACCTTTGATGCTGCTTGTCGCCAGGGTTGTTGATTAGGAGATGCACTTTGAAATAAGTATCGCCATCAACTAGACTCTTTTTGGCCAATTTCCTACGTTAATTATATAGTGATATAGCAAATCATATCAAGAGCCGTGGTAGCTCAGATGGTTAACGTTCGCTGTAAATATAACAGAAAGCGAGTAACCCGGGTTCGATACCCGCCGGCACCAATAAAATTGTTAATTGCAATTTTACGTGATTTACCACGTGCTCGGCGGTGAAGGAAAACATCGTGAGGAAACCTGCATGTATGAGGAATAAGAAAAAAAATTATATCGAAGACATGTGAAGTTCGCCAACACGCATTGGGGCAACGCGCGGACACTTCCTGCCCTAAAACCCTCTCAGAAATGAGGAGAGGCCTTTGCCCAGCAGTGGGATGTATATGTATATAGGCTGTAACTTTACTTGACTTTTATATCAAATCATTAAACTCTATTACCACGTGAGATGAAATGGATTGATTAATTCTTTTAAATCTTTTTCTTTCAACAATAGTGTGAAACAAATAATTCCGAAATGTTCGGAAATATTACTTGACAAAGCAATCTATGAATCCACTGCAAATGTAACCATGCGATTTATCCCTGCCGATCCTAAAGCTGTGGAAAATATAATTAAATCAATAAGCAGTAACAAAGCTCCTGGGGCAGACAGGATAAGAGCCATTGATATAAAGCTGCTGTGCGGAAAAATCAAAACAGTTATTGCTAAATTAATAAATGCAAGCGTTATTACGGGGAAATATCCTCCCCTACTAAAAAGGTACAAAAAAGGTAGTAGGACTGAGTACGAGAATTATAGACCAATAACGATATTACCTACCATAGACAAAATAGTCGAAAAATATATAAGCGCACAAATCCATAAGTATTATGAAAGTAATAATATATTAACTAGCAAACAATATGGTTTCCAACCTCAAAAGAATACCTCACAACCACTTTCTGCATTCACAGACAGTTTGTACACGCATATTGACTCTAAAGAGCACATTCTAGTCGTTTTCATTGATTATAGCAAAGCTTTTGACACGCTAAGACACAACAAATTAATTGAAAGCTTAAATGATAGCGGAATTAGAGGAAAATTACTAGCGTCTTGTGAAAATTATCTCCATGAAAGATCTTATCGAGTAAAAATTGGTGATGCTCTTAGTTTCCCTGTCCAGGTAACTGAAGGCACAGCACAAGGCTCAGTTCTTGGACCTTTACACTTTCTCACCTACGTAAACAATCTTTCTAATTTAATTAAACAGTGTGAGATCTATCAGTTTGCAGATGATACCTGTTTAGTAGCTGCTGGGCGTAGTGTACAGGAGGTACTAATGAAACTTCAAAAAGAGTTTGACACACTGACGAAGTGGTCACACGACGTCGGTTTAGTACTCAATGCTGCCAAAACTAAACTTATGTATATAAGTACAAGCCACAACAGAAGTTCTTTTATACCTAAACTAATAGCGCACACACATCACTGCCTTCATATACAAAATACTAACAATTCGACACCCCGTAATTGCGATGCCATAGAAATTGTAAATACGCACACCTATCTTGATCTAATAATTGACGATCGGCTAAACTGGAAAGAGCATGTAAATCGTGTTTGTGATATATTAAGAGGAATATTAGCAAACTTTACATTAATCAAACAAAAAATACCTTACAAACCTCTTTAATGCTCTATAAATCCTTAGCTGAATCTGTTATACAATATAGCTTGTCAAGCTATGGTAGAACCTACAAAACATATGTAGATCGAATATACTCACTTCAGCTGCGCATTTTAAAACAAATAGTCCCTAATAATCTCAAAATTAATTTTAAAGATGATTATCTAAAACTATTTGCATTTTGTAAAATTATACCTATTCACGACAAAGTTGAACTAACATTACTAACTGAAAATTACTTTACTGAAAATTTTAAAAAGGTAGATAAGTTATTATACTCCACACGCAGAACTGATAATCTAAAACTGCAATTACCTAGATATAATAACTTATACGGAAAAAGAACTTTAAACTATGTTATATCTAATCTAATCAATCAGTTACCTAAATCTTTGAAAGACGTCATTACACGTAAAAACATAAAATATAAACTAAAATTTTTTATATACAATTAACTCTTACTAAGTACTCGTAACACTTTAAACAACTTCTCGTTCTATATTATTGATTTACTTTACCAACATATTATCTTATTATAAATTTATAAAAATATATGTTATAATCATCCTGTGTCACGATTATTCACAGAATGTAATAAGTTCACCATGTGATTTTACGCTCATCGCCTAAGACTATTTTATATTTTTGTACCCATAAATAGTTTGTCAATTAGAAACATAACATTTAACGCACCTAACTTAAGTTGGTAATAATCTTAATGTAACTTTGGTAATGTAATGTATTATAAAGTGCTAATTAGAATAATGTGTCGAGAGCAATGGTGTACGGAAAAACTCTAATGAGTTTATGTTTACACTAAAACTATTCATCTTTGTAATCATAAATTTCTTAAATAAATAAATAAATAAAATAAATAAATAAAATTGCCATCTATCGGTTTAAGTCTGTAAAAATCTACAGCTAAACATTGGATGATAGATTAGCTCATAGAAGGGAAATTGGCCATATTTGCCACACGTATTATGCAGATTTGCCATAATATCGGTTTTTTTATAAGATAGGGTGACAAACGAGCACACAGTCCACCAGATGGTAAGTGGTTGCTGTGGCCCATAGACATCCACATCTATCCTCGATTACGAATCAAAATGCAGATGCGTTGTCACCCGTGAGGACTAAGATGGAATGCCTCGTTTCCAGTAAAAAGGGTCTCCGGTTCTCTACACTCACCATACGACATACAGCAGCATTAAGCTACTATTTCACTTGGGAATTGAGAATAATCGACCCGAAAGACTGTGTTACTAATAATAGCCATTATCGGGTTGATTATTTTTCTTATAGATGAGTAATAATTAAGTTAGTCGTTTTAAATCATTGACTTATACATTACTAGCGTATTTTAAATAGGCAATCTATAATTTTGACTTAATTATACTTTGTATGTACAAAAGTAAAAACTATACTTTTTATAAATTCTTCCCTTATAACCGCTCGAATGTAAATTTCCTAAGCTTAAAATTTTAACTTACCGTACTTTTATACCCTCTCAAAAGCCAGCCAAATATATGCAAGTAAATATACAACATTTAGGTACTATATTTATATTTTCAACTTTAATGATTTCAAATTTTATAATAATATGCTACTACTGTATTTAATAGCTTATTTATTTTTATTTGTAATATTTTATTATATTGATTAAAATATTTTAAGAATTTTATCGCGTTTAATTTAAATGATTTTTAATGCCCGACGTTTCGGGTGCTTTCCAACACCCATGGTTACGGGGGACTGAGGTGACTGACGTCCCGATATTGACCCTTCAGCTTTTAATTATTATTTATGGTCTGATCTACGCAGAATGAACTTACTGTGTCTTGAAGCTTTGCAGTGGTATGCTTGGGTTTAGTTTTAATTTTATTAATTCACGTCAACTCAGTCCCTCGTGATCATGAGTGCTGGAAAGCACTCGAAACGTCGAAAATTAAAATGCATTTAAATTTAACGCGATAAAATCCATATAGGTAGTTTTAATCAATGTGTAGTGTTCGCGTAAATATAAGATCATTATATTTTATTATAATTAGCAATTTTAAAATAAATGAGTAAACCCCTAACTAAATATCATTTAAGTGCAGAGGAATTTCGGACATGAGAGTTTTAGGTCCAGCAATACATTAATATAATAATAATAACGTAATGTAATGATGATGATGATGATGATGATGAATAATTACTCATTATTATTGCAATATTTTAAGAATTACCAATTGATTGTCTCATTGGACTCGTACTTGTACTAGTGCGAGCGCCGATCATGATAAAAAAGAGAGTTTTTCCGTCAAGAAATTCTCAGTAGCTGCCCGGAGTCAGGAAGTTGGTGGTGTGTCACCCCCGTGCATCGGAAAGCACGTCGAAAATCCGTTGGTATTCTCTCTGGTCGTGTCGGTTTACCATCCCATCTGATTTTGAGGTCTCCATTGAGGCTGGCCGCCTTGACCGGAATTCGGTCTAGAGGTACATAATTATTTTAAGAATTGCAAGATAGTAAATAAAAATAAACTCCATGGCAATAAAATACAACGTACTTAAATGCAAATGTAGACCAACGTCTCAAGCAGAGTGCTAATTAATACAGTTACAATTTATTTATTTATGGACACTTTATGATTAGTTTTACAAATAATAGCATAAATTAGAACGCCTTGCATAGTAAAGAGCGATTAGCGGAAGCAAAGTTTTTTAGTTCTGTTATATACGAATCGGTATGACAGTTACATAAAATAAAATGATTTAATATATTTTAATTCTTTATTACAAAATCAAAAACGTCCATGAACCAAATAGCGCAAACTAATGTGAGGCTACTATGGAAATTCGACGAGAAACCTTATAATGGAAGAAAAGAACACAAACATCGATATTTTCATTCTCAGTAAAAAATAAAATGTATCGTAACGGAGAACCCCTTGACCTCTGGTTTCGATGATGTTGGTGATGTTAGCCTATGCGGCTCTTACAGCTCCATCTAACTCAGGGCTCGCGGCCTCAGGGCAGCAAGCTTAAAACAAAGAGGGATAGTCTGCATCGATCTTCATCTTTACTTGCGTAGTACTACGTGGGAAGGAGCAGATGGAGAGAAGGGCGTTGAAAATGCCCACTAGAAGGCAAACAAATGGCGGTGAGAGTGATTGAAGCACCCTGTTGCTGATGCCGTCGGGGCCGGGTGCCAATCTCTTTTTACGTTTTTTAATTACTTCTGTGGCTTCATTGACAGTGACAGGCTCTAAGAGGTCGTCCGTGTTGTCCTTCTACTTCTGCGAGATGAGCGGAATCTATGAGTTCGCTAGAATGAGTAGATTGGCTCTCTAAACTGTCCGCGAGGCGTTCAGCTTTCTCAGAGTCGTCAAAGGCAAGATCGGGTATTCCTAATTAGAGGTGGCATGGGTTTTTTTTTCTTTCATTGATCTGCTTTCAGAGCTCAGGTCATCTGCTAAAAGGCAGTTTGGGATGGCTCGATATCCTCCAGCAGAGTATGCCACCTATCATTTCTAAATTCTGCAATGTGTTCTTTTACCTCGTTTTGGAGGTCTAAGTTTATTATCTATTGTGCGTTAGTGATTGTATTGTCTAAGGGCCGCGTTCTTTGCTCTGATCAGTTGTCAAATATCACCCGGAAGCTTCAGGTGTCGATTGCTCGACACGCGAACCCTTCGAGAGCATTCTTCAACCGCTGAGGTGGGGTGGGTCGATAAGGCGTTTATCGTCTTATTGGCTTTCTCTGGCGAGTCTATTTTATTGGGAAACGTGTTTAAGTGCTTGGAGGTCGTAGACATGAGTTTGACCTCGAGCTTACGCCCGTCCACAATGGTTTTGGTCTGAAGGACCTCACCTGCGGGCTCGCCCAGCTGCAATAGGACTGGTCTATATTCCGAGTTAAGTTCTAGGATTGTTTCGATGGAAGTTCGACAAACGAACATCGAGTATCGCTACGTCAAGGATGTCCGGTCGATGTCTGTTTGGAGTCTCAGGCACGATAACATCGAAGTTTAGTCGTTCCATTAACGCGATCAATGCATTACCATTAGGATTATTTTTAAGCGTGTTCCAGGTAGAATGCTTTCTATTGAGGTCTCCAGCTATTATAACACCCAAGATTGAGTAATTTTAAAAGATTTGATTCTATTATACGCTTTACGGCCGTAGGTAGGGCGAAACGATGGTAAGTGGCAGATGGCTAGAACGTAACGATGGTAAGTGGGGGTGGGCTTGATGGCGGTTTGGGGTGCGAGAGAGAACACCAAAGATGGTGCAGGCTTGGAGGCTGGCAGCCGAGAGCGGGACACGCTGGGCTGATCCGCATGTCTGGGATAGCCAGACTTTCGATCTTCTACAGGATGAATTTCAGAGAGTGTGCACAGGAATTGTATAATTTGATTCCTCACTCTCCCTTCCACCATCGGACAACCTGACGTTCGGTCAGTCTCCACCCTTTCGTTTGTTGACTTACCACGTATTCAAACTAAACGGTTTGCTACGTCGTTCGTCATGCGCACAGCAAAGGAGTGGAATAAGTCGCCAAGATCTGTCTTTCCATCCGATTACAGTGTGGGTGTCTTCAAGGCAAGAGTGTAGGCTTTTGTTAAGTCAGTGCGCTTCACTATCTTAGGCTACATCACCTATTACCATCAGGTGGGATTGTAGCAAAGCGCTGGCTTAGAATAATAAAAAAGGCACTTGACGCACCTAGGCCTGGCGTAAGAATTTCTGGCCGAGTGGCAGTGGCCAACGACGCCCCTATTACCTGGGGCTTCTACTGCAATCCCGGTTAGGTTGCAGATACGTCGTACATTGAATATCTCCTTGCCTTCCGGAGACAGGTCCAGGTTTTACACTAAACACTGCTGTCCAGACGTGTTTAGTGTACACGGAACGGGGATACTCGCAGTCCACTCGTAAAAAAAATAGAACACGCGTCTAATCACTTTACTACGCAGATTACTAATTATTTGCACCAATCAATCGCTGTTCACACTAGTTTACTCCTAATCACTAATCACCTACACTAATCACCTGCACTAGTCAAAGTGAATACAGGCTTTTATGTAAAATATGAATTTCTTAATTATAAAAACCGCGATATCTCACGAATGGTGAGTCGTAAGAGAAAAAAACGACTGGACTATTTTTGTAGAAAATTGTATGATCTACAACTTTTGTCTGACCTATTTTCACGATAAAACTTAACGTTTTCAAGAAAAATTAAAAAAAATTAATTTTGTACGTTTGACCTTTAATAAAAAAAATTGCGGAAGTAGGATAGAAGGGGATTTTTGATATTTTATTTATAATGATGTATTTAACGTCTCTGTCAGTTTTCAGCTCTATGCGAATTTTGACTAAGTCAAATGTGTGTAGGGAGAACCTAAGAGTAAGTAATGACCTGGTAAGAAATTCTGGAAGTCCATTTATGGAGATGGCTCTGGATCGTGCTTTGTGGCATTGTGGGGGAAGCCTTTTTTCACCAGTGGGCTAATATTGGGCTGTAATAATGATGATTATGGTGTGTAAATGTACCCATAAAGTACTTGGATGAACGTTGTTAGTTTTCAACCGACTACAGAAAAAGGGTGAGGTTCTCAATTTAGCTGTATTTTTAGAGTGAAAACTTCTTTAGGCATGTTCGTCACTTTTAGGATGTGGAAAAAGCAGTGAACCCGCGTGACCGTCACGCTCAGATACATACGTATATATGTAAAAATAATGTTTACAAGTTGGTGAAGCTAAGAAGTTTTCACTTCTGACGTGCAGTCTTACGACTCAGTTTCTTTTATGTGTGTTCGGAAATTATTTCTGGGCGAACCAATTTTTATGATTTTTTTGAAAGCTGATGCTTCTCATGTGGTTCAATATAAATTTGATAAAGATCTGAGCAGTAGTTTTTGAGCTATCCTTAATAATGCGTCTTTAATTGACTTCTACGATATTGATGATGTTCTCATTTTATTGTTATTGAAGTCTGTTGTACAAAATGTTTAATTCTACCACTTTTTGTTCTCATCGATGTATAATACCCTATTAAGATATATGTATTGTAAAGTAAAACATTATCTAAACACAAGGTTTTATCGAAATCGATACAGTCGTTTTAAAGAAACCAGCTACATATATATTATATATTTATACTAGCTTGCCAGGCAGACGTTGTCATGTCCTATTAAAAATCCTTAAATTCGCAACAAAAAATTGTGGACAAAAAATATATCGCTCAGGTTGTACCAATCTGCTCACGGTGTGCAAATTGGATTAAAATCGGTTCAGTAGTTTAGGAGTCCATCGCGGACAAACAACGTGACACGTAATTTATATATATTAAGATATACAAGAATTGCTCACTTAGTTTATCGTATAATTTTAATGCCTTCATAAATAGTTTAAAACTAGCAATCCGCCCAGCTTCGCACGGGTTATTTCTTGATCTCGACAACAGCGCCACCTACCGACTCCAAATGTGAATATAAACCGTCTAGGGGCCCATTCAAATACACAAAAAATTTCATCAAAAATCAGTTGGATGGTTACAAAGTCTATAAGGGACATAGGTAGAAACATTTTTGTGTTTTATATAGATAGATGTTTACATATTTTGTGATACGTAGTATAGTAGATCGCAACTGCAGCTACGTATATTATAGTTGTAGCACGAACGAATCGGTAATTGATAGAATCAGGCGTTACTTTGCGGAAATCTATTATAGTAAAGATATTAATTAATTGTCAACCTTCCGCTAACTAAATACAATGATATGTCTTACCTGGATTGAAGAGCACCTCCCGCCCTCCCTCTATTGCGTACACCAATCCCGTCACCACTGATCCTAGCACCACTACTCCCAACACCACTACTCCCGGCAAAAAACCAGGAAAGACATTCCTAGAATATTGGTGTTGGGAGTAGTGGTGACGGGATTGGTGCACGCAATTGAGGGAGGGCGGGAGGTGCTCTTCAATCCAGGTATGAGACATCATTAAATGTAGTTAGCGAGAGATTGAAAATTAATTAATATCTTTATCGAACGGATCGGCTCAACTGGGGAAGGACCACGCTCTCACAGAATACCAGCGTAAAATATGCTGCTGTGTTTCGTATGGTCATCATTCATCATTACAGCCCTTCACAAGTCCACTGCTGAACATAGGCCTCCCCCAAGTAATACCACAAAGCACGGTCCTGAGCCACCTGCATCCATCGACTTCCTGCATGTCTTACCAGGTCGTCACTCCATCTAGTGGGGGGTCGCCCTACACTACGCCTACCGGTACGAGGCTGCCACTCGAGAACCTTTCTTCCCCATCGGTTATCGGTTCTTCGAGCTATATGGCCGGCCCATTTCCACTTCAGCTTACTAATCCGTTGGGCTATGTCGGTCACTCTGGTTTTACTGCGGATATCCTCATTTCTGAGTCTATCACGCAGAGAAACTCCGAGCATAGCCCTCTCCATAGCTCGCTGAGCGACCTTAAGCGTCCTCATACGGCCAGCAGTGAAGGACCACGTCTCAGATCCATAAGTCATCACTGGCAACACGCACTGGTTGTACAATCTAGTTTTTAGAGATTGAGGTATACCTGACGAAAAGATATGTCGTAATTTCCCGAACGCTGCCCAGCCGAGTTGAATCCGTCGATTGACCTCTCGGTCGAAGTTGGACTTACCTAGTCGGACTATTTGTCCCAGGTAAACGTACTCGTCAACAACTTCGAGCATAGTGCTCCCAACAACTACCGGCATAGGTGTGACATGGACATTGAACATGATCTTTGTTTTGTCCATGTTCATCTTAAGACCTATCCGTTGGGAGGCACTATTGAGGTCATTGAGCATAGTGCTTAAGTCCTCCAGCGATTCTGCCATAAGGACTATATCGTCGGCAAATCGAAGGTGAGTGATGTACTCGCCATTGATGTCAATACCGTATCCTTTCCAGTCCAGTAGCTTGAAAACGTCTTCCAATGCAGCGGTGAAGAGTTTCGGGGATATAACGTCACCCTGTCTTACACCTCTCTGCAGTTGGATAGGTTTCGAGCTCTGGTTCTGTACTCGGATAGCCATCGTAGCCCTACTGTACAAACACTTCAGCACTTCGATATACCGACAGTCAACTTGGCACCGCTGAAGGGACTGTAGCACCGCCCAAATTTCGACGGAATCAAAGGCTTTCTCATAGTCCACATACGCCAGGCAAAGTGGCAGATTGTACTCTTCGGTCTTCTGTACAATCTGCCGCAGGGTATGTATGTGGTCTATGGTACTGAAGCCTTTTCGGAAACCGGCTTGTTCGGGAGGCTGGAAGTCGTCAAGTCTGCATGCGAGACGATTCGTAATGACTCTCGAAAACAGCACGTAGACGCGGCTCAGAAGGGAAATCGGTCTGTAGTTCTTTAAGAGAGCGTTGTCGCCTTTCTTAAAGAACAAGACCACCGCACTTCTGCTCCACGCCTCTGGAGTAGTGCCACCATGGAGGACGGAATTGAAGAGCTTCTGAAGGACTACAAGTACCGGTGTTCCACCCGCTTTCAGAAGCTCCGCTGTAATTCCATCCTCGCCTGGGGCCCTGCCGTTTTTAAGGTGCTGGAGAGCCATTCTAATCTCGCTTAGACTGACGTCCGGGATATCATCGGAATAGTGTCGGATAAGACTTGCTCTTGGATCGTTACTCACACTTGCGTGTGGCTCCAACGATGATGTGTACAGCTGCCCATAGAACCTCTCAATCTCACTCAAAATCTCAGGTGTCCCGGAAACGATGTTGCCACACTCAGTCTTCAGCTTTGACAGTTGGCTCTTTCTGGCAGACAGATCTCTGGCAAAGACTTTGGAGCCCTGGTTCCGCTCGATCGCTTCTTTAATACGAGAAGTATTAAAGTTGCGTAAGTCTCGCCGCATGCATTTGGAGATCTGTCTGTTCAGTTGCCTGTATGCTGTCAAATCTGTTGACGATTGCAGCCTCATCTCCCGTCTAACAGCCATGAGATTAAGAGTGTGATCGGAGAGTTTTTGTGTTCTTCTGCGGCGGGTCTTGCAGAACTTAGCTCCGACCGCATGGACAGTTTCCACGAGCTTGTCGTTCATATCGTCCACTGCATTGCAATCTTCTAGGCACTGGAAGCGGTTACGTAACTCGAGCTGAAAGGTTTCGGGATTCTGGATTAGAGCACGAGGGGGACGGAGCGTTGACTTCATTAGACGAGACCTCTCCAACTTAACGTTTAGGTTCAGTGTGCCTCTAACCATTCGGTGATCGCTGCCAGTTTTCACCCTTGCGATCACTGAGACATCACTGAACAGTTGGCGTCTGGTCGTCATAATAAAGTCAATCTCATTTTTTGTCGAATCGTCGGGGCTCGACCAGGTCCACTTCCTGTGGGGCCGCTTCTGGAAGAAAGAGTTCATCATAAAGAGTCCCTCTTTCTCCATAAAGTCGGCCAGCTGCTGGCCCCTTCGGTTCCGTTGCCCTACTCCAAATTTCCCTACCTTCAGCTCACCGCTTTCTCTTGTGCCTAGTTTTGCGTTGAAGTCTCCCATCAACACCGTGTAGTGGGTTTTGGAGGAATGTATGGCTCTGGAAATATCCTCATACATTTCCTCCACCTCCTCATCGGGGTGTGCCGAGGTTGGTGCGTAAACCTGAATGACCTTCAGCGAATACCGTTTGGTGATTCTGAGTATCAGGTACGCGACCCTCGTCGACACACTCCCAATCTTTACAACGTTGTTGACGAGAGACTTGTGGACGATAAATCCGACACCTCCTTGGGACAGATGGTCGCCCTCCCGGTGATAGAACAAGTTGCCGGACTCGAGGATTGCCGTGTCCTCCCCCTCTCTTCGGACCTCGGATAATCCAATAATATGCCAGCGCAACTTGTCTACCTCTTCTTCCAGCTCCAGTATCTTCTCGTCAGTCCTCAGGGTGCGTGCGTTATATGTTGCCAGGTCGAGTCGTCGTAGGTGGCAACCGAACCTCCACCGGAGATTCTTAGCACCCCCTGCCCCGCCGTTACCATGGTCGCCACCGTAGCCAGGAATAGCGGGGCCGCCGGGGACTGGGGGCCGTCTTTTTGTGTATTTGTTCATTGGGGGGTATTTGCCGTAGTTGCCACGCTTGGCGAGCGGGTTGGCAACCGCAGTTTTTTATTACGTCACAGTTGTCATCAGGAAGATGCTGCTGCCCATCTCCTGCCTGTCTCCCTCTGTCGCCTCTTACGACACCCACGGGAAGATATGGGGTAGTGGATATTCTTAACCGCCACTACACGGCACGGTTTCGTATGGTGAGTGTAAAGAACCGGGGTTATTTTTACTGGAAACGAGGCATTCCATGTCAGTCCCTAGGGATAACAGCGCATCCGCATACCATCCGGTAGATTGTGTGCTCGTTTGTATTTTACAAAAATTGTTATAAAAATATATATAGGTTCCTATATTCCTATATTATAAACTTATATAACCTATATACTTATATAGGTTATATAAGTTCCTTATTCTACAAAAAATGTTATAAAAATATATCCTAGTTTGAAAACCTTGTGTATCGATTAACTTATTTACACAATGGGCTTAGGTTGATATAATACATCAAATGAAATTGCTTGTTTATTGTATGTGCATTAAAATCATAATTAATACATAGTTAACTGCATTAAGATCAACGTATTGCGTTGTTTTGTGTTCAACTGCAAAAATGTAAGGAAACCGGTCCAGTGTTTATTTTATTAAAGGAATTTTCGAGACGCGCATTTTCAAACCTTTTTCATTCCTTTCATTGTAGAATGTCAAATTAATGAGACATCAGATGTACGAGAACGCTATAATTCAATGTGATTAGTTTTTGTTTTACTGTCCACTTTACTGGATTAAAAAAGAATGCTTCGTTAGGTTGGTCGTGTCGAAAGAATGAATGAGGAAAGAGAGACAAAACAAATCTATGTTGCAGATGTAAACGACAGAGTCGGGAAAGGATACTTTTGACGAAAAGTTTATCGACCATATTGGCGATATATTGAAAATGGGCCAGTCTAAGAGTACCCTTAACCGACGAGCGTAAATGCGATATACAGCGAGAGAGGTGTGCCAGGATCGAGCTAAGTGGAAGTCCGTTGTATCTGTCTACCCCTCTGGGTGACTGGCGTGATTGTTTATGTATTTGTGTCAATGATGATGATTTGTTTGATTTCGATTACAAGGAGCTTACAATATCTAGTAGAATTCTAGCGTCAAACTGCCAACTAAATTAAACTTCTTCTTTATTAGCCCATAATAGTCCACAGCTCAACAAGACCTCTACTCAATATAGGCTTCCCTCAAAGAATGCCATAAAGCCCGGTCCTGAGTCCACTTGCACCCATAACCTCTATCTATACATATACCGACCTATAATTATTCCTATAGGAAGGATTTGCTTATCACCATATTTGGCAATCGCAGTATACACTAATGTCTCGCTCAACTTTGACCGTCGCGTCCCCATCCGGGTATTTTACATGTGGCAGAAACAACCATCTATCGGGGGTCATTAAATCTTCCTAGCATTTACCATATTCGTCTTTTACGTCACCCATGGAGAAAGTGTTACGGATTCATATACCGCTATGATTTGGCTAAAAGAAATTTAATAATTAAAAAATTAACACAAACATCTTTAACGGCGAATATAAAAGACAATCCAAATCAAATAAGAGGAAAGTCTATCTATCCAACATACAATATGTAACAAAAACCTTGTGGTTCCCGTTAGGTGCATTATAAGAATCAGTATTCAAACTTATAGAAATAACTTTAATTCAAAAATGACGACCATAAATTTTAAATATTTTTTTATTAGGCAATATTTGTAAGTCGTTTTATTAACTTCGCATTGGCCCAGGCCAGTAAGAGTATTATCAAATATCCTGTTTTACCGATGGGTCACAAATAATATTTTTTAAATTAAATTTAAAAAAAAATATGGTAAAGATTTCTGAATTAAAGTTATTTCCTTAAGTTTGAATACCAATTCTGATAATGGGAACAACAAGATTTTTGTAACACGTATATCAACGCAAACTATGTTGCTTTAACGCAATAAAAATAACCAGTTTATATTTAAATTACTTCAATTGAATAACCATAGACTAAACAGATAAACTTCCAATTATCCTGATATCGTAATTTAATTTCTCGGATAATGTGTCTACATTGCAGTCGTAACGATCTAAATCTATTAATTTAAAGAGTGATATACGTGATTATGTAACACAGCTAATGATTTCTAATTCGTTCCTGCATATAGGTGTCAATGTCAAAACAGTTGGCCACTTATCGAGTATCGCTTAAGTAGAAGTGAAAAGAAGGACATTTTATCTTTAATTGTACATAGCGGATCGTCTATTTTTATATAGTAAATATATTAGCGCTACTTTATAAAACTTACATATTAATAATAAAAAGGTTGAAGGGACAGCGGCGTAATGGAATACCGTAAGCCTATTCAGACTGGATACTTAATAGACCTCAGTCTGTTTTGGCCATTGGGTTACTATTGTGAACAACTCATAACTCAAGCATTATTGTCAACACTTAGAATTGTGAAGTTTACTTATGTACGTAATCCGGCTCTTGTTTAATCCGGCACCCCCTGTAATCCGACATGATCTATTATTTATTATTAAATATTTTTTTGATAATCTTCGCTAATGCATGATTGAACATGATAACTTGTACGCCTCATCACTATTGTGCGCGACGCGTCTGGTATTGCTTCGATTCTAATTGAAAAATTTTATTCTGAAAATGATTGAAAGATCATAATTTTCCTCAAAAAGCGTTATTGCTACTTGATAACGCTCTTAAATTGATGCTTCTTAAATTGATTGATCCATAGTTTTTCAATCTTAAATTTTCAATCATAATTTTAGTATGTACATTTGTGTGTACACAATTATTTCCTATTGTAAAGTTATTGCATATTTTTTGTAAGTTCTATAGCTTTAATGACGTTAATTTTATAATAAAAAGTAAGATCTCTATTGTGTTATTTAATTTACTAAATTTGACTTACATAATGAAGTATAAATAAATAAAGTAAATGGGGCTCTACACTCTATTGTCAAAAGTCAGAATGTGTCAAAAAAGGCATGTATGGCAATTCACAGTGCTGTATTAGTCCCTACTTTAACATATGGTTGTGAAAGTTGGGTGTGGCAGAAGAAGCACGAGAGTAGAATAAATGCAGTAGAAATGCGGTCGCTAAGGAGTATGTTAGGGCTGAATCTGAGTGACAGGGTGAGAAACTGTGTGATAAAAGAAGAGTGTGGTTTGCAAGATGATGCTGTGACCAGGATTAAGAAAGGAATGCTTCGGTGGTTTGGTCATGTAGAAAGAATGAATGCGGAAAAACTGACAAAGCAAATATATGTTGCAGAAGTGAATGGAAGAGTCGGAAAGGGACGTCCTAGGCGGAAGTTTGTCGACCAAATTGGCGATATACTACTAAAAATGGGCCAAATTAAGAGTACCCTTAACCGACGAGCATGTATGCGTAGGTATATGGATGTGGAAGAGGCGAGAGAGGTATGTCAGGATCGTGCTAAATGGAAGTCTGTAGTCTCTGCCTACCCGTCTGGGTAACAGGCGTGAGTATTTATGTATAATGAAGCATGATTTGTACTTGAGAGTACATATATATATATATATATATATATATATATATATATATATATATATGTATGAATCTTATCAATGGATCTGTAATTTGTCGGATTACAAGGTACTCTTTTGTCAAAAAATTCGGACTTATTATATACCTAGTAGTAGTAGTATAGTATTAGCGGTCTTAGGCAGTACTTTATAATCCGACAAATTCGATAGTCAGACACTGCCCCCTGCAAAATGTTTGTCGGATTACCGGGGGTCCACTGTATGAACAATGAATAGCAATGCTAGTATTGATGATTTAAAAAAAGCAATTTCAGGGACTCACTCATCCAACAGTCACAATATCCGAACTCTAAAATCTAGAATATGACATCTGCGCATATATAACAGTGCCAAGTTATATTACGGTGCCAAAAGATGTCGCGCAAACGTAAAGGTGGTCGTCCTAAGTCAAGGTAGGTTTTCTATAAATATTCCTGATAAACATATATATCTATCTATAATTACTACTTTGACGAATTGATCTTTGAATAATGAAGCAAAAGGAGAGGTCCATCCCGTGGAGCGAATACGACCCCGCGTAATAGTATGAAACTTGTTCTTTATACGTAGGGCACTCAATAAGCTTTGAGATGCTGGAAATTTAAAAATGAAACGCACCCATGTTGTATGTTTCTAAAAAGAAAATATTAACTAATAACTGCTCAATATTAAAAAAATAAACAAATTTCTATTAATTTTCCGGCAACGCTTCCCGCACTTTTCATTTAAAACGATGGATTTTAACCGTGAACATTTGCACGCTATGATCTATTATGATTTTAAATTTGGTTCGACCGAACAATTAAGTTTATAACGGTTACAATTAGCATTAGGAGTCTTAGCTCCATCACGCGCAACAATTTTTAGGTGGTTTGCTGAATTTAAAAGGGGTAAAATTAATCTTAAAGCTGACCAAAGAACCGGGTCCCCGCAAACAGCAGTAACGGCAGAAAATGTATGGACTACTGAAAGATTGGTGCAAGAAGACCCACGAATCATATATACGGACATCGAAAAGATTGTAGGCATTAGTTCGGGGAGCATTCATTCCATCCTAAATCAATATCTTGGAGTGAAGAAGCTTTGTTGTCGATGGATCTCTCATTTGCTCTCCGAAAGCGAAAAACAGACTCGTGTGGACTGGTACCATGAAATGCGTCTACGTTTTGAAAACGGGGCATCTAGGCGTATTTCGGAAATTGCTACTGGTGATGAGACATGGATCTATCATATGATCCGGAAAATAAAAGGCAATCATCGGTATGTGTCTACTCAGAAAGACAGTTACCGACAAAACTGCAAAGACCTCGCAACGTCGGCAAAAAAAATGGAGACTAGAATTTTTTTTTTCGCGAAACGGACATTTGTCGAAGTCAATACTGGAAAATTATAGGTCAGTCAACTCTGGATGGTATACTACAGTTGCATTACCCAAAGCTTTTCAAGTTATGTGGGAGAAAATACCGAAGGCCGGGATTCGGGGAACTCTCCCTTAAAACAAAAGCATTTATTGAGGAATCTGGTATTGAAACTCTAAGTCACCCACCCGACGGCACTGACTTAGCTCCTTGTAATCTTTTTGTTCCCAAGAGTCAAAAAAAAATAAAAGGCAAGTTTTTTTCAAGCCCCGAAGAAGCCGTGGCTGCCTATGAAGAAGCGATTTCCGACCTGTCAGATCAAGACTGGCAAAAGTGTTTTCAGAGTTTGTTTAGGCGGAACTTTGTATAGAGCATGATGGAGAATATTTTGAAAAGATGTAAAATAAATATTAATAGTATCTAGAATACTTTTTGTATATCTCAAAACTTATCGAGTGTCCCACGTATACAGTACTTTCGGAGAAATCGACAGCTCCACCACAGATCAGCTCGGCCAGGAAAGGGCTCTTTCAGATAACCAGCATAAAATAGCAGTACGATAGTGTTGTACTTCATGTGGTATGTGTTGTGTGTTAAGAATTGGAGATAATTGCCCTGCTAACAAGAAGTAACGTCGTGACCCTCCAGGTCCAGGTGTAGAAGTTTATAGGGCAAAAAACTTGCCCATGATTAAATTACAAATCTAACCACGGATGTACTTCGTAGAGGTATATACTAATTTAAAAATTTTTGTCTACCTAAAATTTTCTATTTCAGAATAAACCTTGAACATTTTTTTACAAACCTCATCATAGGTTGTGAGAAAAGTCCATATACGGTGGTTAAAGGCGGAAAATAAAGGTGATATGAACGTTTATTCATAATACCATTAACTTATTTTTAACGACTTTTGATGTCATCAGAAGAATCAATAAGCTTAGAGTACACAATAATAAGTAGCTCCTGCAGCCCATAGACAAATGCAGTCAACTCCAAACAAAACTATGTACATAACAGGATTCTTGCTCTAGTGTCAGCTACGAGTATTGGCGTAAGACGAAATGCCTCTTGTTCTGCAAGAGCTCACTGGTAAAGAAATAAGTTTTATTTCACTACCCATCACTCATTAAGGTAATCATATATCAATAAAATAATATATCATGATCTTTTCGAAATTGCTTACTTCATCCTCTCATTTTTTTCCTTTAAAACTTCAGTGACAAATGAAGTTTACCTGATGTTAGTAGTCTCTGCAACTCATGGACACCTGCAGCCAACTGCAAGAAAGTTTAAATATGCTAACCAATTATACTAGGTCTCTACACCCTTCAGGCTGGAACCAATCAATGCAAGCGCTGCTAATTGATAGCAGAAATAGGCAAGAGGAAGTAACCTATCCAGACTGGTTACTAGGCATAAAGGGAGTCTTTACCTAGTTATAAAAATATAAAAAATATCCGTGTCATGTAATTACATGAATGTATGCAGTCTGATTTCTAAGACCTGTATGCAGTGATTAATTATTTATAGGGCCTTACTGGACATAGTATAATTGAGACTTAATATCAAAGTGAAACTACTGAATTTTTTTATTATTTAATTGTAATTTTTAACATATGAATAAATTTGATATAAGAAATGAAATACGGCCCTAAAAATATGGACGTAATATGTAAAAATGTGAAACAAAGTAGTAGGACCTAGGATGCTTTACACATATTTATTGTAACAGAAACAGAAACCTTTTCCATTCAATGTAGATTATAAACAATATTGAAACTTATTGAACGTCACTGTTACTGCTTAATTGCCACTGGTTCGGAAAAATTCTCCGCTCTGGGAAGAACCAGCAAGAAAGCCAGCGGCACTTTTTTTAAATAGCTTACAATCATGTATATTACACAATTTATCAACACGAAACGAATACTAAATAGCTTGGTAGCGATCAATACATTCCCAGGAGTTATTATCATCCATAAATTCCTAAACATTATAATAACCCTTTTTATACAAACTTAGTTTAATAAAGTTTGTGATCTTGGAGCAGGTCAAATTCTGTATTTAGTTGTAAAAGCGTATACATCGCCCCAAGAATGAATTACTGACTCGGTGGAGTCAAGTGCAACATTACGTCCTAATTTTTTTCACTTCCATGGCTTGTGCACTACATACAGAAGGTTTTATCATGCAGGTCTTACGTTTTGAAAGGAATATAACATGCTTTTTTATCTCTCTAGAATACATTCAACACATTTTACCGTAACTGGACTTTGTTGATAACAGTTATTGGTTATAATATCTAAAGCTTAGTACACACCTAAAAAAAACTTCAAGTTTTTTTTAACTTTAAGTAACTAAAGCCTGTCACCCTATAGCTGATCGTATGGAACATTGAGTATAGCCTTGACGGTTGTTTTAAGTGTCACCCCACTATAACGCTGCGAGTGATTTTAATACCTTTCGATAACCAATATTTTTTTAATATTAATCATACTTATTATATTGCTATCTAAAGGATTATAAAAAGTAAATTTTATATCTTTTTTATAACATTTATTCATTACAACCCTTCACAAGCCCGCTGCTGAACACAGGCCTCCTTCAAGGAATCAACTTCCTGCATGTCTTACCAGGTCGTTACTCCATCTAGCGAAGCGCCGCCCTACACTCCGCCTACCGGTATGAGGTTGCCACTCGAGAACCTTTCTTCCCCATCGGCTGTCGATCCTACAAGCTGGTAATCTCAACAGCTAAAAGTAGCCCATTACCACTTCAGCTTACTTATCCGTTAGGCTATGTTAGTTACTCTGGTTTTACTGCGGATATCCTTATTTGAGAAACCCCAAGCATGGCGTTCTCCATAGCTCACTGAGCGACCTTTAGCTTTCTCATACCGCCAGCAGTGAAGGAACACGTTTCAGATCTATAAGTCATCACTCAGGTTCAGAGGTATACCTCAGGTATACCTGATGTGAGGACCTATTAATTCATTACACCCTACCTCCTTATTCTTTCACCGCCTAGCACGTGGTAAATCAGCACTTAAAATTGCAATTAAAAATTTCGTTGGTGCCGGCGGCGATCTAACCCGGTTTGCTCGCGTACTGTGAATTGACAGCGAGCGCTAACCATCTGAGCTACCACGGTGAGGAAACCTGCATGTCTGAGGAATAAGGAAAAAAATATTTCGAAGACATGTGAAGTTCGCAAACACGCATTGGGGCAGCGCGGCGGACACTTCCTTACCCTAAAACCCTCTCAGAAATGAGGGGAGGCCTGTGCCCAGCCGTGGGGCGTATATAGGCTGTAACTTTACTATGGCGTAGTGGCTCAGCACTGATTTGTAGCGCTGAAGGCCTCAGAATCGAATCCCGCACAGAAAAAATATTTGTGTGGATCTGGATGTATGTCCCTGTGCAATATATGTTTGTTATCTGATGCTGACCTGTGCAATATACGAAAATCTTTGTTCAACTAACGTTCATTAAAAAAGTTTTTTTTTTAGTATTTGAGTCGTTATCAGGAAGATGCTGCTTCCCTGCTCCTGTTACAATTCTCTTTGTCGTCTCTAATAACACCAACGGAATTATATGGAGTCGTGAATTCTCTTGCGCAGTCATTACTCGGCGATAGTGTAAACAACAACAATCCGTATGTTTTTTTTTATAGGATAGGGTAACACACGAGCACACAGTCCACCTGACGGTAAGTGGTTGTTGTGACCCGTAGACGTCTAAATCTATCCTCGATTACGAATTTAAAATTACGAACAACGCAGATGCGTTGTCAACCGTAAGGACTAAGATGGAACACCTCCTTTCCAGTTTTTACTGGAAAGGAGGGTCTCCGGTTCTCTACACTCACCATACGAAACACTATTTTAGGCTACTATAAATACTATAAATATAAAGCTACTATTTTAGGCTGTTATTCTGTGACAGTGGTGTCCTTCTCCGGTCGAGCCGACCTATTCGTGCTACAACTATACTACTCATATAACTACAGCATGGCTCTACCACGCATAAATTTTGTAAGAAAGCGTACCTATGATATAATGAAATTCTTCACATTTTCGTAAGAAACATCGCGAAAAAGGTAAAATTATATGTTTTCAATGGATTGCAACTAAAATTAACTATGATAATGATATTGTATCTCGACTTTTCTAACTACGTTGTTTCGTCAATAAAAGATACGGAATCTCCTACGCCGCTACCATACCGCCATGTGCACTACCGCATTTCACCATATAAGTATGGTAAGAGGCATTTTTGAGAAATCTAAGAAAGATATTGAGGCATCCGTTAGATAGCATACAACCATCTTATACAAATTTTCAAGAACAGTGACGGGTGACAGCTTGTCCATCCTGTCCCATTCAACTGCTTGCCAAGCGGGGTGATTACGATAAGTTCTCCCTATCCTTACATTTGGTGGTTACAAAAGTGATAAAATTAATAGTAAAACTAAAATACTGTTCGTATGACACATATATGAATAAAACAATAAAGGCATTGATTTTTTAGAAAGACGTAAAAATGACCATACGTTGTCTATACTTGGCACAGACTAATTAGGAATGCTTAGGCCTTAGTTCTCTGTGTACGCCTTAAACGCTTGTGTAGAAATCATATGGTGTACATATAAAGTACTCTGTAATCCCAGTCCAAGCTCAGATAAAAATATAAATAAAGGAGTTTTGAATCACTACTTGTACGTTGGGCTATGTCTGCTCTATACCGAAATGGGTAAGTCGTCGTTGCGAATTATATTATACAATTAAACATAATAAAACATAATAACATAAAACACTCACGCCTGTCACCCAGAGGGGTAGTCAGAGACTACAGACTTCCATGTGGCACGATCCTGACACACCTCTCTCGCCTCCTTCACATCCATACACCTACGCATACATGCTCGTCGGTTAAGGGTACTCCTAATTTGGCCCGTTTTCAATAAATTGCCAATTTGGTCGATAAAATTTCGCCTAGGATGTCCCTTTCCGACGCTGCCATTCACTTCTGCAACATAAATTTTCTTTTTCACTCTTTCTTCATTCATTCTTTCCACATGACCAAACCACCGAAGCATTTCTTTCTTAATCCTGGTCACAACATCATCTTGCAAACCACACTCTTCTCTCTTATTACACAATTAAACCACAAGCATTAATTAGTTATTATCGATCCTTGCTTCTTTATTTATATATTAATTTATAACACATTGTTATTAACGATATTTGTCAAGTATAATTCCATTTAATTGATAAGTTTAATATAAGTATAATTATCACATGCTAAACTTTTTAAATAAATCTGTTACATTTTAAAGAACCAAGGTTACAAACTGTTTCTACTTTTTTAAGAATGTAAGAGCCTCAAAAAAAGAAAGTTAAGATTAACCGATAATTTAGACAGGTTTAACGTAACGCCACAATAAGTTAAAGCTTTGCAGTCGGATGGATTACATTTGACATGATTAGATTAATGTTTTTATTCGCGAATTAGTTTTTTTTCCCTTTTATTATAGATTAACAGTAAGAAACCAGCACACAGTCCACCAGATGGTGTGTGAATGCTATGGCACATCGACATATACATTTATCCTCGATTAGGGATCGAAATGCAGTAGAAAGTCCATTTTTTGGGAGTACTGAGCTGGAAGTTTTCGACGAGTATATTTATCTGGGACAAGTAGTCCAACTAGGTAAGTCCAACTTCGACCGAGAGGTTACCGGCGTTAGAGAGTTTTGGCGTTAGGGAGATTGTGACACATCTTCTCGTCAGGCATACCTCAAAATCTTAAAACTATATTGAACAACCAGTGCGTGTTGCCAGTGATGACCTATGGATCTGAGACGTGGTCCTTCACTGCCGGCCGTATGAGAAAGCTCAATGTCACTCAGCGAGCTATGGAGAGGGCAATGCTCGGAGTTTCTCTGCATGATAAACTTAGGAATGAGGATATACGCAGTAGAACCAGAGTGACCGATATAGCCCAACGGATTAGTAAGCTGAAGTGGCAATGGGCCGGCCATATAGCTCGAAGAACCGATAACCGATGGTACAAAAAGGTTCCCAAGTGGCAGTCTCATACCAGCAGGCGAAGTGGAGGGCGTCCCCCACTAGATGGAGTAACGACCTGGTAAGACATGTAGGAAGTTAATGGATGCAGGTGGCTCAGGACCGTGCCTTCTTGTGGGAGGCCTATGTTCTGCAGTGGACTTGTGAAGTGCTGTAATGATGACAATGATTATACTGGTCAGATCTTGATCAAATTTATATGGGACCACACGAGAAGCACTAGCTTTAAAAAAACATCAAAACCGATTCTCCTAGAAAAATGTTCTGAGGTAACACACATAAAAAACTTACAAATGAATTGAGTATCTACTCCTTTTTGAAGTCGGTTAAAAAAATGATGTGCTCGTGTACAATAATATACTCGTATATTGTAAAAACTATCTGGCTTAGTGTATCACGACACTAAAAATATTTAATCTATGATGGTCAGTGCATACTTCAGCCATTTCTTATGTACGAAACACACGGTCAGTTCAAATTAGAAATATTGATATTTTTTTGATATCGGATTTTCGATATATCGATAATTATAAATATATCAATATCGGAGTTTTATATATATTGGTTTATTTATCGATATATCGCAAATCCGATATTTAAAAAATATAAACAGTCCCAGTTTGAACTGATCAGTTAAACTGACCGTGTGTGTCGTCCATTATAGTTACACAATAGGTACTACATGCTATATATACGAGTACAACTCAATCAAGATAATTAAGTTTTATTTAATCACCGAATTGAATTCCGTCGATATATTGATAAACAACCTGCTATAGAGGGTTATTGCCCTCGTCATCTACAATTATTTTGATAGAAATTTTTGATAGAAATTTTCTTCATATAAGATTTTTGCGTAGAAATTATTTTAATTTTACTTTACTTTAATTTACAAAGTTGCAGTCGGACATATAGTTTGGAACTAATTAATTATAATGCAAATAATATACTCATATACCTGTCAAACAGTACTAGAAAACATTTTATACGGAACCTGCATTCCATTATAAAATAAATACACATATTCATATTATTCAATAAGGTAGGTGTAACTAATAATTGAAATAATATGACTATGAACTGAATAATCAATGAAGCCGTTAGAGTAATTGGTTGTCAACTGTTGGTCTACTGATTGATTCATTTGCAATCGAAAATATCAAATTCCATTTTGTTATTATTTTATTGATTAACTTGTCATACTAAGCCATTTTAACACGCTTTGTTATTAGGTTGATCTGTATGTATGTATAACATGTACTTAGTAGAATTTCATGATTAATTTTTTTAAGTTTCGAGGTTAAATAATCTGAAATATTACAGAAGTATTAAGAGGAAATTCGGGTGGTCTTTTCTCCATACAAACGCTCTCGCTTGTTTCGTTTCTGATTTATGACCTTATAGTAATGATTTTTACAATAAAATAAATATCAACCTCTTTTATGTCCCTATTTATTTCCTTTTTGATGATACATTAACTTTAGAGGTTCTAGAATCCTTACAATATGCTTAAAATTGCCTATTTAGACCGCTAACAGAAGCCTAATGTTCAAATTTGATAATTTATACTGAAAAGAGAAAAACATAGGGACACAGTGTATATTTTTCCCATTCGGTCTATGAAATGGTCCAATATTGGAGGAGGAAATGTTAGTGGTGAGCCAAACCTCGAATTGTACCTTTTTACTTAACCTTCCAGCGGTCGCACCCTTGCGCCGAACACAAGCAGTCGCGCGTGGTATGTAATTCCGCAAATTTAAGGGTCTTGTTTGGGACAAAAATGAATATTTCGACTTATTGTATAGCATATGATTAAAAAAAGGGGTCTTAAACATGTAAAATAAAACAAAAACAGACAGAAACAAAAACAGTTTACTTATTCGCTATTTTTTTTATTTGTACTAGAACGAAGGTCTATAAAAACTTAGAATTTTTGTCTCTGGATGAAAATCACTGTTATAAATCAACAAAAACAAAACAAAATGAAATTTACTTTTTTACTACTAACAACTTATAAACTTGACTATAATTATCTTAGAAATAAATCTCGTTCATCCTCAATGGCACTGTGTAATAGGAACTCTAAAATTACATTTACTTTTAGATCAAGCCACGTAAAATTCTAGTTATAATCCAAATTATAATAAAATAAAATAAAGAAAACATAATGATTTCTTATATTTACGCGAACACTACACATGATTAAAACTACTTTTACGGATTTTATCACGTTTATTTTTTCTTTTTATTTTTAATTCCCGACGTTTCGGGCGCTTTCCAGCACCCATGGTCACGGGGGACTGAGATGACTGACGTCCCGATGTCATTGTTAAACCCGGAGTACCTTCAGCTTTTTTAATTATTGTTTATGGTCCGATCTATGCAAAATGAACTAACTCTGTCTTGAGCTCTTGCAGTGGTATGCTTGGGTTTAGTTTTAATTTTATTGATTATAGGATCCCAAGCAGGTGGTAGTACCCAGCCTCCTTCTCTATTGAAATTAGGATGTTTTTTAATTTCAATAGCCTCACGTATCATCCTTGGTAGGAATCGGTGTTCTTTCGCGCGGATTTGTGGTCTATCAAATCTGATGTAATGGTTGGGGCCGTCTAGGATATGATCACAAACTGCAGACTTCCCGGAACGTTGATGCTTCACATCAGCTATATGTTCTTTTACGCGGGTCCTAATTGATCTTTTGGTTTGTCCTATATAAGAGAGACCACATTCACAATCAAGCTTGTACACTCCTGCATCTTTTAGAGGAATATGACACTTGACGGATGGTAGGAACTGACTAATCTTCTTCGGCGGCTTGTAGAATGTTCTAATAGAAGCTCGCTTCAAGATATAGCCAATCTTGTCTGTGACACCTCTGACATATGGTAGTACAGCAGGCACACGCTCGACAGTGGCTGGCTTCACTCGGTCACTGTGACGTAGGCGCGGGACCCGAAGCTTGTTGTCGTGCAGAACTTGCTTGACGTGCTGAAGCTCGGCGGCCAGGTGTTTGCTGTCACAGATCCCTCGTGCTCTCTGTAACAAAGATTTGCCCACGGTAGCTAACTGTGAAGGATGGTGGTGAGATTCACCGTTTAAATATCGGTTTGTATGGGTCTTTTTCCTATACACAGTGTGACCAATGGTGTTATTAGGATTTCTGATGACTAACACATCTAGGAAAGGTAAGGAATTATTTGCCTCTAACTCCATAGTAAATTGAATTTTAGAGTTTATGGAATTAAGATGTTCTAAAAATGCAGTTACTTTGTCTGATGGTAAAATTGTGAAAATATCGTCTACGTACCGCTTGTAGATCCTTGATGTAACAGGTGCAGTAAGGAGGGCTTTCTCCTCAAAGTCTTCCATGAATATATCGGCGACAATGGGAGATACAGGTGAGCCCATCGCCACACCATCTACTTGCTTGTAAAACTCTTCCTTCCACAATAGATAGCCAGATGTAAGGCAATGTCTTAGTAATACTGCATATTCTGCTGGCATGTTATTTTCCTCTAGTTTCCTAGTTTTAATTGAGATGCAGTCTTCAACAGGTAGGGATGTAAATAGAGACTGAACATCAAAACTGACCATGGTTTCATTGTCAGTAAGATGTAGGTCTTTTATCTCACTGACAAAATGGTATGAATCCTTAGTGTGTGCTCTTGTGTGTCCTCTGAGTGGTGATAATATTTTAGCTAAGAAAACATACCTAAAACCTATTAATTGTTATTTTAGAAAAACTATAATAAACTATTCGTCATTATTATCCAAAATATCTACTTGAGATGATCATTCTCGGCATATAATAATCACAAATGTTCTAGACACATGTGTTTTTCACATTTGAAACAATTATACTTTGTTTTGCGGTTCTTTTTCCTATCGCAATAGTAACAAAGACCTGCAACACGTAGAATTTAGTTTGAAAACGATGCTTCTTGGTCATTTTCAGAAATATTAAGGATTTTTTTAATTCTCAGTATGATTGTTTGAGAAATAGTAGAAGAAGTATACCTGTACCTTAGTTGATTTTCCATGAACGAATAAGCAATTTCTTCAATAAATTTTCGACTTACAACGGTTTTTTCATTGTTGTGTTAAAAATCACTTGTGCATTTACAGTTGCTATATTGACCAAAGTATAAAACAATACTCATTGAAACGGGGGGATTTGCACTCCAAACAGTCCCGTCTTTTCCAGTATACGCACTTCCTTGCTGGTCTAAAAATCGACGATATATTGACAAAGGAACGTTAACGTCATCGCTGTCACTAAGCTGAGCGTCCGATTGAACACACTCATCCTGTACTGGCGAAATTTCTACTGGGTTGTCTTCTTGGTCCGAAACGTCATCAAAGACCTCAACTTCTGATTCCACCTCCTCTAGCATGCGAGATATTCGACGTTCTAAGTCTTCGTAATTCATTATCTACAACAAAAATACATTTTTAAAACTATACTTTTATAATATTATAATATAAAACATAAAAAGTAATAATAAGATACAAAAAAATAAAATATTTACCCGGTTTCACTTTTATTGCACTAGATTGTTCTGGAATACAATCGGTCGCACGCGGAATCTGAGACCGCAAACACAAATAAGAAAGCACGTGTGCATGCGACGAATATCATAGGGCTACTGAGGGGTGCTACCTCACCTTCCCAAGGATATCACGAAAGCGCAAGCGTCTATTGTTTATAGTTTTAGTAAATTGACCAAAATAAGTTCGTTGTGGACTCAGAGACCGCGCGCGACCGTTGAAAGGTTGAGCTATTCAGTCGGACTGCAGTTGTCCTTGCCGCACGCGCGCTCGCAGAGCGACAGCGATAGTTTCTTCAAACACCTAATTTTCAGTATTCTTTCGGACTGCAATTCCTCCGATGAAATACAAATATTTAATGGCCTTGACCTCGTATTCCTACTAGGATCATCGTAACTCGGAATGAATGCGTGCTTTTCAAGTTGAAAAAACACAAAGTTGTATAGTATAACTACTTGTATTAATAAAAAAAATAGCAAACAAACCCTGGCAATAATTAGAAACACTTCGAACAATCAACCTAAAAAAACTAACAACGTAGTATTGTGTAGTACTAAAATATATATGTATTACTATATATATATATATATATATATATATATATATATATATATATATATATATATGTAAGTATGTATATAACCTATTTATGGACAGGTGTTTGCAAACTATAAAAGATGAAGAATGGGCGAGTTAACCGTCAAATGCCTTTTGTATGATCAGTCAGACCAGATGATCAAGTCATATTTGCGTCATCGGCAGCTGAGTTGCAAATGATGGTTACATTAATGAACTGGGAATTAAAAGAAAGGGGAATGAAAGTGAACGCAAGTAAGACGAAAGTGATGATTTTTGAAAGAGAAGAAAGCAAAACGGTATGTGAAATAAGAATAGAAGGATAGTTAATGAGCAAGTGATGAGCTTGTGTATTTGGGATGTGTATTTAGCAGGGATGGTAGATATGATAGGGATATAGAACGACGAGTAAATGCAAGAAATAGAGTGAATGGGACACTACACTCTATTATGAAGAACCAGAATGTGTCAAAAAAGGCACGTATGGTAATTCATAATGCTGTGTTAGTCTACTTTAATGTATGGTAGTGAAAGCTGGGTGTGGCAGAAGAAGCGCGAAAGTAGAATAAATGCTGTAGAAATGCGGTCTTTAAGGAATATGCTAGGGTTGAATCTGAATGACAGGGTGAGAAATTGCGTGATAAGAGATAAATGTGGTATGCAAGATGATGTTGTGACCGGGATTAAGAAAGGAATGCTTCGGTGGTTTGGTCATGTGGAAAGAATGAATGAGGAAAGAGTGACAAAGCAAATTTATATGGCAGATGTGAACGGCCGAGTCGGGAAGGGACACCCTAGAAAAAAGTTTATCGACCAAATTGGTGATATTTTGAAAATGGGCCACGTTAGAAGTACCCTTAACCGACGAGCATGTATGCGTAGAGACATGCTTGTAGAGGAGGCGAGAGAGGTATGTCAGGATCGTGCCAAATGGAAGTCCGTAGTCTCTGTCTACCCCTCTGGGTGACAGGCGTGAGTGTTTATGTATTATGTATATATATATATATATATATATATATATATATATGCGTGTGTGTATTACTCTAAGACTAAAATTGAATAAAATATTTACTATAATATCAACTATCAAAATGGCGTCGATGAAGCAGCGCCTTTTTGAACTTTATATTTGAATTACTGATGACGAATTATCGTTGACGAATGATGACGAATTAAAGTTTTTTTTGTGTCCAATCAAAGAAGTATGACAGTCGCTTATATTATTAGGGATTTATACTCAATCTTAGGTGTCATTGTTCAGTAGACATCCACTTTCAATTTAAAAAAAGGTACTCAAAAGTTGAGAATAATACGCTCGGAATGATTCGTTTAGAACAGGAATATTAACAACAAATGTTTTTTATATTACAGTTTTATAATTATTATTTATATCATAAAGATCAACAAAAAAAACATTAAAAACGTTGTAACTTTCTTTTAGTTTTTCACGTACAAAAAGAATATTGCGCAACAGGCTTTAAAACATAATAATAATTATATAAGTACTTTATAAATTTACGTATGTGTGCACGATAATTGGGATGTGCCTATCGTTACTTTCATTTAGGTATAAGTTAAATTAATTACCAAGAACAGTAATTAATCTTTTGTCTTCATTACTTCAAAACAACACGCACCCACCTAAAATATGTTGTTTTTTTTTTAAGTTTGCCAGTAGCCAATTGCCGGTAGTAAAAACAAATGTGTTTTAGAAAAAATAAAAGTATTTTCTCATAATTGTACTTTGTAAATTTGGGACATATTGCTTACATGATAGAGCCATGCTGCAGTTATATAATTATTGTAGCACGAATGGATTGACTCGGCCGCGGTAGGACCACCCTCTTACAGAATACCGACGTAAAATTGCAGCTTAATGCTGCTGTGTTACGTATGGTGAGTGAAAAGAAACGGCGACCCTCATTACTGGAAACGAGGCATTCTATCTTAGCCTTCGGGGGTGACAACGCATCTGCTTTTTGATCCTCAACCGAGGAAAAATTAGATGTCTAAGGGTCACAGTTTCCACTTACCATCAGGTGAACTGTGAGCTCGTTTATCATCCTTATCCTATAAAAAATGGTATTGATAGATTTGCCCTATCTCTTAAATATAGATCTAATAACGAACTTAGGTATTGCCTTTCTGCGTTTGAATCCTATACCTATAAACGAGCAATTCCTATATATATATATATATAATTGGAATCTCGGACACGGCTCCAACGATTTTCATAAAATTTTGTGTCCAGGGAATTTCGGGGGCAATAAATCGATCTAGCTAGGATTTATTTTTAGAAAATGTCTTTTCGTCCGTATTTTTAGGCAATGAAAAATTGCTACAATATCGTTAGAATAAGAAGGTAAATTTTGACAGTTAGTAATAATTATAAATAGCTTAATTGGTATAATGGGCGGTCACAGCATCGTAATACCCTGGTTCGAGTCCAGACCGACCGACCAACTGTTTTAATTTTCTTTTTCAAGTTCCTTTTTTTTTGAGAAAATTTATTATTTCGAGCCCTTTTTTAATTTTTTTAAAAACACGAAAATTTAAATTAAACTAATTGCATTCATGATTTTTTATTCAAATAACCAGTTCAGTTTTTTCTATTATGTCGCTAAGAACAAAAAATATTATTTTATTTCATCAGTATGTAATTTGTATCTAAATATAATTTCCAAAACACACGAATTAAAAAAAACCGAGCGATCAACCGGGTACTAATGGTAATACCACACAGCGTGAAAATTGATTCTAATAGAATACAATTCAGTAATGATATTCATTTATTTTTTGATATTTTTATCACACAAATTGAATGAATAGGATTTGCTGTGTTTCCTTGCCGTATATGAAAGTGATGAAATGTTTTAACTTTCCTTCTGTAAGATGGTCTGATGGAGCATGTTCTTCAAGACTATTTACGTGGTAGAGTCATACTGCGGCTATATTATGGTTCGGTTTGACCGGGGTACGATCAAGTTCTCACAGAATACCAGCGTAACCAGGTGGCACCACATCTGCATTTTTATTCTTATTTGAGGGTAGATGTAGATGTTCATGAGCCACAGCATACACTTACCATCAGCTGGACGGTGTGCTCGTTTGTCACCCTTATTCTATAAAAAAAATTACGTATAGTTTTGCGTTCATTGAATTTTCTTTAAGATTTTATCGCGTTTAATTTAATAACAGATTTTATTTCGAATTTCAGACCTTTCGAATGCTTTACTTTACAGCATTGTCACGGCAGGGACAGAGGTGTTCAACGTCCCGATGTCATAGTAAGCTCGAACTTCAAGGCGATAAAATCTGTAAAATTAGTTCTATTTAATGACTATTGTTCGCGTAAATATAAGAAATCATTAGTAAAAGTTACAAAAGTTATAGCCTATATACGTCCCACTGCTGGGCTCAGGCCTCCCCTCATTTCTGAGAGGGTTTAGGGCAAGGAAGTGTCCGCCGCGCTGCCCAAATGCGTGTTGACGAACTTCACATGTCTTCGAAATATTTTTTTTTATTCCTCAGACATGCAGGTTTCCTCACGATGTTTTCCTTCACCGCCGAGCATGTGGTAAAGCAGCACTTGAAATTGCAATTAACAATTTCATTGATGCCGGCGGGGATCGAACCCGGGTTACTCGCGTTCTGTTATTTTTACAGCGAGCGTTAACCACTGAGCTACCACGGCTCTCATCATTCATTAGTACTATTGTTTATTTATTTAACCTTTTTTTTACACCTTATATAAGGGATATAAAGGGCGGGGCCACGCTATGTTATGGATTATGACAAATCGTCTCTACAACGGGAAACCCTACGCAGAAGTAGGCTTTACAGGGTGGTGACGGAACTGGTGGTATCACACCACGACTCAGGCCAACACACAGCCTATCAAAGTGCACACATTCGCTTCCCCATAGATCGCCGTAGAGTGCACCTCGACGCAATACAAAGTTAATAAATATATCGTCTGCTTCTCTTTTATAATGTCTTCCAGACCAAATTTCGGTCACAGTGACCAGCCTAGCCATCGGCGCAGAACAGGATGATAGTGCCCAAGTGTATACGCAAGCACAAGTACACTTTCCATTCCCTCACTCTCATAATGGGGCGGTAATCCGACACGGCCTGAGAGAGATCAGGCGCAGTACTAACGGCTTTACGCGGCTCAGGGGTAAGACACCACCATCTTCCTGACATCGGGCAGCTAATGACAATTTCTTTACGGAAAAACTCAATAATTTATTTTTTGTCCCGACCCGGGATACGAACCCAGCAGAACTACAACCACTAGACCGACAATCAAATTCAAGTCAGCTTTTTTTTCTTTTATTGAAATCACTGCAGCTCAGTGGGCATTTAAAATGTGAGTGGCTGATTCAGTCCGCAGAAACCTGCAGCCAACTTCAAACAAAGAAACTGTCACTTCCGGCTAACATGGAATGTTGTGAAATATGGAAGGTTGATTCACGCTAGACCGAGTCGGGTCCAAGCCGAGTGTCAGCCGTAGCACGGTCACCGAGCCGGTCCCGTGCCTGAAATTACAAAAACGGGCCTCGATCGAGCAACCACCGTTGCGCCGCGTTGCAGTATACTAGTCCGAGCTAAAATAGTGTCATAACAGCAGCAGCAGGCAGATGTTGAAGTTTGACGATCTGGAATTAGCTGCTATTGCGATCGCTCTGGACGATGAAGAATCTGATAAATCTTCAGCTACAAGCCGGGACCGAGTTGTTGCCGAGCGTTGGCCGTTGCTCGGCCGTCACTCGGTTTCCGCTCGGTATAGCGTGAGTGTGGCCATAGAAAATATATGTAATATTAGTCGACCGTACTACACGACACGGTCTCCTTTATACAAATTATTAGTCTTAGTTTCCATCACCCCATTATGAGGTGCATGTCGTAAGAGGTGACTGAAAGTGTGTATATGTATATTTTAATATATGTGCACTTATTTATGTATAATGTTCGCACCTGCCAACGATTGTCCCTGGCACCCAGGGTTGACTGGCAGAGAATATCACATGACATTAAGTCCACCCTATGTACCCTTTAGCTTAAGGTGTTACATATAAGTTTTTAAATAAATAAATAAATAAAAAAGTGCTAGAACGATCTCATGGCTTCTAATGAATGAGGCGATAACGATTTACTTCACTTCAGACGTAAAATAGCCAGACTTAGACGTCAAAGTTGCGATACATATAGCACCTGCGATCGTCAACCCATCTGCTAGCCGATATTATACAGAGAATTAGCTATTAACTATAGTGGCTAATTATCAATATAATCTCGCCTAATAACGGGAAATATCCAGTCCAGCAACGACTTTCACAATCCGATGAAGACGAAAAAGAATAGGTCCTAATTCATCAAGATATAACTTTCACCATCATTAGTGTTTACATGGGAAAGTCACACCGCAGCTATATCATATCTATGGTTAAAGCACAAATAGGTCAGCTTAACTCTCTTACAGAATTGTAGCGTATAGTAGCAGCCTTATCAGCATTCATCATTTTTTATATGTGAGTGGAGCCAAACGAACATGCGGTTCACCTGATAGTAAGTGACTACCGACGCCCATAAACTACTGCAACACCAGGGGGATTGCAGATGCGTTGCCGGCCTTTAAGAAAATGTACGCTCTTTTCTTGAAGGTGACCAAGTTGTATCGGTGCGGAAAAATCGCTGGTGATAGTAGACTTCTCATGGAAGTTGCGCGAGGAAGAAAACTACATCTTTTAATGGAAAGGAGGCGTTTCATTTCCCAAAGAAAACAACACATCTGTGTTTTGATACTTAACCAAGGATAGATGTAGATACCTATGGACAACAGCATACACCTACCAGCTCATGGACTGTGAGCTCGTTGGTCACGTTAATTCAATAAAAGCTTCTACTTTTTTAATTTTCTACACATATTAGTTTGTTCGTTTCTACTTTTTTAATTTTCTGCCTTTAGTAGTGTCCTGAAACTTGAACGACTTTAGGTTTTTAGTATTTAAGAATATACAACTAAGATGTTTCTGGATATTATAACTTCAAATTATAACACAATTTCTGTAAAAATATTTGTTTTGGCAACTCTTAAAAGTCAATAATTGACTAGAGCGTCAAGATATACCCAAATTGAAAATTATAATCATGGATGTGGACTGCGAATTTAAAGTCGTGAATTCGAATCCGTCTTCCAATAACTGTCGTGGGCGTGCTGTTACAACAGCATTGCCAGTATTTTTACGATTAAAACATCTTAACCGGATCGCTACAAATACACGTTATGACAGTTTTTTTTTTGGAATACTCGAAACTTATTCCTCTCATATTAAAATTAAAAATAATATTGTTTCAAAGTTTTCTTTAACATTAAGAAATTGGAAATTTGAGTTAAATACTTTCCATTACTTTAATGACGCCTATTAACATACGCTTAAAATTCAAATATCAAGTAATTTCGATTATTGAACAAAAACGGTTTTTGATTATGGCGGTGGACAACGACGAACATGCAACACGTAGTATGGTACTGAGATCGGTAATCAGCTTCTTAAACTCCACATTTACGGTGACATCCTAACACGGGCCTTGGGAGACCTACGTCCAGAACTGGACTATTTAGGCAGGTCATAATAATACAGGATCTACGAGTATCTTTAAAGTCCGTATACTTTCGTTCACTCTCATTTTTTTAAATGTTTAGTTTTGTAAATGTTTAAACATTGCAGAAAAATAATTTTTCTGATTAAAAATAATACAAATTCTCTTTTATATCTTACATCCGCATAGAACACTGCATTCAAGCTTAATATTATTTTTCTAGAAATGGTTTATATAAGTAGTCAAATGACTTAAATTCAACGTTTTTTAAATGCGCAGACCGTACAGTTAACATTAGGTTAGGTTACTATAGCTAATCATAGCTTCAAGAACAGACAGATGCTAGACAAGAAAGTGACAAGCACAGGCGACTACTAAGTACATGTAATGGTAACCTAATGACGTGCACAAATCCTGCGTGGTTGATAGCTTCTGAAAGTGTAAACAAATTATCGCCGTAGTTGAAAACGGCCTTTTTCTCATAACTGACCTTCAGAAGTTCTTTAGACTGCCTCCCTGTTGCGCACCTGAAAAGTTGTATACGTTGACCCCAAATTTGTAGATTGCCATAATTTATTGCGGTTATAATCGTAAACTTTTTTATTACCTGTAGAATAAAATAGCGTGATCGGGTCCATTTAATACTCTTTCAATATTAACAGCACTACGAGTAATAATTCACTTAGTTTATGTTGATTTGCCTTAGTTAGTAAAGAATTGCAAGGAAAAGTTTATATGCTAATTAAATGTAACCTTAAGATCAAAAAGAAACTATACCCTTTTATTGATATCATCAAACCCTTCTCCACACTACTTAAGGTATGCACCATAATATAATTCTAAATATAAAATCTACATACTCCGAATTCTATTGCCTAAGAAAAGCTAAATAAAACATTAAAATCAAAATATTATAGGGCTCATAATTCAATGATCAACTCAAAATATCCTGCTTACCCTGCAGAATCCACACTTGTACGTACGTATGTATGTATGGTTGTATACGTCAGAAAATCAACTCCTGCTCAGCGTGTATAAAATAGTGCGCGACAATGGACAATGCATCAGTCTCACTGTAAAGTCGAGAGGATACAAACACATACAACATGTACGCTAAGCTGGTGAGTACGAATATTCTTCTGCCCATTACTATTTGAACGTAACGAAGCAAAGTCCAAGACATTTCAGTTTCATAGTATCGCAACAGTTTTGATTAACATAGCTATAAATATCAAAATTTAGAATTATAAATATAGAAATACATGTAATTAAATTCATATTTTTGGGGTTTCATTAAAATTATTTAATTTAAAAACTTTAAAAGGACATCAATGATATAGGGGCAAGAAGTTAAAGTTTATTAAATATGTTTTTGTAAATAAAATTACAAATACATAAAACAAATTAATAATAGTATAATCACTAAAGGCTTGCATCCAGATTTACATCATTAATCTATTTACTATGAAAATTTCAAAGTAACATTAAGTTCAGAATTTGTTTTAATTTAAGTATATAATTCCACTTTTAGCAGTGTTTTAAATTTTTGAATATACAACGCATCCTGTATCAAAAATAATCCACCTATTTCAGTGAGTTTAGCTTATTTCTAGTACGTAACATTATATTTATTAAAAACGACAAATAAATAATTATTCGCGTACTTGCTCTACAAAAAATATGTTTTTATTTTAAACAAACTTTGAATGCAAACTGTAATAAAGCATTCAATTTTATGATACATGGAATGAGAGTTATACTTAGTGACATATATAATGAATAAATGTGTGTTAAAATTTATTGCTCAAATGTAATTAAGATGTATCGGATCGCATTACGCATTCATACCGCACGCGATCGCTGCTTGCACGCAACCTTGCGCCCACTTGAAAGCCGAAAGGGCTATGTTCGAGTGCCCACGAGGAAATTTTGAAGGTTTGACAATGGCAAAGGCATTTCAAATTCCTATAATTATAATTCTTAATGCAAATTAATAATCTGTTATACAAGAAACACTAAGCTTTTTAAATTATAATTATTTAATTTTGTCGTATTGTACGGGTATCTTACCAATAACCTTTTTTTTAAACTTCAAATTAGGCAACATAATAAAAGTAGTTTCACTTTTAGATTTAAATAGCGTAATTATAAAATATTATATAATTTTATAATAATTAAAGAAATTTAGCGCCTTTAATAATTTACGTTTGATAAAGGCATAACACTAATTTCATTTTAAATAATGTGTAAATGAAATTGTAAGTGTTTTCTTAAGTAAAACGTGTAATATTTTTCAAAAACAAAATCGTTATATTTTTTTCAATATTTAGTTATGTCTCGCACGTCGAATTTGAAAGTGTTCTATTCGAGCCCTTAGCGAATCTAAGTTTCATATTACAAGATCAAATCAAATGGTGCATGACAGCATGCACACTGTATTACAAATGGGTGCACTTTATTTTGTTGCAGTAATAGTTTGCCAATGAAAATTTGTATTACGCTAAGAACTAGCAATTAGTTTTTAGCATAACACAACCAACTATAGCAATAATTACACATACCCAATATAATGACTTTTCGTTTAGTTGTTTTGATAGTAATGGGGCATATCACCGAGTAATTTGCACTTTAAGTTATTATACAATTTCTTAGTAAAAATCCAAAACCTTTATCATACTTTATTTAATAGACTATTTCTTTTATAGAAGTCCGACGATCCCCCAGTCAGACTGATAAGTCTGACGGTCCCCTAGGCAGTTTTCTGCCTCTGACATATACCACTTACCTTAGATACCACAATCTTAGTCATTTATGCCGCCATTCAGCAGTGCGTGCACTGCCGTGTTTTGGTCTTAAGGGTATACATGGCCAGGATAACAGACTGAAAAGTATTCCATCTTAGTCTTATTGGTAGAACGCATCTGTAGTCTTCTTCGTTTAAAGTTACTTGCAAGAGTCCAGGGGCAGTAGACACTTATTATTAAGCGAACTAAGATACACCTTTAGTGCACTTGTCACTTTAACTTTAATTTAAAAAAACTATTAAATTAATAAATTACTTAAATATACAAATCACAATGTAAAATAATCACAAAACATTTTTTATCTGTTGCAGTTCGTTCTGTGCGTCGTCGCGGCGGTAGCGCTGGCTCGCGAGTACCCCGCCGGCCTTCATCCCGCAGTATGTCCCAACTACCCCTACTGTGACACCAACGCCTTCACCCGGTTCACTCCCGAGGGTATGCCCATCCCTGAATGGGTGTACAACCCCTCCATCCTGCCCGTAGCTCCAGCTGAGTAAGTATTATATATTTTAACGTATAACATACATACATAACATAAACACTCACGGCTGTCACCCAGCTGGGTAGGCAGAGACTACAGACTTCCATTTGGCATGATCCTGACACACCTCTATCGCCTTCTTCACGGCTTATACCTACGCATACATGCTCGTCGGTTAAGGGTACTCCTAATTTGGCCCGTTTTCAATACATCGCTAATTTGGTCGATAAATTTTCGCCTAGGACGTCCCTTTTCGGCTCTGCCATTCACTTCTGCAACATAAATTTTCTTTGTCACTCTTTCCTCATTCATTCTTTCCACATGACCAAACCACCGAATCATTCCTTTCTTAATCCTTTACATTAACGTATATTATATCTTTTTTTTATTGTATTGCCTCATAACGTGCACTTAATGCCTATAGACATTCTATACCGGTCAATGTGTCGTATAATGATATCGTAAGAATCGACTTTAGGAAAAGCAAATACATTTGATGGTTACCAATTGACGCCGGTGGAACTGTCGTTTAAAATACTTACCAAGATATAGTATAATGTACAGTGTCAAAGATACGAATTCAGTACTATGATCGCCAATTTGCCCACAATGGGTTGCGTATATGGCGAATTTCCCCCATAATGGGAAAGATTCAGCTTCATCAGTGGACTATTACCGTTTGATTAGGAAGAATAAGTACATGACTGTGATAAGTTTGCGGCAGTTTAAAACACATTTAGGCACTACTACCTTGTTTTCTAATTAGGAAGGATAGAATATTAAGATGTCAAAAGCGGTAGTGCATTATTCTAATGTGCACTTACCCGTATACAGTTTTAAACTTTTGTAACATAAGATCGGAGATAAGTTTTAATGCCAAATTAGGTACATAACGAACTCAGACCGAATCGCTAATAATTTGATGCAAAAATATTGATTACGGCGGGGATTGAACTAAGATCCCACGAGTTGTACCGACTGACCTGTTTTTAACGAATACTTTACTACTACTACTACTCTTTACTCGAGTATTCGATTCGACACGACTCGACTACTTGACTCGACTACTAATAGTCTTTTTTTCTATTTGCAGTCCTAACGCTAACGTTGCAGCGAAATACCCAGCGAACTTCAACGCCGCAGCTTGCCCCAACTACCCGTACTGCTGGTGAACATACCGTCGGTCTTTCCGCCTCTATCATTTTTAAGACATCAATTTATTGTTAATGCCAGAGTTTCGTGCATGTCAACTTTGATATTCACCAAAATATCTAAGCAGTAACTTTCTTGTAAAAATCTCAATATCTTAGAAACTCTGCGTTAATTAACGTTAAACCCACACTGCCATAAACATTTTGTAAAAAAAATGACTAAATATTTGGATTACATTTTCTAAAACATAAACTTTCGCATTTAAGTTTTGTAAAAAAATGTGTAAAAATTGTAAATAAAAGTATAATTGTATTTTCGTCTTTCTCTTCATTTACTACTTACTACAGACCAGATAAGAATATGAAGGATTATTAAGATTTTCATAAAGAACCTCATTATCTGTACACAGAAATGCAGTGTTAAATTTAAAGCTCCGAAGGGCCAGAACTCAAAGCCGTAAAGCTAGTTAAAAGAAATTTTAATTTAAAAAGATAAATAAAGGTATTTTCGTCATATCAATGACCAAAGTACTTATTATCAAGAGATTATTTTTTCAAACTGATTTCACATCTAAAAAAATACATTGAAATATTTTAGATATTTTAGATAAAAAATGTTGCGGAAAAAAAACTAATGCAATATTTTTTTATTGAGTAAAAGAATCTATTTTTGTTCTTCAGAGTAATAATATGTAAAAGTTAAGATTTATACGATAAATCACTTCATTAAAAAAATAGTTGATTTAAAATTTTAAAGTGTCGACAGCTTTTCACTGTGCAATTTATCACGTGAATCTGCGGTGTCGGTTATAAACATTTTAATGGCGTATTGTATTGTAATGACATATCGATACTCGTATATTAAGGTGACACAAGGTCTAGATTTCGAACGCAACAGGATTCCCGCGCGGTCATACTATCACTTGTCGCACAGACTATTATCGAACAGAGCTATTGTCGAATATGCAAGTATTAAATTAACTTCTTCCTATGGCATTTTTTAAACTACTGCTGGATATAAATAAGCCAGATGCTAGGCTTTTTAAGAGTATTTCTCGTGTAATTTCTTACCCCTTGCACTTGGGGTTTTTTACCAACCCCTGGTTTCAGCGTTTTTGGATAGATTGTCAGTCATTAGTCGATCGCCAGATCCTCGGTTGTCAATTTTGTAGCATGTACCATATGTAGAAGTGATTGGCATTTGAAGTCAAAACCAATATATTAGTGGGAATATACCCGATTTTTCTGAAAGAATGTCTTTGTCTTTTACAAAGATTTTAATTATTAATTCAATCAATATGTTATTCTTATTGTACAACAATACACTATAAACAAAAAAGCTAATATATTAAAGGTCAACTTAACCCTTAGTAAAAATATGTTCTATATACATATAAATAAAATTGAAGTGTCTGTTAGTAATGTCAAAACAACAGCTTTTTACTAAATGCATATGCAAGTACATCATCATCATCATCATTACAGCCCTTTACAGGTCCACTGCTGAACATAGGCCTCCCCTAAGGTATGCCACAAAGCACGGTCCAGAGCCACCTGCATCCATCGACTTCCTGCATATCTTACCAGGTCGTCACTCCGTCTAGTGGGGGGTTCGCCCTACATTTTGTCTACCGGTACGAGGCTGCCACTCGAGAACCTTTTTTCCCCAACGGTTGTCGGTTCTTCGAGCTATATGGCCGGCCCATTGCCACTTCAGCTTACTAATCCGTTGGGCTATGTCGGTCACTCTGGTTCTACTACGAATATCCTCATTTCTAAGTTTATCACGCAGAGAAACTCCGAGCATAGCTCTCTCCATAGCTCGCTGAGCGACTTTGAGCGTCCTCATACGGCTAGCAGTGAAGGACCACGTCTCAGTTCCATATGTCATCACTGGCAACACGCACTGGTTGTACAACTTAGTTTTCAGGTTTTGAGGTATACCTGACGAGAAGATGTGTCGTAATTTCCCGAACGCTGCCCAGTCGAGTTGAATCCGTCGATTGACCTCTCGGTCGAAGTTGGACTTATCTAGCCGGACTATTTGTCCCAGGTAAACGTACGTACTCGTCAAAAACTTCGAGCTTAGTGCTCCCAACAACTACTGGCATAGGTGTGACTTTGTTTTGTCCATGTTCATCTTAAGACCTATCCGTTGGGAGGCACTATTGAGGTCATTGAGCATAGTGCTTAAGTCCTCCAACGATTCTGCCATAAGGACTATATCGTCGGCAAATCAAAGGTGAGTGATGTACTCGCCATTGATGTTAATACCGTATTCTTTCCAGTCCAGTAGCTTGAAAACGTCTTCCAATGCAGCGGTGAAGAGTTTCGGGAATATAACGTCACCCTGTCTTACACCTCTCTGCAGTTGGATAGGTTTCTAGCTCTGGTTCTGTACTCGGATAGCCATCGTAGCCCTACTGTACAAACACTTCAGCACTTCGATATACTGACAGTCAACTTGGCACTTCTGAAGAGACTGTAGCACCGCCCAAATTTCGACGGAATCAAAGGCTTTCTCATAGTCCACATACGCCAGGAAAAGTGGCTGATTGTACTCTTCGGACTTCTGTACAATTTGCCGAAGGGTATGTATGTGGTCTATGGTACTAAAGCCTTTTCGGAAACCGGCTTGTTCGGGAGGCTGGAAGTCGTCGAGTCTGCGTGCGAGACGATTCGTAATGACTCTGGAAAACTGCATGTAGATGCGGCTCAGAAGGGATATCGGTCTGTAGTTCTTCAAGAGGGCGTTGTCACCTTTCTTAAAGAACAAGACCACTGCACTTCTGCTCCACGCCTCCGGAGTAGTGCCACCATGGAGGACGGAATTAAAGAGCCTCTGAAGGACTTCAAGTACCGGTTTTCCTCCGCTCCGCTGTAATTCCATCCTCGCCCGGGGACTTTCCGTTTTTAAAGTGCTGGAGAGCCATTCTAATCTCGCTCAGACTGACGTCCGGGATATCATCGGAATAGTGTATATAATTATGCAAGTACATACAGTACTTAAAACAAAGAAATATATTCAAATATGTTTGTCTGTCTGTCTGCCTGTTTGCTCGGGCTAATCTTCGAAATGGCTGGATCGATTTTGACGGAACCTTCACTTGCAGATAGTTCATGTTATGAGAAATAACATAGGGTACTTTATTTTTAGAAAGACAATTAGGGTTTCACGCAAAATATCAACACCCATGAAATCCAACAATAATAAATTCCGCGCGGACGAAGCCGCGGGAAACAGCTAGTTTATAAATAAGTTTCTTTGTTTGTCCAGTATCGTATACTGAAATCAGGTAATTATTATAGTATAAAAATTCTTGCCGGACACAGCTAGTACACTTATCTAATACATATATAAAAATTATTTTTGTTTGTTCGTATTTTATGCGCCTCCATACCGTTTTGTAATCTACCGTTGGTAGCACTCTATATATAATATAATTTCACGGGAATTCCCGAACATAAACTAACAATGCAATGTCGTCAATTCACTTTCTCTGTTTCGACCTGAGACCATGTTCTAAGGTTTCGACATACAAAAATGCAGCAGGAGTAAACATATTCGAAGATTTATGTAATTTTGCAATAGTAATATTATCACTACCGCACTCAAATGCAGAATTTGAACGCGTATTTGGTGCTATGAATGTAGTTAAAAGCAAACTGTGAAACAAGCGATCAGAAAAACCTTTAAATTCCATCCGTCTAGTTATAAATCAGTTAAGGATTAAAAAGAATTGCGCAACGTATGATATTCCCGAAAATCTTGTCAACCAAGTCGGTAAAGGTAAACCAAAGATGGGAACTGGAGACATTGGCGAAGCTTCAACTTCCGCTGAAGTTCTTTTTGAAGATCCATACTTCGCTATTAATTTTGAAATTTAGGTACAAGAACGTACTAAGCTAATTGTTTTATTTTTAATAAGATGACTAATATTTAACCGTGGTTTAAAGATATTTATTTTTTTTACAATATTTTTTATTTTGTACATGAATAATTTTTGCTTTGATTGTCATGTCATTAACCTACACTATATATAATTAATTTATATGAAATAGAGTCCACTCTTTTTAAGGTTTTCTGAATTTATAGATTTAGATTTTCGGTATTCTTTGTATACCATTTGGCAAGATTTTTCAGTTAGACCAACGGTACCACGAAAATGTACCTAGGGACTTCTAGCGGATTTTAAGAAAAAGAAAATACTGTTTCTGGCGGATTTTTTCTGTTAGTCTAGGGACTTTAAAATTTGTAGAACGGCAACCCTATTTTTATTTCAATAATGTTTCAATATATTTACGGCGCGTATTTCAATTCAGACAATTATTTTATTGAACAGAATTGTACTGGAAATCAAAAGTATGCAGTGTAACGTGTCATGAAACGATTCAGATGTAACGCTGCAAGAACTACGAATTTTACGGTCACGCACATTGCAATCAGCGACGGGCGGCGGTTGCCAAATTAAGCGCTTAATTTATGAAACACTGATTGGGTCTAGTATGCAGTATATAGGTATATTAAAACTAACGTGGATATTAACGGATAGCCGTATTTAGAGCAGTTTTAATAAATGAAAGCAAAATATTCGATCCTGAAAGGTTATATTTCAGATAATAGTAAAAATAAATGAACTATGTGTAAAAACCTGTCCAAATAAAGATAGACATATCAAAAAAGTTTGTGATGACTTGTAATAGCTGATATATTTTTAAAATGTTACTTTATCAAGATGAATTGTTTACGTTATATCCTTTATTACATAGAAATACACTGATTAAGAAAATGAACCTTTTTTTTTATTTGAGTAATTCAATCCTAATGTAATTATAACAGAAATTTGATGGAAAGAAAAAGATTGCTTAACTAAACATATACAACAATTTATTAATAGAAGGCTTTAATTTAACTAGTTCCCTGGCTCGAACACATGTGAAGATCTTCCTGAGCAAGCTGAGGATCGAGTTATTCAGCATTTTTGGCGGTAACCTGTCCCACTCATAAATAGCGCCTTCCCTGATCTCCGGCACTGCCTGGGGTGGTAACTGACGTTTGCAAACAGCTCGCTTAAGAGCATCCCACACTTGCTCTATTGGGTTTAAGTCAGGAGTCATCTTTAGGAGGAATCTTGTGATGTCATATTCTCGGAAAGCAGCATTGACTCGTTGGCCTCGATATGCAGGCGCATTATCATCGATCAGTAAGAATTGGTGCCCATGGTTTACTCGGAATGGTCTGAAAATTCCATCAATAATGACTGTTATATACCTATCTACCGTCATAGAGCCAAAGGGAAGGATCAAAGGCGTTCTGACTCCAATCATAATTCCACTACAAAAAGATGCCGATGTTTCGCCTTACGAACAATTCCAGTGGCAGTTCTTTGCCTTCCAGAGTCTCCAGGTCTTCTCCAGGCACGAACACGTCGGTTATCTGGATGAGTACTGATTCACGATTCCTCAACGAAGGGACAGTTTTGCCAAATGTTTTGCTCCTCATCTTCATTTTGCCGGAGCCTAACCCACTGCAATCTCCGTCGCTGACGTTGCCGTGAATTCAGATATACTCGCCAAGGCTTCCGTACTCGTAGTCCAGCTTAGTGTAAGCAAATCCGAATGGTCTGAGTGCTAACTTGAAGTCCAAGGAAGGTCGAGTCATTTTTAAACTATTTAGTGCTGAGTAAATATAGTGTAATTCAATTACTAAATATCATAAATTTCTACATTTATCGGTAAAACGAAAGCCTTTTGAAAGCTTTACGTAGCCTTGCTGCAACTAAATCAGTAGTATAGTTGTAGCACGAATGGGTTAGCTCCACCGTAGAAGGATCACGCTCTCACAGAATACCAGAGTAAAAGTTAATAAAGTTACAGCCTATATACGTCCCACAGCTGGGCGCAGGCCTCCCCTCATTTCTCAGAGGGTTTTAGGGCAAGGTAGTGTCCACCGTGCTGCCCCAATTCGTGTTGGCGAACTTCACATGTCTTCGAAAATATTTTTTTTCTTATTCCTCAGATATGCATGGTTCCTCACGATGTTTTCCTTCACCGTCGAGCACGTGGTAAATCAGCACTGAAAAATTGCAATTAACAATTTCATTGGTGCCGGCGGGGATCGAACCCGGGTTACTCGCGTTCTGTTATATTTACAGGGAGCATTAACCATCTGAGCTACCACGGCTCTTATTCTTATACCTTATTCTTATATCTTATACCAGAGTAAACTAGCAGCTTAATGCTGCTGTGTTTCGTATGGTGAGTGTAGAGAACCGGAGACCCCGTTTACTGGAAAGGAGGCATTCCATCTTAGTGCTCACGGGTGACAACGCATCTACATTTTGATTCGTAATCAAGGATAGATGTAGATGTCTATGGGCTACAGCAACGATTTACCATTGGGTAGGCTGCGTGCTCGTTTGTCACCCTCATCTTATAAAAAAAACCTCCTCATTTTGAAGAGGCTTGCGGTCTGTTATCCTCAGCCAATATCAGAATTTTTAACGACGTTGACGTTCTGAGACCTGACAGCTAAGTCCGATTTTATCATTTTTTATCAATTTTTAGACCAATTTTGCCTTAAAGAATCTTGAAGTGATTTTTAGAACAAAACAGTATTTCACACTAGCCCACCGCTTTAAACTCATCATGGCGCAAGTTCAATTTCATTTAGAATGTTCTCTAGATCAACTCATTGTATTTTATTCGTTTAATAACTACGTCCAACGAAGAGCACATTCGTCCAGACGGCTCATCAATGCTATCACCATCATCATCATCACCACTGCAGCCCATTACAAGTTTGCTGCTGAAAATACGCCTTACCCAAAAACTATTCACTAAGCACAGTCCAGAGCTACTATTAGTAAACTTCCTGTATGCCTTATCAGTCATCTGTGCTTGCATTTACGTGGCGTGCATTTCTACGTACAAATATCCATTAAAAAATTAAAATGTAACGGGACTGTGGGGGGACACCCCATGACCATGTGTGCCGTAAAGCAAAATGTCAGGAGTTAAATAGTTGAAATTAAACGCGATAAAACCTATAAAATTAATTTTATTGAATTTGTAGTTTCTTTATAATTATATAACTTTATATATATTTGTTTGAGATGTAATGGATATTATATATTAACAAAACGCACAAATAAAATTGATGACCGCCGGGGGAAGATCGAGATCAAGGTCCACCTTACCATCTCTTAATGGGCGTAAACTTAAACATAGAACTAATGATCTTATACGGTCAATGCCCAGAATCCGTTACCATGTAAGCGCAGAACCATCATTGAAGCTACGTACTTGTTGAACATCCTTATTTCTCGTAACATTTGCATTTAGTCTAGATGTAAATATGCAAGCGTTGGAGAAAAAAAAGTTGGTTTTAAATTGCATTTTTAATCGTAAGGAAACCAGCTTTTTAATCAGTTACGAGTGACGAATTAGCCCACTATCTTCCTGATAGTAAGTTAATGTTGTAGCTATAGACACCATCATCTATCCCCAACTAAGAATCTATCAAAAAAACCCTGCAAGCTAAGATGGAATGCCACGTTATCAAAAACGGATGTTTTTTTCTCGGCACTCACTGTATTTATCTTAACCTCTACCGTTGGAGAGTACCGCACTCTCACAGGATACCATGCTTCCCAAGTTCGTGCCGATTCATTCATGCTGCAGCCATAGTACAGTGGAGCCATCTATTACTGTTGTTAAATTAAAAGTTAATTTTATGTTGAAGATAACTTAAAGTAAACATTAAAAAAAATTATTTTAGTGTTATCTTAACTGAGAGCTCATCTGTTGGAAAAAAAATTAATGTAATTCTAACAACAAACAAAGTTCTCAAAAAATTGGGCACTATTTATCTAGAAACTGTGCGTTTAAAAAGAAAGGTGACAAACGAGCACACAGTCCACTTGATGGATGGTTGCTGCTGTGGCCCATTGAAATCTACATCTATCCTCGATTAAGAATCAAAATGCAGATGTGTTGCCACCCCTGAGGACTAAGTTTCCAGTAAAACGGGTCTCCAGTTCTCTACACTCTCCACACGAAACACAGCAGCATTGATTTGCTATTTTACGCTAGTATTCTGTGAGAGCGCGATCCTTCCCCGGTTGAGCCGATCCATTCATGCTGCAACCATAATATATTTGCAGCATGGCTCTACCACGTATAACGTCCCGGGACTGTAAGATCAGGAAATAGTATTTCACGTAACATAAAGAGAGAAAAAAGGGAGGGAGCCAGATACTAGTATTTTATTTTCGTGTATTCTTAATTTTTATACATACTTGCCTAGCGGAAGCAGGGATGAATTATGTCGAACTCGCACAAACTAAAACCCCATTGTGTACCAACTTCGATGCATATCGACTAGGCATGTTTCGGCTGCGCAGACCAGAGACAGCGGCCCATCGTAATACCGACATTGCTCTTCCCTCGCATGTCCACTAACATCATAGAATATTATAATACATATGTAATAGTGTAGCCACTGACATGTCACTAACATGTCAATTCACACCTATAAACGTCAACACAATCAATCGAATCCAATTTTCAGGTCCAACGTCGCTGCATGCAAATTATTTAAAAAATGCAATAATAACTTGTTGAAAGAACAGCGGGAAATAGAATTTAAATAAAGAAAACATATCCTACAACCAGTAAATGGAAATTATTTATATTTTGTATCAAAAACGTTAATCAAAAGTCTAAAATGTGTTAATTCGCTCAATCTGTCAATACAGCAAATCGGAATTGTAGTAGTGATAATACGACGTATTTGCTTGTACGTGTGCTCCAGGCGACACCGAACCTCGTACAAAATAAGGTTGACAGCCATTCTATTGTGTATTATAGTATATCTATGACTAATATCGACTAGGATGGGACGAGTGGCATTGCGCTTGCCATGTTCCTTGAACCTATAACGGTTACCACGAATAGGGTGACGAGACAAACTCTACCGCCGCAGTCCTACGCATACTTAGAAGACTTTGCCATGCCAGGATTCCATTATCTATTGTTCCAAACTCAAGTATGGATTTTTTATAGACTAAACACGAATGCGTTCTTTCTTTGCATTCTACCAATGGGAGCGGGTTTGCTTCTCCCTGGATGATCCCAGTTCTGTTGCTGACTCTGTCACCGATGTGGTGTTATAGAGAACGGAACTATTTATTCCATCATCTGTGCTACCCATCAGAGGCAGATCTCAACCTTGATTTGATCGCTCCTGTAATACTGCATTACGTAGTAAGCAGGACTTTTATCATGCCTTGCCCCGAGCATGAATAATAAGCAATTGCGTCAAGAAATCGTATCGAGTCTACCAAGCGAAAATTTTTACCAAACTGTGGCTACAGACTACAGTCGTCGGCAGCACGAACACGTGTACTCCATACTATATTCAAATACTATAGAAAACCTACGTTATAATACGTGCAGCTCCACTCAAAACTTGGCAATTACGCACACTAGTGCCTCTAGTGGCATGAGTTGTTGAATTTTACAGTTGTCGAAATAAATATAGACTGTTCAATAAGGTATAACTTTCTGTCTTCCATAAGTACCTAAATTTTAACATTTCCATTATTATGTTTGTAAGGATTCAGTAATAAACTACATATTATTATGTGTGCCTTTTTGTTGCAGTTTTAAACAGATCAAATTGAACTCGGTAAACCCGATATTGGAAACCCAAGAGGAACATGAAAACATAACACCTAATGGTGCAAATCTGCTGAAATGCTAAATTTACATCTTGTTATAGATAATTATAAGAAAATACTAAATAATATCTCTAGTTTATTATCAAAATATATGAAAAAATGTAAAAGTTTAAGCTCTAGCTGTGTGTAAAAATAAGTGAATTTCTTTTGCAAAGAGAGCAAATGAAGCATAAAAACATAAGTGTTACTGTCTCAAAAACAAAGTTTTAACCAAGCACATTATCCTGTTAGTATTTACGAAAAGAATTCAGAATAGGTACTATGTTTTAGGTTGGGTATGTAGTTCACTGCCACATGATAAATGTAGCCTTGAAATTATTAAAATGTTTGTATGTTGTCTAGATAATGATTATAGATAGAAAACACACAAATAAATGCCAAGAGAGTTTCAGATATTATCAACAAAATTTTCAAAATCATAGCAGAAAAATGTTTATGTCATTCACTTATTATTTACTTTCCAACAAGGCCCCCAATTCTGTTCCCAAGGGCCCATAATGTATGGCATAAGACGGCGTTGTTCTTACCCATATCGACTAAACGGTTGATAAGAGCTTTTTGCATAAAATAATAAAGCACAAATAACCTAAAACACAAATAAAAATAAAAAACTGAGCTTAGGTACATAATAACTACAGCAGGTACTTTAATTTTGAGCATTATTTTTTATACCTTAAGCTCAGAGCAAAATGAATGGCAAAGGAATTTAAATGCATTTTTACTTAATCTGTATCTTTTTTTAAATACCAATTCAGAAATATCCATAAGTACTTCGATTTGCCGATGAAAAATTCGTTTAGTTATACCACTGGAACGATTTAGATATATTTAATTAAAACAGCTATTAAAATCTAATGATTATTAATCAAATAAATAATTAAAATAAAGGTACATATATATGTAATATACAAATTAGTAATACTTTAAATAGTAACTTTTGCGTACCTTAATTCTCTTTGCTTTCTTGCCTCGACTGCCAAACGCCACGAAAAATAATAAAAAGCCGTGGATCTAATTCTATTTGTTGTTAATAAAAACATTTAAATCTTAAATGAACGTAAACCCCAGGAAAGCTTAAAACTAATACTTCTCGATAGCGTTTTCCCCGTAAAAATGTCGGTGAGAAAGAGTTCGTAGTTCTCTAAGGTGGATAGACGATAACGTACGTCAAAAAAAGATTCGTGCTGCCGATTCCCATTCATTTTGTGTCTTACTATAGCTTAAACTATACGATAGCGATGCATAACGCAGCTAGAGATATTAGATATATTAGATACTGGTGCTTCTGAATTTTAGTTCCAAATACGCCCACTGTTCAAATTCCTGTACAAAATTTTACTGAAACTAAACTGTAAACTAAACGATAGATCAAAATGTTCGTGCTCGGGTAGGCTAACGCTTTGGCGGCTCAGGATGTAAACACCAGCAAGCTTAAAAAGAAGTATAACTTCGACTCTAGGTCCGTCAAAGTGTTATTGCCAAGGAAAAGTATGAGCACATTGTCAGAATTGGTGAGAAATTAGTTCGCCTTCCTTCGGGAACTGTTTAAGGAAATTCCTGTAAGCCATCACTACCATCTCTGCACAAGAATAACGAGTTACTGATCCAAGTTGCAAAAGAGAAAGTAGATCGTTTAGGCTCTCTTTTTGCGACCAACTCGACCCTCGATAACAGGGAGAACACACCACCAATCATTCCGCGGTGTGAGAGCTCTATGCCTGATGTGCGATTTTATATAGGATAGGTTCTTTACTCGTATAGCAATCGTAGCCCTACTGAACAAACACTTCAGCGCTTCGATATACTAACAGTCAACTTGGCACCGCTGAAGGGACTGTAGAACCCCCAAAATTTCGACGAAATCGAAGGCTTTCTCAAAGTACTCTTCGGCCTTCTGTACAATATGCTGAAAGGAATGTATATAGTTTATAGTACTAAAGCCTTTTCGGAAACTGGCTTATTCGGAAGGCTGGAAGTCGCCTAGTCTGCGTGCAAGACGATTCTTAATGACTCTCGAAAACAGCACGTAGACGCGGCTCAGAAGGGAAATCGGTCTGTAGTTCTTCTCTTTCTCCACGAAGTTTGCCAGCTGCTGCTCCCTTGGGTTCCGTTGCCCTCTTCCAAATTTCCCTACTTTCAGCTCAGCGCTTTCTCTTGTGCCTGATATTGCGTTGAAGTCTCCCATTAACACCGTATAGTGCGTTTTGAAGGAATGCATGGCTCTAGAGATATCCTCATATATTTCCTCCATCACCTCATCGGACTTGGAAGAGATAGTCGTCCTCCCGGTGATATAACAAGTTCGAGAATCATCGAGAATCACCGTGTCCTCCCCCTCTCTTCGGACCTCGTATATCACATAAATGCCAGCGCAACTTACCCACCTCTTCTTCCAGCTCCAGGATCTTCTCGTCAGTCCTCAGGGTGCGTGCGTTACATGTTGCCAGTTCGAGTCGTCTTAGGTGGCAACCTATACAGGAGATTCCTAGCACCTCCTGCCCCGCCTTTACCATGTTTGCCACCGCAGCCAGAAATAGCGGGGCCACCGGGGACTGGGGACCGTTTGCTTGAATCGTTGCTGCATGGGGGGGATCTTTGCCACAGTTGCCACGCTTGGCGGGTGGGTTGGCAACCGCATTGTATAATTGCTGTTATCAGAAAGATGCTACTGCCCATCTCCTTCCTTTCTCCCTCTGTCGCCTCTTACGACACCCACGGGAAGATATGGGCTAGTGGATATTCTCAACCGCCACCACATTTGTAATTATTTTGTATTTATATTTATTTATAGTTATTTTTAAACCATAAGTAATAGGTACATAGGGCGGACCTAATACTTTGTGGCTAGCATATAGTGCAATACGGGCCACCTGAGGATCGGTGGGGAGTAGCCATACGCAGGCGTCCCTATATCAAAGTATAAGTCCACGCGGTCCTATTCGTACAATAAAACTGGTTGCAGCCGTATTGCTTACTGGACTAAATCTAGTTGCGTGGTTGAATCGATGTCCTGCAAAAATGCTGTTTGTAGCTGCAAAAAAGATCGGCCATGTCAAATTTACAAAAAAATGGCACAAAATTTCATATAGGTAAGTAATTTTTAATCACATTATTCCTATTTACTTCTTCTTGAACTTAAAATTCTGCGAGACGATTCGCACGCAGACTCGACGATTTTCCAGCCTCCCGGACAAGCCGGTTTCCGAAAGGCTTCAGTACCATAGACTACATACATATACTCTGCCACTTTGCCTTGCGTATGTTGACTATGAAAAAGTCTTTGATCCAATTTGGACGATGCTACAGTCCCTTCGGCAGTGCCAAGTTGATTGTAGGCATATCGAAGTGCTGTACAGTAGGACTACGATGACTATTCGAGTACAGAACCAGAGTATGAAATCTATCCAACTACAGAGAAGTGTAAGACACTCTAAGAAACTCTTCACTGCTGCTTTGGAAGACGTTTTCAAGCTACTGGGCTGGAAAAGATACGGTATTAACAACAATGGCGAGTACATCACTCACCTTTGATTTGTCGACGATAATATAGTCCTTATGGCAGAATCGCTGTAGGACCTAAGTACTATGCTCAATGACCTCAATAGTGTCTCCCAACTGATATGTCTTAAGGTGAACACGGAGAAAACAAAGATCATCTTTAATAACCATGTCACACCTATGCCGGTAGTTATTGGCAGCACTAAGTTTGAAGTTGTTGACGAGTACGTTTACCTGGGACAAATAGTCCGACTCGGTAAGTCCGACGGATTCAACTCCGCTGGGCAGCGTTCGGGAAATACGACACATCGTCTAATCAAGTATACCTCAAAATCTGAAAACTAGATTGTACAATCAGTGCGTATTGGCAGAGATGACTTATGGATCCTTAAGTCGTGGTTCTTCACTGCTGGCCGTACGAGGACGCTAAAGCTATGGAAAGGCCTATGCTTGGGGTTTCTCTGCGTGATAAACTTAGAAGTGAGGATTTCCTCAGTAGAAACAGAGTGACCGACATAGCCCAACGGATTAGTAAGCTGAAGTGGCAATGGACGGGCCATATATCACGAAGAACCGACCACTGATGTGGAAAAAAGGTTTTCTAGTGGCAGCCTCGTACCGGTAGGCGTAGTGTAAGGTGACCCAGCACTAGATGCAGTGACGACCTAGTAAGAGATGCAGGAAGTCGATGTATGCAGGTGGCTCAGGGCCGTGCTTTGTGGCATTCCTTGGGGGAGGCCTATTTTCGGCAGTGGACTTATGAAGGGCTGTAATGATGATGAATGATGAAACTTAAAATAATACAATAATAACGGTTGTACTATTTCAGATTTGTTTACCAACACAGGCCGCGCGCCCTCGCACAATATGCAGATCGGTCGAGCGACTGCTCCGAGTCTATATACGAGTTGTCGCTGTCACCGAGCGATACTGTTATAATGTATTGATGTGTGTGTATGTTAGTTTATTGTTTTATTTGTTATACATGAGTTTGTTAGTGTTAGAAGATTGTTTTAGAACCCGCAGATTTACCCTTGCAAAAAATGACAGATAGTTCTGTATCGGGGGAAAACGCTATAGCTACTCCCCTCCGATCTGCCGGTGGCCCATAGAGCTCTATGGGCCGTGCTTAATCAACATTGGTTGTTAAAAATAAAAATGTTGGCAGGTGCATAAAAAATATTGAAGATTATTTTCTGATAATCTTATTATATTTATTCACCATCTATTAAATTATTAATAAAGCCAAATAAATGTTTTCAATTCACGATTAAATTGTCGATTCGAGATCTCACCAACTTAACGTTTTGGTTCATTGTGCCTCTAACCATTCGGTGATCGCTGCCAGTTTTCACCCTTGCGATCACTGAGACATCACTGAACAGTTGGCGTCTGGTCGTCATAATGAAGTCAATTTAATTTTTTGTCGAACCGTCGGGGCTTGACCACGTCCACTTCCTATGAGCCGCTTCTGGAAGAAAAAGTTCATCATAAAGAGTCCCTCTTTCTCCAAGATGTCGGCCAGCTGCTGGCCCCTTGGGTTCCGTTGCCCTATCCCCAATTTCCCTACCTTCAGCTCACCGTTCTTTCTTGTGCCCAGTTTTGCGTTAAAGTCTCCCATTAACACCGCACAGTGAGTTTTAGAGGAATGCATGGCTCTAGAAATTTCCTCATACATTTCCTCCACCTCCTCATCGGGATGTTTCGACGTTAGTGCGTAAACCTGTATGACCTTCAGCGAATACCGTTTGGTGATTCTGAGTTTAAGGTACGCAACCCTCGTCGATATACTCCCAATCTTTACAACGTTGTTAACGAGAGACTTGTGGACGATAAATCCAACATCTCCTTGGGACAGATGGTCGCCCTCCCGGTGATAAAACAAGTTGCCGGATTCAACACCATATCCTCCACCTCTCTTCGGACCTCGCATAATCCTATAATATTCCAGCTCAACTTGTCTATCTTCGACAGTGGTAGAGCCACGCGGCAGCTTTGCTGTTGCACGTATGGGCCGGCTCAAACCGGGGTGGTACCACGACCTCACAGAATACCGGCGTGAAGTGGAAGCTCGGCTTCCGCGTTTCGTCTGGTGAGTGCAGGTGGCCGGAGGCCCAAATCCCCCCCCCCATCAACATGGTAGCGGAATTATATAATAATAGACTACCCCAGGAGGGTACCAGCACCCCTGGAGAATCCCTCGCTGAGCATCCACGACCATGTTTCTCCACTTCTGAGCGTGGGTGCTCAGGCTGCCCCGCGTATTCTGGGGGGGGGGGGCAAAATTCCGCTCAAGACTACAACTGCTCGGGGCAAACGGAGCAACAAGACCAAGGCGACTCCTGCCACGCTGTCCGTGAATTTCTGCAATATCAGGGGACTTCACTCTAACCTAAACGCCGTCCACTACCATCTCGAGACGGCGAGGCCGGCTCTGCTCTTTCTGACCGAGACACAGGTGTCCTCTCCGGCTGATGTCTCGTATCTCTCCTACCCGGGGTACAAACTGGAACACTCCTTTGTGCCTCGGGCTGGAGTTTGCGTTTACGTCAGAGAGGACATCTGTTCTCGACGCCTCGGCAGACTTGAAGGTTCGGACCTGTCCATCCTTTGGTTACGCGTAGACAGTGACGACCATCCCCGCGTCTACGGGTGCCTCTATAGGTCCCATAGCGGTAATGCCGAAACAGACCGACTCTTCGACCACGTCCAAATGGCTGCAGATTCGTTGCTACAGCAGATCCCCTCCGCAGAGATCGTGATCCTCGGCGACTTTAATGCCCATCACGCCGAATGGCTTGGTTCACGTTTAACCGATCATGCGGGGAGATCTGTTCATGATTTTGCCTTGGCATATGGTCTGACACAACTGGTTACTTCGCCTACGCGGATTCCAGATGTGGAGGCTCATGCACCTTCCCTGTTGGACCTTCTGCTGACCTCTCACACGGACGGATATCAGATTTCCGTCGATGCCCCTTTAGGCTCCTCGGACCATTGTCTGGTCCAGAGTGTTGTGCCACTCACGCTGAAATCGCGGTTGCATTCTGCAGGCTGCCGCCGTGTTTGGCACTATAGGTCAGCCGATTGGGATGGGATGCGGTCTTTCTTTGCATCCTACCCTTGGGGGCGGGTTTGCTTCTCGCCGGATGATCCCAACGTTGTTGCGGATTCTGTTACTGATGTGGTACTTCAGGGTATGGAACTTTTTATTCCTTCCTCTGTGGTGCCCATTGGAGGCAAATCTCAGCCATGGTTTGGTCGCTCCTGTAAAATAGCATCATGCTATAAGCAGGAGTGCTACCAAGCCTGGGTTGATGCATCAGCGTCCCGGGATGTAAACACCAGCGCTCTAAAAAAAGAAGTATAATTCCGCCTCTAGGTCCTTCAAAAGAGTCATTGCCAAGGCAAAGTCAGGGCACATAGGCAGAATTGGCGAGAAACCAGTTCGCCTTCCTTCTGGAACCCGTGCATTCTGGTCTCTCGCCAAGGCTGTCCAGGGGAATTTCTGTCAGCCATCTCTTCCATATCTGCACAGGGAGGACGACTCACTGGCCCATACTGCAAAGGAGAAGGCCGATCTTCTAGGCTCTTTCTTTGCGTCTAACTCGACTCTCGATGACGGGGGGAGTACGCCGCCGACTATCCCGCGGTGTGAGTGCTCCATGCCGCAAGTGCAGTTCACACAGCGCTCGGTTCGCAAAGCACTCCTCTCCCTGGATATCCACAAGTCGAGTGGGCCTGACGGAATCCCCCCAATTGTGCTGAGGACGTGCGCTCCAGAGTTGGCACCGGTCTTAACGCGTCTTTTCCGGTACTCCTACTCCCTAGGCGTAGTCCCAAAATCATGGAAGACGGCTTTCGTCCACCCGATCCCTAAAAAAAGGCGACCGCTCAGACCCGTCCAACTACCGGCCAATCGCCATCACCTCCTTGTTCTCCAAAACAATGGAGTCCATTGTAAACTGCCAGCTCATGAGGTACCTTGAGGATCACCAGCTGATTAGTGACCGCCAATACGGTTTTCGCCGTGGTCGGTCAGCTGGTGATCTTCTAGTCTACCTCACTCACAGATGGGCGGAGGCAGTAGAGTTCAAGGGGGAGGCATTGGCCGTTAGTTTGGACATTGCGAAGGCCTTCGATCGGGTTTGGCACAAAGCGCTTCTTTCGAAGCTCCCTTCCTATGGGCTTCCCGAGAAATTGTGCGATTGGATCACCAGCTTTCTTGTAGATCGGAGCATCAAGGTCGTTGTAGACGGTGCAAGCTCCGATTGCAAGCCTATTAATGCTGGTGTTCCACAGGGCTGCGTGCTATCGCCAACGCTGTTCCTTCTGCATATCAATGATATGTTGCATACCCGTAACATTCATTGCTATGCAGATGACGGCACTGGTGATGCTCTTTACACCGGCCGAGCCAATATTTCTCGGGAAAACGCCTCCGAGTGCCGGGACAGACTTGTGTCTGAAGTCGAGTCTTTGCTGAACAGAGTCTCGGATTGGGGACGACTAAATCTAGTCCAGTTTAACCCCCAGAAGACACAAGTTTGCGCGTTAACCGCTAAAAAGAACCCCTTTGTCGTATCCCTTCAGTTTCAAGGCACTCCCCTTGTTGCCTCAGCCAGTATCGGAATCCTCGGCGTCGACATATCGAGTGACGTGCAGTTTCGTGGTCACTTGGAAGGGAAGGCCAAATTGGCCTCTAAAAAGCTTGGCGTGCTCAGCAGAGCGGGACAGTATTTCATGCCGGCACACCGCCTGCAACTTTACAAGGCGCAGATTCGGCCGCACATGGAATACTGTTCCCATCTCTGCGCTGGGGCTCCCCAGTACCAGCTCCTTCCACTTGACCGCATCCAGCGCAGAGCGGCTCGAATCGTCGACGACCGAGTGCTTTCCGATCGGCTCGATGTTGCATCTCTTTGCGTATTTTATCGCATCTATCACGGGGAGTGCTCTGAGGAATTGTTCGGATTAATCCCAGCCACCAAATTTCGTGAACGCACTACACGGCAAACGTCCCGATACCATCCACACCATCTGGATGCTTGGCGGTCCACCACTGTACGTTTCACAAGGAGTTTTCTTCCCCTTACAACCTCTCTGTGGATTAGTTTACCACCGGCGATTTTTCCGGACCGATACGACCTGGGGACCTTCAAGAAAAGAGCTTACTCCTTTCTAAAGGGCCGGCACCGCACCCGCAATTCTCCTGGTGTTGCGGTTGATCATGGGCGGTGGTAGTCACTTAACATCAGGTGAGCCGCATGCTCGTTTGCCCCCTCTTCAATAAAAAAAAATCTTTTCTTCCAGGTCCAGGATCTTCTCGTCAGTCCTCAGGGTGCGTGCGTTATATGTTGCCAGGTCGAGTCATCGTAGGTGGCAACCGAACCTCCACCGGAGATTCTTAGCACCCCCTGCCCCACCGTTACCATGGTTGCCACCGTAGCCAGGAAAAGCGGGGCCGCCGGGGACTGGGGGCCGTATTTATTTGTACGGTTGCAGCATCAGTAAGAAGCTGCTGCCCATCTCCTACCTGTTTCCCTCTGTCGCCTTTTGTGACAGCCACGGGAAGATATGGGGTAGTGGATATTCTTAACCGCCACTACACAGCATGCCTAGTTTCCAGTAAAATGGGTCTCCGGTTTTCGAAACTCACTATACGGAACACAACAGTGCAAAGCTGCTATTTTACGCTGATATTTTATGACAGTGCCGTGTAGTGGCGGCTGAGAATATCCACTGCCCCATATCTTCCCGTGGGTGTCGTAAGAGGCGACAGAGGGACACAGAAAGGAGATGGGCAGTAGCATCTTCCTAATAACAACAATAACATAATAAAAAAAACTGCGGTTGCCAACCCGCTCGCCAAGCGTGGCAACTATGGCAAATATTCCCCCATGAGCAACGACGCAAATAAGCGGCCCCCAGTCCCCGGCGGCCCCGCTATTCCTGGCTACGGTGGCGACCATGGTAACGGCGGGGCGGGTGGTGCTAAGAATTTCCGGTGGAGGTTCGGTTGCCACCTACGACGACTCGATCTGGCAACGTATAACGCACGCACCCTGAGGACTGACGAGAAGATACTGGAGCTGGAAGAAGAGGTAGACAAGTTGCGCTGGCATATTATTGGATTATCTGAGGTCCGAAGAGAGGGGGAGGACACGGTAATCCTCGAGTCCGGCAACTTGTTCTATCACCGGGAGGGCGACCATCTGTCCCAAGGAGGTGTCGGATTTATAGTCCACAAGTCTCTCGTCAACAACGTTGTAAAGATTGGGAGTGTGTCGACGAGGGTCGCGTACCTGATACTCAGAATTACCTAACGGTATTCGCTGAAGGTCATACAGGTCTACGCACCAACCTCGTCACATCCCGATGGGGAGGTGGAGGAAATGTATGAGGATATTTCTAGAGCCATGCATTCCTCCAAAACCCACTACACGGTGTTGACGGGAGACTTCAACGCAGAACTAGGCACAAGAGAAGGCGGTGAGCTAAAGTTAGGGAAATTTGGAGTAGGGCAACGGAACCGTAGGGGCCAGCAACTGGCTGACTTAATGGAGAAAGAGGGACTCTTTATGATGAACTCTTTCTTCCAGAAGCGGCCCCACAGGAGGTGAACCTGGTCGAGCCCCGACGGTTCGACAAAAAATGAGATTGACTTCATTATGACGACCAGACGCCAACTTTTCAGTGATCGCAAGGGTGAAAACCGGCAGCGATCACAGAATGGTTAGAGGCACACTGAACCTAAACGTTAAGTTGGAGAGGTCTCGTCTAATGAAGTCAACGCTCCGTCCTCCTCGTGCTCTAATCCAGAATCCCGAGACTTTTCAACTCGAGTTACGTAACCGCTTTCAGTGCCTAGAAGATTGCAGTGGATGTGGAAGGATGCAGTGGACGATGTGAATGACAAGCTCGTGGAAACTGTCCATGCGGTCGGAGCTAAGTTCTGCAAGACTCGCCGCAGAAAAACACAAAAACTCTCCGATCACACTCTTAATCTCATGGCTATTAGACGGGAGATGAGGCTGCAATCTTCAACAGATTTGACAGCATACAGGCAACTGAATAGACAGATCTCCAAATGCATGCGGCGAGACTTACGCAACTTTAATACTGCTCGTAATAGAGAAACGATCAAGCGGAACCAAGGCTCCAAAGTCTTTGCCAGAGATCTGTCTGCCAGAAAGAGCCAACTGTCAAAGCTGAAGACTGAATGTGGCAGCATCGTTTCCGAGCCACCTGAAATTTTGAGTGAGATTGATAGGTTCTATGGGCAGCTGTACACATCATCGTTGGAGCCACATGCAAGTGTGAGTAACGATCCAAGAGCAAGTCTTACCCGACACTATTCCGATGATATCCCGGACGTCAGTCTGAGCGAGATTAGAATGGCTCTCCAGCACCTTAAAAACGGCAGGGCCCCAGGCGAGGATGGAATTACAGCGGAGCTTCTGAAAGCGGGTGGAACACCGGTATTTGAAGTCCTTCAGAAGCTCTTCAATTCCGTCCTCCATGGTGGCACTACTCCGGAGGCGTGGAGCAGAAGTGCAGTGGTCTTGTTCTTTAAGAAAGGCAACAACGCTCTCTTGAAGAACAACAGACCGATTTCCCTTCCGAGCCGCGTCTACGTGCTATTTTCGAGAGTCATTACGAATCGCCTCGCATGCAGACTCGACGACTTCCAGCCTCCCGAATAAGCCGGTTTCCGAAAAGGCTTCGGTACCATAGACCACATACATACCCTGCGGCAGATTGTACAGAAGACCGAAGAGTACAATCTGCCACTTTGCCTGGCGTATGTGGACTATGAGAAAGCCTTTGATTCCGTCGAAATTTGGGCGGTGCTACAGTCCCTTCAGCGGTGCCAAGTTGACTGTCGGTATATCGAAGTGCTGAAGTGTTTGTACAGTAAGACTACGATGGCTATCCGAATACAGAATCAGAGCTCGAAACCTATCCAACTGCAGAGAGGTTTAAGACAGGGTAACGTTATATCCCCGAAACTCTTCACCGCTGCATTGGAAGACGTTTTCAAGCTACTGGACTGGACAAGACAAGACAAGCTACGGTATTAACATCAATGGCGAGTACATCACTCACCTTCAATTTGCCGACGATATAGTCCCTATAGCAGAATCGCTGGAGGACCTTAGCACTATGCTCAATGACCTCAATGGTGTCTCCCAACGGATAAGTCTTAACATGAACATGGACAAAACAAAGATTATGTTTAATGTCCATGTCTCACCTATGCCGGTAGTTGTTGGGAGCACTATGCTCGAAGTTGTTGACGGGTACGTTTACCTGGGACAAATAGTCCGACTAGGTAAGTCCAACTTCGACCGAGAGGTCAATCGACGGATTCAACTCGGCTGGGCAGCGTTCGGAAAATTACGACTTATCTTCTCGTCAGGTATACCTCAATCTCTGAAAACTAAAGTGTACAACCAGTGCGTGTCACCAGTGATGACTTACGGATCAGAGACGTGGTCCTTCACTGCTGGCCGTATGAGGACTTTCAAGGTCGCTCAGCGAGCTATGGAGAGGGCTATGCTCGGAACTTCTCTGCATGATAGACTCAGAAATGAGGATATCCTCAGTAAAACCAGAGTGATCAACATAGCTCAACGGATTAGTAAGCTGAAGTGGCAATGGGCCGGCCATATAGCTCGAAGAACCGATAACCGATGGGGAAGAAATGTTCTCGAGTGGCAGCCTCGTACGGGTAGGCGTAGTGTAGGGCGACCCCCCATTAGATGGAGTAACGACCTGGTAAGACATGCAGGAAGTCGATGGATGTAGGTGGCTCAGGACCGTGCTTTGTGGCATTACTTGGGGGAGGCCTATGTTCAGTGGACTTGTGAAGGACAGTAATGATGATGATGATGATGATTTTATCACAGTTGGACCTTCCCCTGACGCAGAGTTGCAAACTCAACGTGGATCAACGGAATTTTGACAAAAACAAAAAATTTCGATCCTCTTAAGAAGTCTTCAGATCTAAGGATATTTTGAAATAGCATCTACGGAATTCTACGGAATTTTTTTTACCAATATGTGGATTAGGAAAAATTCGAGATGGTAACAATTCCCGGACGAACCGACCCATTTGTGCTACAACCATAACATAGCTGCAGCATGGCTCCATCACGTACGTAAGGTAAATTTAAATCTAGAACTGAATGCCTGCTCTGTTCGACTGTGCAGTAAAGCAGGGTATTGGGCGAACACCGTGAATACACGCTCTTATAAATAATCTTTCGTTTCGAGCACTGTTTGGTTTGGGCACCTAGACTCATGGAGACCAAATCACTATGACATGCGCTTGCGATTGTCGTATAGATACACTTCTCATCGCATGTCGGCTACTTACATAGTTTTTCAAACTTCTTTCTTCTATCGATTCAACGCAAATAATCTAATATTGATATATATTATTCATCACAGGGATTTTTTTATAGGATAGGGTGACAAGCGAGCACACTGTCCACCTGATGGTAGGTGGTTGCTGTGGCCCATAGACATGTACATCTATCCTCGATGACGAATCAAAATGCAGAGGACTAAGATGGAATGCCACATTCCCAGTAAAACGGGTCTCCGGTTCTCTACACTCACCATACGAAACGCAGCAGCATTAAGCTACTATTTGATGCTGGTATTCTATGTGAGCGTGGTCCTTCCCCGGTCGAGACGACCCATTAGTGCTACAACTACTACTATTCGCTACACTATACATTCGTGCTATAACTACTAATATAACTGCAACATACACCAACATGCAACATGCAACATACCACGTATAGAATATTGTCATAGTTGACTTGCCTGGCGAGCGGGAGTTGTCAACCGCAGGTTTTATTTTATATTTCGAGTTGTTTTCAAGAAGATGCCGCTGCCCACCACCTGTTTCAATTTTCCTCTGTCGCTTCTCACGACGCCCATGAAACAATATGGGGTGGTGGATAGTCTTACGCCGCAACTCCACGGTAATTAATTACGATTATTAAAACATTTATATTGATATATTCACTACAAATACACACTCTTGGATAGTGTCCTGAGTAATGACTGCTCGAAATGTATGCTTGCTGCGCCATGCAGGAACAGTACGCAACACAGTTACATTTAACTTTACTTTAGACTTTAGAAGTGATTTCTTTCGTCAAATCAATGAGCCAAGGTACAAAGAATAACACAGCGAAATCGTTTTTAAGAGCCTGCACCTGCAACTCCTCCGGGTTTGCAGTTATTCATGATGGCGGTAATCACTTACCATCAGGTGAGCCGCAAGCTTGTTTGCGCTCTCTTCTATGAAAAATTCGCCATCAACCCACTGCATCATTGCTGGACGGGGCGCATTTCAAAGACGTGTCCCTTAAACTGTTGTTTGATTGATGGATGGACTCAGACCGAACAACTCCAATGTTGATCCATTACGAATTGGTACTTGGGCACAGTTTAATGTTTTACCTACACATAGCTTAAAAACAACTAGTATAATTCAGACCCTAAAAACATGGTATTTAACCTTTCTCGGTGACGAAAAGAGACCAACGTCACCAGTGTCGAATGTGTTAATTCATCGTTACTTCAAGTGTCTATCTGAGCTAAGTTTTACTTTCAAGGCCAATCATTCTAATATTAGAGAAACGTCAAGCAGTAGATCAGCCGAGTAAGCAACCAATTGGTGGCAGGGTCAGCCGAGTAGTAGCATCTGACATTTCTCACCGCAGATGTCATGAGAGGTGATTATGGGATAGGCTAGAGGCTGAAACATCCAGTGCCGCAATTACCGATCCACCTGCCTTGACGATTACGGCAAACCGTCCCAACTAGAAAGAGGTGAGGCCCATGTTCAGCAGTAGACGCCAACGGGCTGAAGAAGAAGTGAGCTATTTATGGACCAATTACGAACTCTTAATCATACTATGCTATTGCAAAAAGTAAATTTTAATTTTGGACACTTTATTTTTATACTAACTTATACTAACTTTTAAAAAAGAAATTAAGTAATAAAATCCTTTCCTTTCATTTTCTAATGAAGATAAATAAAACGCTAAGCCAGTTGTATTACAAATATATTGCCTTAATTGATTACAAACTTGTTGGAAGTCTTTTTATTTGCACATTTTAGGAAAGAAAGAAAATCTTTGAGCTTTTATCATGGATTACTTCAGGACGTACTTGATTGCGGTTGATTCTCTTTTGTTTACTTATTTGAATATTTCTTTGTATCATCTGTATGCTAAGTTGTTCTTCCAACAATTTTTGCAAAGTCAACAAAATCTTGCCAGTCATAATATTGGAATTTTCTTCTACGCACTTATCAAGTTTTACCGCAACTGCTACGCAACTCTCGCTCGTCATCTAAAACATATTATCATTTGCGTACGAAAATGTACGAGATATTAGTAAATATTTCTTAATTTTATATATTTTAGAAGACTTGTATAATATAGACTTTAAAGCTTAATACAAATAAATAACAGTAGGTAAAAATCTCTATGAAGCTAGTAGGCATAAGTGTAATCAATAAGCTTCTTTCCGTAAAGTTAAAAAGTAAAAGTTAATGCCTATAGACGTCCCACTCCTGAGTACAGGCCTCCGCTCATTTTTGAGAGTATTGGCGAACTTCACATGTCTTCGAAAATATTTTTTTCTTAGTTCTTAGACATGCAGGTTTCCTCACGATATTTTCCTTCACCGCCGAGCACGTGGTAAATCAGCACTTAAAATTGCAATTAACAATTTCATTTGTGCCGGTGGGGATCAAACCCGGGTTTCTCGCATACTGTGAAATTTACAGCGAGCGCTAACCATCTGAGCTACCACAACACGGCTGCGTAAAGTTGCTTGCGTAAAATAAAAACGCCCGAGATTCTATTTATATTTTTTCTTAAAACTAAAGTGACAAATAAACTCACAGTCCACCTGAAAAATAATGACCAGTCTCAACGGAGTCTATCCATATTGCACAGAACAGGATTATAGTGCACGAATGTGTGGGCAAACATAAATGTTAGTCTATTCCCTTTCGCTCATTGTGCGAAGACACGGCAAGCCGACACGATCGTAGAGACATCAGACGCAAGAAGTTTTTACGTTCTTTCCGACGCTTCACCGCCAATTTGCTGACTCCGGACTGCTATTGAAAATTTCTTAACAGAAAACCTCAATAACCGATTCTGAGTAGCGGTTACGCTGATGACCACAAGACCAATATAGATATAGATGAATACCTTGTCTATTAAAGTCCTGTAGACATCTAAATACCAGCCGTCAAATGTATCGAAATCCAATTTAGGTCTTGATAGAAGCCATCCATATTTCGATTCCTCGTAATTTTGATTCTCTTAATATTAATTCGATCTATAAATATTAATACCAAAGTAAGGTGATAAAATGATGGTTCACACCAAATTACGTTTCTCTTTATTTAAAGAATAAGTTAATAAACGTGCACGTAATCCACCCGATGGTAAGTGGATGCCGTGGCCCATAGACATTTATCCTCGACTAAGAATCAAAATGCATGGTCACCCCTGCCGGGCTAGCATGGGCGGGGGACAATATATCCCCGGGGAGAGGATACAATTTTTATCCCTTGCTTAATTTTATCCACCCTGCGAGCATGGGCAAGAGACAAAAATTATACCCCCGATTATATCCACTGACAAGAGATAAAATTGTCTTATCTCTATAGTATATCCCCGTTTGACATAACGAGTAGACATATATCTCCCCGTCCGTAGCATGAGGCCAAGGGAAAGAAAAAAAAATTATCCCTTTTTGACATTTGAAAGGGACAATTTTATCCTCTTTCGCGGACGTGGGTTTAAGTTTATCTTCAAACCATTTTAATACGAAAAAGATGTCTCGAGCCTATTGCAACTACATTTTCGTGTCAGAAATTAAAAAACAAGAAAGAAAATTACACCAGCGATCGATACGTGATCAGAATACTTAATCCATTGGAATTCTCCGACAACGAATTTCTACGCCGGTTTCGGATGCTCAAAGATTGTTTTGTATTTGTGTAAAGAACTCTATGAAGCTTTAAAGCCTATTAATTCTGCGGATGGACTACCAGTGCATATTGAAGTAAGCATCTATTACAACCAACTTGTCCAAAAACATCGTATATTTGCAATCAATACATGTGGCTTGTGTAACTTATCTTAATATTTTTTCTAGGTAGGTAGTTTACATCTTTCAGTCTCCTGGCAGATGGTAGTTACCTACTAGAGAGGTACGATTCAAGACCATGGCATGGCTGTTGTTCAAACAACAAATAATCAGCAAATACTTGACCTAAATTATTGGGGCCATCATTAGAAAGTGTGGTGCAATATACTTTAATTAGCCTCTTGTGTAGGTAAATACAAGTTTAAAGACTAATATACATAATATTAGGAATACAAATAACACAATACTCATGATTATAAAATTATTTATTCCTTGTTTTGTTTGAAATCATTACATTTTTATTCGTCATGCTTCATAAGCTAAAATTAAATCTTTGTGACTTAGAGTAGACATCAATTTTGATGTATTTTGTAATTTTCTTATAATGGCAGTAATTGCGGGGATAGTTTTTAGGGTTCCGTAGTCAACTAGGAACCCTTATAGTTTCGCCATGTCTGTCTGTCCGTCTGTCCGTCCTCGCTTAATCTCTGTGACCGTTAGCACTAGAAAGCTGAAATTTGGTACCAATATGTGTATCAATCACGCCGACAAAGTGGTAAAATAAAAATTGGAAAAAAATGTTTTATTAGGGTAGCCCCCCTATATGTAAAGTGGGAAGTGATTTTTTTTTTAATTTCAACCCTTACGTGTGATATATTGTTGGAAAGGTATTTAAAAATGAATAGGGGTTTACTAAAATCATTTTTTGATAATGTCAATAATTTCAGAAATAATCGCTCCAAAAGTAAAAAACAATGTGTCCCCCCCCCCCTCTAACTTTTGAACCATAGGTTTAGAAAATATGAAAAAAATCTGAAAGGTAGAACTTTATAAGAACTTTCTAGGAAAATTATTTTGAACCTGGATGGAAACAGTTTTTGTACAAAAAAGACAAAAAGTTGTACAAAATAATTTCTGGACTAAGTTTGTAGTATAATCGTTTAAGCAGGCATTTTTTTTAACTTCGTTTACATATTTTATTACCCTGAACGTATCTTTTTTCAAACAAAAAAAGAATTATTAAAATCGGTTCTCGCAATCCAAAATTACCATCGAAAACTTCTGGCACGTCTATGTATTAATTAGTAACCCAATTCCCCGAGAGATGGCGCTGTAGGTACTTATTACATTGGGTCGGGTATTATCGAATTGTTCGGTTGGTCTCTCCTTGGCATCGCATGTCGCGGAGCGTGCAATGTTGCACGCTCCATGTTCGCGCACGTACCCACTACCGGGAGCAGTTGCAGGAGCGCGGAGCGCTGCTGGAGCGCGAACATAATGGATACCCACCTTTAAACTCATAAGTGGGAATATTGTGACGGACGGGAAACTACGGAACCCTACACTGAGCGTGGCCCGACACGCTCTTGGCCGGTTTTATTTTTTATTTCCTCAAGAGGTTACACCACCTCCAAAGGGACTGTATTGTCCAGTTTCGCAATGGGCTTAATTCTAGACACATATTTTTTTAATAAATGCTATCACAAGCGAAGTAATACCTGCGATTTAATACAAGCAATGTATACTTAACTTAAATATTATACAAAAGAAAATAAAGAAAGAATTAGAATAATAGAAATAATATAAACAAGGCAGAAATACGCTTAAAATAAATATAACAAATATTATAAATAACATATTGTTTAACAAAAATTATTAACAGATAAAAAAATATATCCCCGCAATTACTGCCATTATAAGAAAATTACAAAATACATCAAAATTGATGTCTACTCTAACTCACAAAGATTTAATTTTAATTGAAAATGATGAAGCATGAAGAATAAAAATGTAATGATTTCAAATAAAACAAGGAATAAATAATTTTATAATCATGAGTATAGTATATTTAGCAAGCTTTGCTAAATAATTAACATATTTCTTAATTTAAACCTTTGAATTGTAACTTTACTATGTTTGATAACTTTATTTTAAAACGTTATAATACTTACCTAAAATATAGTATAGACCGATTCTATTATCATTAAATTTGACTTGACCATGGACTCGCCTTGAGTATTGTTGACACAACCTATGTAATTAAATCATGGCATTGAGCTATTGAGACTTTTTTGGACAAGGTGGTAGTAATAGATCCTTACTTCAATATGCACAGGTAGTCCATCCACAGAATTAATAGGCTTTAAAGCCTCATAGAGTTCTTTACACAAATACAAAACAATCTTTGAGCATCCGAAACCGGCGTAGAAATTCGCTGTCGGAGAATTCCAATAGATTAAGTATTCTGATCACGTATCGATCTCTGATGTAATTCTCTTTCTTGTTTTTCAATTTCTGACACGAAAATGTAGTTGCAATAGGCTCGAGACATCTTTTTTGTATTAAAACGGTTTGAAGATAAACTTAAACCCACGTCCGCGAAAGAGGATAAAATTATCCCTTTCAAATGTCAAAAAGGGATAATTTTTTCTCTTTCCCTTGGCCCCGTGCTACGGACGGGGAGATATATGTCCACTCGTTATGTCAAACGGGGATATACTATAGAGTTAAGATAATTTTATCTCTTGTCAGTGGATATAATCGGGGGATACAATTTTTGTCTCTTGCCCATGCTCGCAGGGTGGATAAAACTAAGCAAGGGATAAAAATTATATCCTCTCACCGGGGATATATTCTCTCCGGCTCATGCTAGCCCGGCAGTGGATATAATCGGTGGATAAAATTTTTATCCCCTGCTCATGCTAGCCCGGCAGAGGACTAAAATTCGCCTCGTTTCCAGTACAAAGGGTCTCCGGCTCTCTACACTCACCAAAGAAACACAGCAGCATTAAGCTACTATTTTACGCTGATATTCTGAGAGCGTGGTCCTATCCCGGTCGAGCCAAACAATTCGTATTACAACTAATATAGCTACAGATAGGCTCTACCACGTAAAAATAAGTGTTTAGATTAGTTTCAAGTTTTTGGCATATTTAAATATAATAGATGAGAAACTAAATATAATAGATGGGAAACTAAATATAATAGATGTGAAACTAAGTATAATAGATGTGAAACTAAATATAATAGATGTGAAACTAAATATAGTAGGTGTGAAACTAAATGTGTTTCGTCATCTCTGAAACAATTCTGAAGGTAAACAAAGGGAAATGTAGTAGTTGTTAGGCTTATGAGGTAATGTTACAGAATGCGTAGCTTACATTCTTTAGTTTTTCAAATTTGCTAGTGACAAAGAACTAGATTAAAGTACTGGAGAACAACACTGCGTAATAACTTTATTATTTTAATAATTAGAATAAACAGGTCCTACAATATTAAGCTCATACCACAGAATAAATAACTATTATTTACTGGACGTACCCATACTCACATATTGCGAAAGATGATTTGATGAAAACTTTGGATCTGAACCAATCATAAAACAAGTCTTCTTAAAAACCATATTTAGTATTAGTTATTGACAAAAAAATATAAAACGAAGCAGATGATAAAACCACGTTCGGATATGCCTAACGCAAGAAAATAAATAAAGTTTATATTGTTCAATATTTATTGACTGCTGACACACTGCAGATAAGATCTGAAGTGACACTTAATTAAATGATTTCAATCCCTGACAGTTAAAAGCTTATCTAAATCCCAAATAGAATATTACGTTTTCACACGATTAATGTTTAAATAATAAAATACCACCATAAAACAGACGGTATATGTTATTATGAAAGCTATTCAGCTTGAGATAGCTAAGCTGTAGCTGTTTAAAGCTGTAGCATCTGTCGGCTTAAATGAAAGTAGTTTTTATGGATTTTATCACTTATATGAACGTCTCCTTCCCCGTGACCATGGGTGCTGTAAAGTTTTTGAAACGTCGAGTCGAGTCGTTTAATAATGACAGAATACATTTTCATTATATGCCTTTCACGTAAGTAAAAAAATCGACATAATTCAATTAACGACCAAAAATACAAGCCCCAGTATCTCCGAAATTCTACATTATTTTGACGTAAAATTAATACCAAAATAATCATCAACATTTGTTTAAAGTATACTATGATTTTTGCTTTTTAAATCGTTACTATTATTTTTAATTAATTAAATAGAAGTACCATATATTTCACTGCGCCGACAATCTGAATTCATCACCGGGCGAGCGGTTCTCTCGGTAGAACCTGTGTCACCTTATTTCGCGCGCTCCGCTCGTTTCGATATCATCGTAATGTGCGTCGATTGCCGTGGCGCTGCTATTTTGTGCTAGAGCATCGTCAAATACGTCCACAGTTTTTAATCTTCATTGTTTACTTTCGTATAGTATAAGTATTTCAATTAGTATAAAGTTCGCACATTATTATTACACCAGGTAGTTAACTCATTATAGTTATTTTAATTGCGGCTGAGCTTTCTTACCAATCGGAATGGGGAAAAATAAATACAAGCATCAATGTGTCACTAAACGTAAAACAAGAAATATCCTATCTCTGGGGAAATAATAATGGAGAATAAATATGTCTGCATGCTTGCCATATGGACTGGCCCAGATTATGCAGTAAAAATACTAAAAAGCTACAAAGACGATAAATTTTCAATATGTTACCCAAGTTACAAGCGTTTTATAAAAAGTGTGTACTGCTTGAAATTATTGATTCGAGATAAGCTCGGTCAATGCCGTTGCGGCAAATATTTTTATAATAAAAATATGGTAATTGACTGTAAGTACCGATTAAAAAATTATTAGTTATAGTTGTTATTTTATTTATTACAACAGGTTGCAACTGTACTATTTATTTATTTATACCACTATGCTACCGTTAGTAGATATAATCGATTAATAACCAACATTGGTGTACTTTCAACACTAGGTTCATAAATAATGAAAAATATATCAAATAGATTATAATAAATAAATTAGAATCTAGCTAACAATGACATTGGGACGTCAAACATCTCAGTCCCCCCGTGACCATGGTTGCTGTAAAGCACCCGAAACGTCGGGAATTTAAAATTAGTAAAATCAGTTAAATAAATGCGGTAGAATCCGTTAATTTAGTTTTATTCAATGTGTAGTGTTCGCGCAAATTTAAGAAATCATTAATTAGAAGCCATAAAAATTACACAACAAAAATTTTCCATCCACTAAACTCCATCCTAAGAAAACTTGTATAATGAAAGATCAAGATCTTTTAGTCGCTATACTCATAGTGTCATTGTGCGAGCGAATGAATAAAAATATGAAACGCGTAGGTCGTCGCCCGCTCGGAGCGTAAAATACCTAAATTTGCGTAAAGCCGAAATGTAAGAGGACTCTTAAATGCAAACCGGCCTTACATAATATCCTTAATTACCGCTTACATACTTTAAGTATTAATTATCTTTATACTTGTCTCTTTTCATTGTCATTGAGTGAAGAAAGAGAGAGAAACTTTAAGTGCTGAAAGAAAATTACTAAATATTTGTTAGAAGTCAAGTTATGACATCAAGTGGGCCGATAGCTCGTTCGTCACCCACTGTATAAAAAAACTAATTTCATTTTAAATCAGGTGCTCATTGATTAAATTGAATTAATTGAATTGAACATAATCAATTTGAAATAATTTAACAGATGTGCGAAACCTCATTTTTCCTGACTACTTATATAAACTGTTTCGCACCATAATTAATGCCTAGTACGTGGAGTCATTAGTTACCACTAGCACCATTTAGTGTCGAGTAGCAGAACTAGGAGAGTCTAGATTCTTCTATAAATTGCCATGCCGAACTTTCTACACCTAGTCAGTTGGGACCGGTACGTACCTTCAGTTTTTCAGTAGAAGGGGATAGGGCCTCTATACGAGGGCGGCACTGAAAATATCGGGAATCAAGGAAGTGACATTACTATTTAAAAATGTATTTATTGCTTTTCGAAGTATTCTCCGCGAAATTTGACACATTTTTCCATACGATGGAACCAATCATTGAAGCAACCATTCCATTCGGAAGTTGGGGTCTCCAAAATGGCCGTTTTGTAGGCGTCCACAGATTCTTCAGGTGATGAAAATCTCTGTCCACGCAATTTATTCTTTATTTTAGGGAACGTATAGAAATCATTAGGGCTTAGGTCGGGCTGTACGGCGGATGGTCTAATAATTCTATGTTTTCTTGCTCTAAAAACTCTTTTTTTCTGTGTGCGATGTAAGAACTTGCATTGTCGTGATGGAGGATGACGCGGCGGTTGCAGTTCTCTTTACGGAGTTCAGAAACGACTTGTGGCAAACAAATGCTAGCATACCATTCTGCATTAACCGTTCTTGGTCCCTCAAGAGGAATAGTTGTAACATTGCCGGTTTTGGAGACAAACGTGGCCACCATTTTTTTTGCAACACTCCGTGAACGAACAATTTTTGTTGGCTTTAACTCATTTTCGAACACCCAAACTCGTGACTGGTTTTTTGTTTCGGGATCGTACGCATATATCCAGGATTCGTTACCTGATACGATGTTGTATACAGCATTTGAGGATCCTGCGTGGAATCTTTCGAGAGTTCTGCCGCACCAAGTAACGCGAGCCGCTTTTTGCTCTTCACAGAGCGAATGCGGTATCCATCGGGAAAACAACTTTTTTACACCTAATTATTCATGCAAGATTATTTGTATTTGACTCATGCCATTGTCTAAAGTTGCCTGAATTTTGCGGTATGTCACATGTGGATCTTCCTCAATCAGCTTAAGCACAGCATCAACGTTTTCTTGGGTGACTGCAGTTTTTGAACGACCTTGACGGGGATCATCACTGAGCTTGATAAGTCCACGTTGAAATTCAGCAAACCAGCGATAAATTGTGGTTTTGGATGGGCCTTCATCACCAAATGCAGAAATCATCCGGTCAACATACTGTTTTTGTGTTAAATCACTTCGAAAGTCATTATAAATCATCGCTCTTGAATTTTCTCGAGTCAATTCCATTTTGTCAACGACTAAACAGGTTTGATAAAACCTTGTGACAAGGCCGAGAATCTTTTTTTAAATAAATAAATGGTATTCGATTTTTAAAACCAAGGAATTTTCAATTAAAAATATTTTAATATGACAGGAACAGTGGAAATATTCCATTCCCGATACTTTTAGTGCAGCCTAGTAAAGCCGAATTATTCGAAGCGATATAACTGCAAACGAAAGTAATTATTTTCTAAATATTAAATATTATTTGATTACCAGTTTACGAGTAACCTTCCCAATGGAGAAGATAACCATTTTTGTTTTATATGCCAAAAAAATCTACAAAAAATTACGAGAATAACCGTGTTTTTAATTTTTTTTATCTTCAAAACTGACCTAGATATAAAGGCGCAAAGTTAACATTTTCGGTCTAAGCTGCGGGCCGAGAGCGACATCGTTGATGACGTCACGATTTCCATCTTCGTGCGAGCAACCCAACGCGCACTTAGAAAATCAAAACATTTACTCGAATGTGCCCGTCGCGCGTGGATTTATTTGCTACATATTTTTAACAAGAAACATTATAGAACATGACACCATCTATTAAATAATGTGCTGTGCCTCAATGTAAAAATACGGCCACAAAAACACCTGAAAAGTTGTTTTGTAATGTGCCTTGAAACCCTACCATCAGAAAAAATTAACAAATGCTACGAGAAGAGCTCATCCTTTAGGACCAAACACGGTAGTATATTGTTGTGAGGATCATTTTGCTGTAAGTATTCAAATAATAACAACCTTCACATGATAGCTCTTGGTAATTGCTAGTAAATGCTTTCTATTAGGCATCTTGGTACCTACTCGAGTCGCAGTGTTTAAGTAACTAACGATTAATTGAACCTTTCCACGCTTAATGAGCATTATAATTTCATGAAGAAACAATACCTAATACCTACATATTCAACTAAAACTACTTCAGTGTAAATAAACATCCAAACTTGGGTAAAGTACCTATGCAATATAGATAAGTCAATGACCTGTCGTGAGTTCGTAAGTTTAGATACCTACCTATGTTTGCAGCAAATTTTAAAATGTTTATAATGCATATAAAGGTTAAAATATGGAATATGTTAACAAACGTTTTTATATTTTTACGATATTTCGAGCAAAATTTAAACACATCGCAGAGCTGTTCAACCTGCATACTTTGCGGGCCGCAAATAATGGAAGAAGTTTGATTATGAAGTGGAGCACTTAATTTTTTTTTCGTTTTGTCCTATTTTTATGTATTACATAGTTGGTACATATTTTAAATATTGATGGAATACAAACTACGAGGTTCCTTATTTGTTTATAGATTTTAAATAAGTTTGTATTTTGTTCTAGGTCGAAAATGATACGGAAAACTACGTGAAGTACAAACTAGTTGGTGGTCCCCTCAAACTTAAAAAAGATGTTTTGCCTCACAAGTTTGCTTGTCAAAATCGGTATACAGAAAAACCACAAAGATGTTTACAATCAAAACTAAATGCCAAATCTATAGTCAGAATAGTTGCACATGCGATTGCCACGACTTCACAAGAAATTGAACATAGATATGTTGTCGATTAAATACAAAACACCAGAGCGCACGAGGGCAAACAACTCACCCGCGAAAAATTACTACAAACATTGATTTATATATTAAACTCAATGACTACAAAGGTATGATCGGCGCGCTGGAACGGTATGGCGGCGCGGCCGCATGGAATCGATGACGTCACGCGCTACTCGCGGGCACTGGCGAGATTTTAAAAATGTACGTAAATATTTCCACGCTTATAACTTCGGTAATAGTGCACCGATCGATGTGAAATAAAAACTAGAATTATGTGTTTGGTCTAGACATTTTACCTACGTACTTAAAAGTTTAATATTGTAACCTTGTTATCTTCTCCATTGTAGGAAACGCACATGTCCAACGTCGAACAGTATGCAAACTATGATAAGGATGACGATGAAATAATATGAGCATATAACTCATTAAAATATTTATTATTACTGAGGATCAATTGAATAAAATCGAGTGTCTTCAGAAAGAATTTTGCTATAAGATTCATATTCGGTCTTTACAAATATTATCATTTTCCGAGTTTCACATTAAGCTAAAGTGACCTATTAGACTTCGTGGAAATACACGCATGCATAAACTCACTTTTAGGGAGGGGTAGGCAGAGACTACGGACTTCAGTTTGACACGATCTTGATTCACCTCTCACGCTTCATTCACATCAATATTACCTATGCATCATGGTAATTGATTTAACCCATTTTCAATATACCATCAATTTGGTTCATGAAATTCCGCCCAGAGCGACCCTTGCAGACTGTGGCACTCCCTTCTGCCGCAAAAATTTGCTTTGTCACTCTTTCCTCATATAGCTAGGTATTCTCTCTACGTGTCCAAACCACCGAAGCATTCCTTTCATAATCCTAGTCACAATATCATCTTAGAAACCACACTTTTCTCGTAACACACAAATTCCCAGTCAGCCCAAAATACTTAGCATTCTTGCAGCATTCATTTTACATTCTAACTTCTTCTGCTACACCCAATTTTCACTACCATACATTAAGGTAACGACTGACACAGCATTGTGAAATACTACACGCGCCTTTTTTGACATATTACCTTCATAGAATAAGGGTTACAAACAGTCCACCTAATAGCATACAGTCCACCTAATGGTAAGTGGGTGCTGTGTCCCCCTACATATATTCTCAATTAAAAATCAAAATGCATATACGTTGTCAACATACCGACATCACTATGCTCCTCGCACTGCCGCGATTTTGCCGTCTGTCCACACTGCTCTGCTCACGCACTTAAACGCGACGATTCGCACGAGGTCGCTCGCGCTTGCAAGACTAACTGTGGTTCCGTGCACCCTATGAATATTCAGTATAGCTAATTATATCTATATCATAAAAAGAAATGTACGTTGTCATCGTCAAGATAGATTTTTCTCTGTATATTCTTTACTCATATAATAATATACTAGTAGCTGAATGATTATGATAACTACACCATTTATGATTTTTAAATGACACTTGCCGTGCTTCCGTAACAATCGCTTGATTCGGACTGCGCTCATATTACCAGTCCTTTGACTCGCGCCAAAAAACCGACAAAACAGAGAGCTGTAATGTCGCCTCTACACGTTGGCCAACACAGTGGCGAATGTAGTGGCCAATAGCATTGGCCAACGTGTAGACGGGGTGTTTGGGCTTCATTGGTATGTATTGGAACGATGGCCCGCAAGTTGGCGCGAGATCCGTGAGGTGTCGGTTTTTTACAAAAGATCAAAGGATTGTTGGCAGAGTTTGGTCGCCGCGTCCACACGTTGGCCGCGCGTTTAGTTTGCTACAAGCTCCCAGAGTGATTACACGCGTCTGATTTAAATTTTATATTCAAGCTTTTTAGGGTGGATGCCCCAATTACCAGACTTTTAGTGCCAATTTCAACTTTAAACATTCCTACTACTTTAATTAGCGCGATTTAATTATTACTAAATATTTTTTTTAATCAATAAGCTATTTATCGAAAAAAATGAACGTTTTTTTAAAAAAGCAAGTACATGTTTTGCTAAACTTTAAAATCAATAACCAATTTTAAAACATAGACTAATTGATTATAACTCCTTTAACTTTAAATTAAGTTAAGTTCTTATTAATGGTATTTATTCCAGTTTACGATGCATGTAAAGAATAAATAAAGCTAATCGTATATCGGATATCTATTTACAGCCCCATTAATATTCACTATTCTTTTATAATTATTTTATAAAAACGTTACCCCATACACTTGGATTTTCTCCTGTATCGCGGAGGCAGCTTACAAACATAAATTGCACAAGGACACACATCCAAACCCGAAACAATTATTTGTAGGATATACAAATACTTGTTCCGTGCGGGATTCAAACCCGCGGCCCCCGGCGTAGCTACTCATTGCTAAGCCACTGCGCCACGGAGCCGTCGTCTAAAATAAAATAAATTCGTCCGCACATTGGCCCGAACCGAAATAAACTGAACGACGTTCCAACGTGTGGGCGCCGTCACCAACTCTCGGCCAATATATTCGCCACTACATTCGCCACTGTGTTGGCCAACGTGTAGAGGCGACATAAGCATGACGTACGGCATGACGAATATTGTGGTCACACTCCGTCTCCGCCTTCTTTCCTCGCTACTTTCCATGCCACTCGACAAGTGTGTGGCCGGGGGTAAGGACTAAGATAGAACGCCTCGTTTCCAATAAATAGGGTCTCCAGTTTTTTACACACACAATACGAAACAGCAGCATTAAGCTGCTTTTTTTTTCTTTTTTACGCTTGTATTCTGTGAGAGCGTGGTCATTCCCCGGTCGAGCTGACCCAATCGTGCCGCGCTACCATAATATACACGGAATGTTTAAAACAAGATAATATAGTTGTATCGTGGCTCTACCACATTAAAAACAAATCTTCAATATTTTCAATCTTCCTTAAATCCACTGATAAAAAAATTCTTGCTGCATTTTATGATAAAAGATTAATCACGAATATGTACTAAAATTAAGCAATTTAGGTATTGCAATATACGGATTGCGACTTGCGACCGTTGTCTTAATATTTAATAAAAAAATATAAAATATGACATTGGCATTTGACACACAAAATGGCACGATAAAATGAGTGTAGGTTTCAAGAGAGAGCCGTCGATTTTTAAGAAAATTATCAAGAATATAATATACCGATTTGTAATACTTTCAAGAGTTTTTTGTTGCGTACCGCTGGACCATATTGCGAGTTTTGTGAGGAAATCAAAATCAAGAATATCCGTAACTAGACGTATTTCATCTGTTATTATCAAAAAAACGGTAAACAAATGTAAATCAAGCGACGGCAAAATCTCTCAAGTTAATTCCTGCTACAAGAATCGGACACGACCCACATCCAAAAAACTTAAAAAAACAAAGTATTTAGTGTATATGCCAAAAGTGCCCAAAAAGACAAACAAATGTCTTCAAATCGATCCTCCTAGTATAGATTATCATGACAACAATTTTAAATTATGGAATACTAAAGAAGTTACAACACTTGAACGAAGAAACGTGAGAGATTTTTCGAATTTGATTATAGGCAAGAGTTACGTGACAAAGGATGGCCAACTTGTACTTAAATTAAAGAAAAATCCCTTTTCTATAAAAAGTTTATTTTCTAGTAAAGCTAAGACCTGCGACTAATGTTCGCAAGAAATACTTGTACCAATTTTCATTCAGATTTAAATAAGATATACATATATGTCATATAACATACGTAATTTATTTTAAAGGTGAGTTTTATTACTATTAAAAATATATTTTTTTCTTTACTAAAGAAATAAAATTTTGTCCAGTTCTGATTTAAGTTTAAAAATATGTTTGTAATATCGTACGTAATGCAATCATGTCAAAAATTTAAAGGTAAACAGTAAATAAAAAAATAAACAAAAAATATATTTAAATCTTTAATAAAAACAAAAGCATGTGAGAAAAAAACATTTTATCGTATTTGGTATGTATCATATTAGTATACCATTCAAACATCACAGAAAAATACGTAAACTGTATACCCGTAGTGATTTTATTGCTCATACCACATTATAACAACTTCCACAGAAATAATTTGGTTTTGCAATGTAAATACCAATTTTCCTTTTACGAAATTAAAAAGATCTTCACAAGGTTACTGGGATTGAAGAATTCAAAGTGCTAATTATAAATTACACTTACACAAATGTATAAATTATTTCACTAATGAGACTTTTTAAAAAAAATTTGTTGCTTGGCTTATTAATTATTTTTAGAACTAGAAAATCTTTTGGTATTTATGAGCTTCGCATTGGTATAATAATTTAAATTATAAACTTAGTATAAGCATTCAGATATGCATGCAAGTTTAAGTAAACATTAACTAAATTACAAACTTCTGTCGTGTAAATAATTCCAATTTACGTGTATAATAAAATTTCATTAAAACTTTACAAGAATTTAAATGCAAAATAAAATAAAAAAAACAGAGGGAGTATGTAAGGTTTTATTCCGCATTAATTATTTTTTCATGTAATTATATTACTAATAATTAAGAATTTTTACTAATAACATTACATTTATTCTAATTTCTTCTTTATTTGTGTAGAATAAGGCCACATAGCAATTGCTGGCGCCAATCTTAGTAACAAAGCTGGCTTAATAGCATTCAGCAAGAACTGCATTGAGTAGAAATAAAACGCGTTATTTCTACTTATATTGTCTTGAAGCGCTTTTACTCCATAAAGGAAAATGGCGGTGCTGAACGCCGATATAATTAAAGAACGATTCTTCGTGTAGTGGCGATATCTGAAATAAGAAAATGTGATAATTTTAGTAACAATCACTTCATCGTCATCGTTATTACAGCCCCTCACAAGTTCACTCCAAAAAAAATTGCCATATAGTGTGTTAATACACTTATGCACCGCCTGCATTTATTGACGACCTGCACGACTTAGTAGGTCATCACTCCATTTAGTGAGGACTGAGGAGTCGCCTCAAGCTCCACTTAAGGCGACTCCTCAGTCCTCACTAAATGGAGAGGTACGATGCTAAACAATCACAACCGTAAAAATATCAAACCTATTTAAAAATACTCTAAAAGTTACATTATATACGTACGAAACCGCTAAATTATACGTGGTAGAGCCACGCTGCAATTATATTATGGTTATACATAACACTAATGGGTCGACTCGACTGAAGTAGGACCACGTTCTAATGGAATAACAGCGTTAAATAGCAGCTTAATGCTGCTGTGTTTCGTATGGTGAATGTGGAGAACTGGAGACCCTTTTACTAGAAAAGAGGCATTCCATCTTAGTCCTCAGGGGTGACAACGCATCTGCATTCTGATTTTTAATTGAGGATTAATGTAAATGCGTATGGGCCACAGCATTCACTTACCACCAGATGGCCTGTGTGCTAGATTGTCACATTATTCTATAAAAAAAAGCTTTACAATTAAATGATCAGCAGTTAAAACTAGAACAAAAATGATCCAAATCACAAAAACAAAATTATTCAGATTTGAAACATAAATGAATTGTGCTTGTGGCAGAAGCTTATATTATAATATTATGTATAGCATTACTAAGGTAATCGAAAGTAGATTTTGACTTGTCATTTTTCAGAAATTTTCATACGTTGGTAAACAACTGAAAAAGAGCCTCTGGATCATTAAATTTGTAGTTTGTGTGTGGAATAATTCCTGCACAATATCCAATGGTAAAGTTTCTTCGTGAATGTCCAGTGAATTCCAGCCTATATACGTCCCTCCTAGTTGAACTGTACTTGGGGTAAAAAGGCGGAAGAACAATGAAAAAGTGAATTCTGATTATCCACCACGTCCGGGGTGTAGGTGGGGATACTCGGAAACACGCGTTTCCGAGTATCCCCACCCTAGGGCGGATTTTTTAGGTTGTATAAACGGAATAAACCGTCCCTCTGCTAGTCACAAGGCTCTTCTTACTTCTGAGAGAGTTATGGCGCAATTATTTAGGCGCCGCGCTGCTCTGCTCTAGTGCGCCAACCGACACGCAAGTCGTGTGCCACGCTAGCGCGACTTGTCTTACGTCTGCGATGAGCGGGAAAAATAGCAATACAAGACGAATGGGCGGTGCCATGAAGGTTAAAGAACAGGAGAACGATCACTACGTACTAAAGCATAGCCCGCCTGTCCTTGAAAATTGTAGAATACATAGCGGCGCTGACATCGGTGAGTAGTGACTGCGAAGTTAGCTGTTTATGAGTACAACAAGTAGGTGAAGTTAGTTGAATAATGTACAAATTTTCATTTCATTTTTAATGACAAAATTTTCATGCTAAGTAATTTTGCAATTTTTGATAAAAGAAACATTAAAAAATGGAGAAATATTTTATTGTGCGTGGAGGATGTGCAAGTGGTTTAGCATCTGATCGGAAAAATAGACTGAAAATGACTTTTATTGACGGAACTTAGTGATCGCAGCGCCTCACTTATGGTGTCCATATTTCTGGGACACTATTTTCTACGGCGATCGTTCTCCTGTTCTCTAAGCTTCATGGGCGGTGCCATGGCGCGTCTGGCGTGCGCGTCAGGCGATCGCTATCAGCTGAATACATAGTACGTGTTCGCGCGTCTTTTGTATTAATCATTTATTACCGAAATAATATCTCAGTCTGCAATATGGTTTAGTAAGCATAAAAAGACGCAGCGTCCTAACTAGTCCTGCCTCCGTAAGTCCTCTACGCTCCTTCGCCCTAGCATGGCCAACGCCATAGTATGCCACGTTGAGACGGCTCCATGACGTGGTTTCTTCCTGCTATTTTTGCGCGGGCTAAACAATGAGGTTTCCTAAATTGGCATTATCGTGTCTAGAAGGGAGCAGTTTTTTGCACAAGATATAATGAAAATTAAAATAGGAGTTCATGATTTAAACTAAACTAGGCATCTATTTGGTGAATATCGTAGACTGTATGATGAAATACGTCAATACACACAAAAGTTTTGAGAAATATAATATTATGCTTATAATTTTCACGCTCATTAGAACATATTGCAGACTGAGACATTATTTCGCTAATAAACGTCTCCATATTTACGTTTTGCATCGCGGAAAAATCAACACGATTTGATTCAATACGCAAGATGTGCCCGTACGCGCCAACTTGGCACCTCCCTGTCTGTCTCGTATAGTTATTTTTCCCGCTGATCGCTGACGCATGACACGTCGCGATAGCGTGCCACACGACTAAAGCTGTTTGGTCTGAGTCTGATCTCTCTCCGATCGTGTGCCTTCCCATCGGACTAACTGAAAGTCCGAGAATAGAGAGTACACCTATGCTTACACACACTCTCGTATACATTATCCTGTCCCGGTATACATTACATGGCCCGTTCTGAGTTTTTGTATGATATGGTATAGCATACACTTACCATACATATGGTCTATATGTACGACTGCCTCGTTGGTCTAGTGGTTGTAGTGGTGCGACTGCTGATCATGAGGTCCTGGGTTCGAATCCCGGGTCGGGACAAAAAATTAATTATTGAGTTTTTTCGTCAAGAAATTCTCAGTAGTTTCCGTCAGTCAGGAAGCTGGCGGTGTCTCACCCCCGTGCCTCAGAAAGCACGTAAAGCCGTTGGTCCTGCGCCTGTTGTCTCTTCCGGTCGTGTCAGTTTACCGTCCCATCGGATTATGAGAGTGAGGGAATAGAGAGTGCACCTGTGCTTGCGCATACACTTGGGCACTATAATCCTGTCCTGCGCCGATGGCTAGCCTCCGTTGAGGCAGGCCGCCGTGGCCGAAATTCGGTCTGGAGGACATTATTATGTAGGGTAAGTATATGATATGGTCCAAAGACATACATTTTAACATCGATTAAGAATCAAAAAACAGATGCGTTAACACCCTTGAGGAATTAAGGACTAATATGGAATGCCTCGTTACCAGTAAAAATGGTCTCCGTTTCTCTACAGTTCGTAATAAAGCTGCAGCGAGGCTCTGCTATGATAAGTGTGAACCTACATCCTAATATGAAGAAAGTTTATGTATTCAGATTAGTCTGGGTTGCGTGTGTGAAATAATTTACGTAGCGCCTTCGAAAAGTTTACCAGACTACTAGCACAGTTTAAAGACCTTACAGTTTGGGAACAAATGTACTTGTGCAGAGCTATGGTGGGGGTTCGGCCCTGGTCGGCCCGCGAAACGCGCGCGCCGACCAGGGTCCGATAGACAATACATGCGGTTGGCGCGAGCGTGTTTTATATTACTTAATTTAACTAATTTTAAATGCCGTTTTCGAAAAATATTACATCTATAATGGTGAATAACTGTTATACGAGGGTGGATTGAAAAGTACTCGGCCTAACACAGATCCATTCAATTCTAAAAATCAAATCTACCCACATTATTTAGTTCAGTTCAGACTAGTTCATTGTGTGAAGTTCGAAACGTGTGCGATAATTAGTTGTGATTTTATAAATTTATTAACAAAGTAATCGGACATAATTTCCGCGAATGGATCAATTCGAGCAGCGTGCCGTCATTAAGCACCTCCATAAGAAGGGGCTATCATCAAAAGCCATCCATGATGACATGGTCAGGACATTAGGCGATTGTACTCTGTCATATTCATCCGTCAAAAAATGGATAGCAGAATTTAAGCGTGGTAGAGAGAGTGTGAAAGATGAACCCCGCTCTGGAAGGCATTCGACGTCAACTACGGACGAAAATATTAAAAAAGTACTTGATTTAATAGATAGCCGAGATTATAGGCATCTCTTATGAACGAACTCAAAACATCATTGTCAACGAGTTGGGTTTCCACAAGGTGTCTGCGAGGTGGGTTCCGCGACTGCTTTCAGTTGAACAAAAAAGGACGCGATTGACTATTTCACGCGACTGTTTGGAGTTATTTGAAGCCGATGCAGATGATTTTTTGAATCGTTTTGTTACTATGGACGAAACATGGGTTCATTACTGTACACCGGAAACAAAACAACAATCAAAACAGTGGAGAAGACCTGGTTCACCACCCCCTAAAAAGGCTAAGTCGATTTTGTCGGCAAATAAGGTGATGGCTTCAGTATTCTGGGACTCGAAAGGTGTGATTATGATTGATTATCTTGAAAGGGGTCAGACTATAAACTCTGATTACTACTGCACCTTACTACGTCGTTTACGAGAGGAAATAAAAGAAAAACGTCGAGGAATGCTCAGAAGAAAAGTCCTGTTTCATCAAGATAACGCCCGTGTTCACACGTCAGTACAGTCAATGGCTGAAATTCACAACTGTGGCTTTGAACTGTTACCGCATCCGCCGTATTCACCTGATCTGGCACCATCAGACTTCTTTCTGTTCCCTAACCTAAAAAAGCACTTGGGAGGTCAAAGATTTTCGACAAACGACAAAGCAGCTGTAGACGCATATTTTGACTCTAAGGAAGAATAATTTTTTTTCAACGGTCTAAATGCTTGGAAGGGGAGGTGGCAAAAGTGTATTGAACTTGATGGTGATTATGTAGAAAAATAAAAATATAACTGATTTAGTATGTGTTTATTTTCTTGGTTAGGCCGAGTACTTTTCAATCCACCCTCGTAGTTATATGAGTTACTAAGTAAAATTGAATACAAATGACGGCCATGCTTGATTCCCTAATTTTTTCTTCTTGATAAAATTTTTTATCCGAATGCGAATACACTACATAACATAACAACTGAAAACTGAAAAATCTATAAAAAGAAGTCATGAAAATATTTGGCAGACCAACACTCGTAAATATATATTTCTTGTAGTAATAAAAAAATGTTTTGTTCGATAAATGTTTTTAAATTATAAGTATGTACATAATGTTAATAAATGATAATGACTATTATAATATCCTAAATTATTTTATTTACATTTTCGTGATAACTTCTAGTATACATTCTGGCCGCTACCTACACGGGCGGCGAAAACGCCGGACATCAAAGGCGTTTTACAACTGTAAGGTCTAAACTGTGTTACTAACATTTACTTCCTGTAAAATGATAACATGTAAAAAACAATACACATGCGTATATATTTCTTATGTTTATGCAAAAACTACAAATTAAAATAAAACTAGTTTTTACCAATTTACCGCGTATATTAAACTCATTTTATATTCCCGGCGTTTCGAGTACTCTACAGCACCCATAGTCACAAAGGGGACTGAGGTGCTCGACATCCCACTGTCATAGCTAACCACGGCTACATTCAGATTAAAGTTATTAATGTTTGTTGTAAGTTTTGTAGTTATATTGCAATAAGTTTGTTTTTCTTTAAAAAAAAAATTATTTCAAGCCAAATTCTCGCTTATGGTAAAATACTTACTGAGCTACAGCTGGAGTGACACACAGGGCCCAGCCCAGGAGATTGGCTGTACATTGCACTAAAGCGAACATCGGCGTAGTCGATACATGAATATTGTCAGGGTTTTCGCACCAGCGAAATGCCTGAAATTAAGATAAAATCCTTTTCATAAAAAAACAAGCCAAATGAAAAAAAAAAACAAAGAGTTGGCATATGAGAATTCATAATTCGATTCCGTCCCATGGGTATCGCAAAGGCGACTATGAGGAAGACCAGAAAGAAATTCTGGTTCACAATATCTATAAATAGTTTTTATAAAATATCTAGAAAGATGCAAAGTTTTGGCAAATTGAATCAAATCAAATAAAGAATACTGCAGGGTTTGCTAAGTTGGCTTTTTATAATCGTTAGCGCTATTAAATAAGTATAAAAATAAGTGGAAATGACATATCTCAATGTTAAGCCCACTTAACATTGATTTAATTATGGTTCTCTCCTAGTCTTACTAACCTATTCGTGCTTCCAACATTAATAAAGCTGCAGCATTGCTCTACCACATAAGACACAAGATATGCGAGTTCTTTCTGATCAGCTCGATTCACTGGCGCTGCGTACGGATGTTGCATCGCTTTGCGTTTTCGGAGTGTTCTGAAGAATTGTTCGGATTAGTTCCAGCCGCCAAATTTCACGAACGTACATTTCGTCAAAATTCCCGATACCAGCCTCACCATCTGGATGCTTGGCGGTCCACTACTGTGCGTTTTACTAAGAGTTTTTTTCCTCGTACAACTTCTCTGCGGAGTTATTTACCACCGGCGAATTTTCCGGACCGATACGACTTAGGGACCTTCCAGAAAATAGCTTACTCCTTACTAAAAGACCGGCAACGCATCTGCAATTCTCCTGGTGTTGCAGCTGTTCATGGACGGCGGTAGTCACTTACTATCAGGTGAGCAGCATACTCGTCTGCCACCTCTTCTATAAAAAAAATATAACCTTTACTTTTACGTGACAGAGCCAAGCTTCTACTATGTTACGGTTGTAGCACAAATGAGGTGAACTGGGGTGAGACCAGGCTTTCACATAATATCAGCGTAAACTAGCTTGCTTAGTGCTGCTGTGTTTCATACGGTGCCTGTAGAGAACCGAAGACCCTTTTTACTGAAAACGAGGTATTCTATCTTGGTCCTCAGATGTGAAAAGGCATCTGCATTTTGATCCTTAATCGAGGGTAGATGTAGCTATGTCTATGGACCACAGCATCCACTTACAACCAGGTGGGCTGTGTGCTCGTTTACCACCTTTATTCTATAAAGAAAACTCTTCTCGACATCACCATAAGGGAAAGTTGAGCAGCCCGTCACATTGCGTCGCTGCAAGCTGATCTTAAAACTAACTCAGGGCATTGTTTCTCAAGATATGTAAGATATTATTTAATATAATGGTAATATAACTTACTGAGCAATCTATAAGCGGATTTTGTTCCACCACCTACTCTTGTGCCCTATCTTCCTACTAATAATTAGCATCCGGTTGACCGAGCTTTGCTCGGTATTTTTCGCTCGGTTTTTTTTAATTCGTATGTTTTGGAAATTATATTTAGATATTAATTACATACTGATGAAATACGAATAATATTTTTTGATCTTAGCGACATAATAGAAAAAACTGAATTGGTTATTTGAATAAAAAATCATGAGTGCAATTAGTTTAATTTAAATTTTCGTGTTTTTAAAAAATACTAAAAAAAGGGCTCGAAAAATTATATTTTCTCAAAAAAGAAAGGAACTTGAAAAAAAAATTAAAAAAAGTCGGTCGGTAGGTCTGGGCTCGAACCATGGTATTACGATTTTGTGACCGCCCAATATACCAATTAAGCTATTTGTAATCATTAATAAACTGTCAAAATTTACCTTCTTATTCTAACGATATTGTAGCAGTTTTTCATTGCCTAAAAACACGGACAAAAAGAAATTTTCTAAAAATAAATCCTAGCCAGATCGATTTATTGCCCCCGAAACTCCCTGCACACAAAATTTTATGAAAATCGTTGGAACCGTTTCCGAGATTCCGATTATATATATATATATATATATATATATATATATATATATATATATATATATATATATATATATATATATATACAAGAATTGCTCGTTTAAAGGTATAGGATATAGTACAAGTATTTTACGCTTGTATTCTGTGGGAGGATTATCATTGCCTAGTCGAGCCGACTCATTCGTGCAACAGCCATTACTGCTGCAGCATGGCTCTACCACGTAAATGGAGGAACATTATGAACTCACCAACTGTATGGTCCACTGAGGGTCTACACCGCACAGCTTAAGACTGAAGTACGTTATGATGCTGATGGCGATAGTCGCGAGGGCGGACACAACATGCCAGAAGATGGCGCGTCGAGTGTCCGCATCAGATCTTATGCCGTACTTCCAAATGTAAGGGTCAGATACGTAGATGCATAATGCTGGAGCGACGAACGAGCCTGAAAACAAAAATGTCAACATTTTTTTAACTATACACTATTATAACAACTATTTATTTATTTATTTAATCTTTATTATACACCTTATATACTAAGGGATATAAAGGGCGGACTTAATGCCTTATGGCATTCTCTGCCAGTCAACCCTGGATGATTTGAGAAACTGTGGCAGGTGTAATCAATGACTCCATAAATAAATAATAAGGATATAAAACAAAATAAAATGCAAATGAATAGAATAGATATAGTTAGAAAAATATACATACTTACTTAATATATAATAAAGGATAAATGATAAATATATAAACGGGTATTTCTATACAAAATCTATCATAGTTAAACAAATCAAAATCACGAGAAAATTTAATTAATAACAATTTAATTAGTTATATAAATTTATTTAATCTTTAAGAAACGACGAACGAATTTACAGGCCACTTGATGGTAAGTGTCTATGGAGCCCTTGAATACCGGAAACCAACTTTAAACCGACGATTGACGAATCTGTAACCTTCCTGGTTACAGATTCGTCAACACCTCTGAGAACTAAGATGGAATATTTCACAGCAAGATAAAATCCACTTCAGAGAAATCATGTTGAACAGTATACTAGTTCTAAAAGTAAGAAGTTACAGCCGATATGCATCCCACTAATGGGCACAGGCCTCCTTTCACTTTTGAGAGGTTTGTAGGGCAAGGAAGCAAAGAAGACGTATTGGCGGACTTCACATATCTCCGAAATATTTTTTTGATTTCTCAGACATGCAGGTTTTTCTCACGATGTTATCTTTCACCGCCCAGCAATACCAAGAGTAAATCGGTACTTAAAATATAATTAAATTTAAATTAACGATTCCATTGGTGCCGACGGCGATCGGACACGGTATGCACACGTTCTGTGAAATTTAGCCCTTGAGATACCATGGTTGCTGAAACTACTTATAAGCCAGAGTAAAAATATTTCAAGGGTTTTTCACCTATTAAGACTCCTAAAAGACACTGGTGCGGGAAGTGCGTGGCGACGAACATACGGGCCAGCACTACCGCACAGAGTGCTGAAGCAAAAACTGGGTAAACCGCATACTTCCACCACCATATATAGCATTTTCTACAACAAAAAAATATTATTAGAAAAGATTCAATACATATGCCAGTCGCCACTTTACTAACATATTATGAAATGCAAAGTTATAATTTTGTATATTGTTGATTGAATATTAGTTGTATGAAAAAATCACAAGCGTTAATTGAATATTAGTTTAATTAAAAAATGGCGGGGTTGCAACATACGTCACCCGAAGATACGGAATTATCCCAATAAAATAATATTAATGAAAAATAACAATGCTATCATTTAAATAAGTAATTTACACATTTCTATATAATATAGAAAAAATGTTTCCAGGCGATTTTGTCGGTTACAAATACTTACCAGATAAGCATAAGGTTATCAAGAAATATACAACGTGATAGTCATGCCTAGAAAATTGTCATTGAATTTATGAAGATAATATCTTCATAAGTTCAATAACAATTTTCAATTATCTATATACAGATGTAATTAATGTAATTAATTTGTTTTATGGATTGGTTAAAATAAGGATGAACCTTGTTAATAAAGAAAAGAATTCAAATGAGGTTTGAGAAATACTTTTAATTGGTACTGTACCACCCACACATACAATAGAATTTTGTCCTTTATCATTCAGACCCAGAAAACGTTAGATCGAAACCCACAGCCCCATTGCACACCAATCAAAAGTTTAGCCACTGCACTACCAAGCCATAAATTATATACGTTTACATTATGGAGTACGAATTAAATTATAAGTACAATGTCATTGATTACCTATCATTCATTATGTGTGATATCCACATAATGGTTAACAAGAGCACAGTCGCCGCAGTAGCCGAATGGCCTGACGGACAACCAGGCCCCGTTTCGCATGTCTGACCAAACTGGCGTAATTGGGGATGCCGCATACCCGTATAGAATGTGGTTTCTCTCACCCACCAATATGGTCGTTCTTCTTGCAACCACCTGTAACATTAAAATTAATTTAGAAATATCTTTTTTATAGAAGTAATGTTAACAAGAGTAACTGATATAGACCAGCTAATAAGTAGGCTGAAGTGGCAATGGGATGGACATAACGCTTTGAAGAATATTGACCGATCGGGAACAACGGTTTTTGACTAGCAACCCCATACTAGCAGGCTCAGTTTTACTACATGCTAGGACTCTTTTTCTATGTAGATGTCTGTCTGAGTAAGTCAAAGTCACCCTCTTACTTATATCTTATATACATTTTATTACTATATATCAGCCGCCAAGAAGTAGTGTGCACACGGCTGTGTTTCTGTCATTTTTTTAAAGAATATGGGTGACAAACGAGTACACAGTCCACCTGATTGTAAGTGGATGCCTTAGCCAATAGACATCTACATATATCCTCAATTAAGAATTGAATGCGTTTTCACCCCTGAGGACTAAGATGGAATGTCTGGTTTCGAGTAAAAAAGGTCTCTGGTTCTCTACACTTACCATAAAAAACACAGCAGCATTAAGCTGCTATTTTACGCTGGTATTCTGTGAGGGTATGGTCATACCCCCATTGAGCTGACCCATTCGTACTACAAACATAATTTAGCTGTAGCGAGAGTCTACTACATACAAAAGGGTATACAGGCCTAAATTTCAGGCTGCAGACATTCCAACTTAGTCCTCAATGGAGGCAACACATCATCTATGTCCATAAACGGCAGTAGCAACTTACCTTCAGGTGGACTGTATGTTCGTTTGTCACTTCAGTTGTATAAAAAATAACCCTTTTTTATTATAGTATTTAAGAATGAATTTTATTATCTTTTTTTCAAATTAAGGAAAGCCGATTGACGAGTTGGAGAATATAGATGGCTCGATGCCATGCGTTGCCCTAATATATGAAAAGGACCTGGGTATGTCATCATCATAACCAAAAAAATTGAGTTATTGAATATTCTTTCCAGTAACAAGGAGCATCCTTCAAAGTGTGAGAGATCCAGTGCTTAAATGGGCTATGCTATCCATGGTTGCTCAAGATCTCAAGAACTAGCATCAACTTTTAAATATCATCGTATTATACTTGCACTTACCGTAAATATCATGTTTATCGTAATGGGGAAACTGGCTGACTAAGAAATTAAAGAAAAATTAAGGTTATGTTAATTCTGGCAACATGCATCAGAGGTAGGTGGTGGACTTCTTCATTCCTCAAAAATTTCATTCTTCACAGAGATGGGAGGTCTCAACAGAGGACCATACACAGAACATACTTTACCTTTGTTTCACTTTATAATATATACTAACCATTTCATAACAGCATTTAGCCAACCTCCAAAAGCCAAACACAACAGTAACTGGGCAGCAAACACTGAGTCAACAATGGAGACAAGTGGGAATAATACCTCCAGGACATAGTGAGGGTTGGACAGATGATTTACTATTTCAAAGAAGTCTTCTGAATCTTCAAACCTAAAGAACAGAGATTATGAATTAATTATTTAGTATTTGACATAGACAACATCAGGATCAGTTTATAATAACTTTATAATTATGAAACCCTGGCCTGGTGGTGTAAGAATATCCACTTCCCTATAATATCCTGTGAGTTTTGTATGAGTAGAGAGAGGGAAACTGTAACAGGATGTGGGCAGCAGCATCATCCATAAAACAACTCAAAACGCCAAGCACAGGTAACTATGGAAAAACCTGTGCGCTTAACCATCTTCAGCTAGATCACCAATAGGCATCGGATAGGATAATAATCAAGCATGGGCTTATAGTTAAAAAATATATAAAGCAAATTATGGGGGAAGCCTGTGTACAGCAGGGGACGTTTATAGGCTGTAATGGATAGATGCATGGATAGAAATCAAATAAGCATACACAAAAAAATCACACCGAATGTTTTAAACAGTACAGTTTTAAACTGTTCATTTAAGTAAAACCTTAACATCATATGAAGTTTACTTGAATATATACAGGGTGGTCCAAACAGTGAGGTTATAAAATTTTTTTTGATTCCTCACACCTAGGGGTATCCGAAAATACCCTATGTATATTATGCGATTTTTTGTAGTTTTCGAGTTATGATTTTTTTATCCTTTTTTTGAAAATGTTCACCCTAAACAGCCTAACATTAAAAAAAATGTAATTGTGAGATTTTTTCAAGTTTTTTTGTTTGTAGCATGATCCCTATGATTTGCCCTATTATGCATAAAATAATTAGCTTCCTAACATTCACCGAAGATACAATAATTTTAATCGAAACTTAAAAATTTTCTGTCAGGAGAGTGGGGCTTGAATTTTCAACATTAAATGAAAAATAGTAATAAATTATTTCATACTTTCTAATTAATTTTATAAACTTGGCAGTACCTTGATCTTTCATAATAACATTAAAAAAATGACAATTAATAGGCCAGTTTTTCTGTTACAGACTTCTGAAGTTACTCAGGCGGGAAACTACCTGAATAGTTAATTTGATTTAAAAAACCTTTTTATAATTTCTAAGGCTAAACTAAGATAGTAAATTCTTCAGGTTAGCAAACATAACATCCAGTGTCTTTACTTACGTATTGTTTAAAATTTATTGAAAACAAGGTATCATTTTACTACGTTCTGGACAAATGATTTCAAGGTTCATAATAAAACTAGTAAATAATTTAAGATAAATTTATTTAAAGTACATTTTCGAAATGGAGGCCATTAAATTCGATACACAATCTACATCGACTTAAAAAATTTGCTTTTAGTCTTCGGAAAGCATTCGTATTTTCTTTGATTTTTTCTGCGCACTGTCTCAATTTTTCCCTTAATTCATTTTCCGAATTAATTTCTCTAGCATAAACCATCTCTTTGTAGAATCCACAAATAAAAAAATCAATAGGGTTTAAATCTGGTGAGCGTGCAGGCTGTGTGTATCGAATTTAATGGCCTCCATTTCGAAAATGTACTTTAAATAAATTTATCTTAAATTATTTACCAGTTTTATTATGAGTCTTGAAATCATTTGTCCAGAACGTAGTAAAATGATACTTTGTTTTCAATAAATTTTAAACAATACGTAAGTAAAGACACCGGATATTATTTTTGCTAGCCTGAAGCATTTACTATCTTAGTTTAGCCTTAGAAATGATAAAAAGATTTTTTAAATCAAATTAACCATTCAGGTAGTTTCCCGCCTGAGTAACTTCAAAAGTCTGTAACAGAAAAACTGGCCTATTAAGTGTCATTTTTTTAATGTTATTATGAAAGATTAAGATACTGCCAAGTTTTAAAATTAATTAAAAAGTATGAAATCATTTATTACTATTTTTCATTTAATGTTGAAAATTCAAGCCCCACTCTCCTGACAGAAAATTTTTAAGTTTTGATTAAAATTATTGTATCTTCGGTGAATGTTAGGAAGCTAATTATTTTATGCATAATAGGGCAACTCATAGGGATCATGCTACTAACAAAAAAACTTGAAAAAATCTCACAATTACATTTTTTTTTAATGTTAGGCTGTTTAGGGTGAACATTTTCAAAAAAAGGATAAAAAAATCATAACTCGAAAACTACAAAAAATCGCATAATATACATAGGGTATTTTCGGATATCCCTAGGTGTGAGGAATCAAAAAAAAATTTTATAACCTCAGGTAGGTAAAGACTACGGAATTCCATTTGGAACGATCCTGACATACCTCTCTCACCTCGTTTACATCCATATATCTACGTCTACACGCTTATTGGTTAAGGGTACTCCTAATATGGCCCATTTTTAAAATATCGCCAATTTAGTCAATAAACCAGGTTGGGTTTACAATTCGGTCGCCTCAATTTGAAGATTCTGTCACTGTGGGGGGTCAAGGGGGTTTATCTGAAGCACCCCCTCTCGATTTTTGCTGCCGGAGCAGCGTCGAAGTATTTTTAATTATTTTTTAAAAATATTGGTAAATGACTAATTAATTACGTTTTTGACGTTTCATCTGTCAATGTCATATCGATATATAGTACTGAATCGATCTAGTGAATCGATATTTCACCCTAAAGAATCGAGATCGAAACTTTTTCTGTTTTATTAAGATTTGTAAAATTATTTACAATTAGTTGAATATACCCTAACTCGTAAAGAATGACAGTTTTTAATTCAATCATTCAATGTTATCTGTACTTTATTGTATCTTTTGATAACGCAAATCAAAAAAAGATCGATTTTTGCGAAAACGATCTTTACGATTTCGATTTTTTGTGAATCAATTCATCCAATTTCGATTTGAATGGATTTAAAAATGTGTAAAATTAATCGCTAGGCCGGCCATTTTGTTGACAGTTTTTCGTCATGCCGTTGCTTTAGAGTTTCATAATTTTGGTGAATAGTGGAATATTTGTGGTGGCGGAATACTGCTAAATATCGCAAAGATCCTTTCTTACAAATGGTGGCAGCCATAAATTATGTTTATAAATTAAAGTAGTTATAAAAGTTAATGTTTTGGTGTTATATCGGGTGCAATAGCAAGCGAAGCGAGGATAGGACGTGGGGCAACCCGACTCGGACAGGTTAGGTTAGAAGGTTAGTTAGACCCCGTCATCCCCTTCATGGTTATTTTTTTGTAAACCACTCAGAAGTAGGAGCCCCGCGAAGTGGGGCTCCGTCGACCGGGCTTCCCTCGACTGCAACACGTTAAGTGGCGTGGGGCTTCCGTCCCCCAACTCTCTCTCCCCATAAATCAGGTTAAAATTGTCATAACAATTACGAAACATAACCTCAAAATGAGATTTTTAAAAATTTATAAAAAAAAAACTAAGCACATCCAGCAGAAAGTGGAAGCAGGGTGTGACTCTACAACTCCTCCCCCCCCCCCCACACACCACCCCCCACCCCCTAATTCAGGCGACCGAATTGTAAACTTTACCCAATAAACCTTCATCTATGGCTAATATGTACCTAGATATTCTAGCCTTACATTATGTACACATTATGAATAAGACCAACCATGAAAGAAATACAGAGTGCTACATACATTTCCAGTGATGCTAAACCCAAGCCATGCTATGCTTAACTTACTGTAAGAACTAGCACTCACATGTACATATTATGCATCTAAAATAATTTACAACCAACATGGTTTTAAGTGGATATGTGTCCAGCATTGAACTTTTATGGGCTAATTAAGGTTTTTTTTAGGTTTCGACATCGCTTCAAATAGGTATATGCAGGGCATTCCATTCCAGCATAACTGTTTTTTTAAAAATATTATACCAGAATATGTCATGACTTTTTCGTAAAATAATAAATATGAAAAAATTCTTCATCTCATTTTTAAGTGTTTAAGTAATTTAATAACTCTATAAAATGTGCAGCAATGTTTCCTTAAGAAAATCAATGAAAAAAGGTATATACCAGTGCTGAACCCATTCTATGCAAGAAACGCCAAGTGCGTACAGTTGCTCCATTATTTACTCTACAACACTACTCAAATTGATAATGCAATTACATAATTTATGTGTTCTGTAACATTGTTTTCGTACAATTTATAAAATTTCGCGATACTTGAAACAAAAACAAACTTTGCTTTGTGGCAAGTTGACAAGTTCGACATTTGACATTTGACATGACGTTTGGTAATGGTCTCTAGATATACAGTAATCTATGGTAATGGTAATGATATTCAATCTGATTCTGTATTGTTATGCTAAACGTACATAATATATTAATGACTATGATTGATTTCGTAAGATCAATAAGTGGTAAAAATTTTGTCATCAATTAATTGTAATAAAATTAAAAACTTCCATTTTATAAAAATAATCATAAATGTGTACTCTTGTGACATCTAGCGACAAGTAGAAAAATTCTTTGTTTTGACACGGTAGTAATATTTTTCATCAAAAGATGACACTTTTTTTCATGAAAAATAATATTCGGAAAAACAATATATTTGAACATTTATGTATGTCTTAACATCACAATATCATTACTTGGAGTGCGACTTAAATAAGCTAACAATTTATATCAAACCACAAACCTTACTTTTTTAATGTGATTAAGCAATAAGCACTAAAGGTTAAACTTTTAAAACGGATTTTACCTACTTATAAAATTAAAACTGAGTTACATTTTTACGAAAATTGAACTAAGCGTCGGTAGATGGCGCTTAGCCTCCAGAGACTTGTGTACTGGGATTATTGCTTTAATAATTGAATATTATTCAATGGTAGCTTATACGAAAGTCCTAGCAAGTTAAACTTTGTCTATTTGTTACTAAGATTGATTGTGATAAATATGTTAAAAGTTCTATTAAATATTATTTATTCTGCATAGACGTGCTAAAATGCCACATTAATTTATTTTAATCAAACTTCCTTAACGACCCTGTAAATTTCAGATGAAACATAGATTTTTAATAATTAATGAATTTCAAACATGTAAAATAATCGAGGATCTCTACAATACTATCTGATAAATATAGTGATAGCGATAAAGAACCTAGTTTATAAGTAGCAAAATTAAGGTAGTAACAGAATGTGTTCGAGAGAATTTAGTGACAATACTTATTATGACCATGTAAAGTTTACAATTGCATCAAAATTAAAACATATATTAGGTATGTAAGTGGTACTAAACTAAATGTAGTAAAATATTTTATTTTATTTTGTTTGCCATTTATAAAAAGTCAATAGCTGTTTTGCCGACTGTACTTTAGGTGGAAACTCGGGCTGGAATTCGACAAATTTAATCTGCGATCCAACGAGAAACAGATGAGTTATACGGTACGAGTGTATAAGTATAAATCTTAAGATTTTCTTCGTTATAATGTTAAAAATGAAAATGAATGCTCGCTCAAGAAAGTAAGTAGCACCTTCTCAGAGAATACCAGCGTAAAATAATAGAGGCATTCCATCTTAGACCTTAGAAGTGACAACGTATTTACATTTTGATTTTAAATCTGGGATAGATGGAAGCGTATATTGACCACCACATCCATTTACCATTAGGTGGACTGATTGCCCGTTTGTCATAGGTACCTACTTATCAGCTTATCACTATAAGAACATAATGATCAGTGTATAATGCCTGGAAATAACAAGCATTATATTTATAGCCACAATAAACCCTAGAAACATGTCAATGCAAGTCACTGGCCGCCTCTGATATTTAGGTCCTTCCATATTGACAATCGTTAGGTATGTCTTCATCTTGATACAACATAGTAGTACGTTCATCTATACATATATACAAATAAATAAAATTAATGTGTCTGTTTGTAATGTCGAAATAACAGCTTTTTAGTAAATGCATATGAAATTGTATACGCTACAAAAATATTTTCTTAAAGTTTGCCTGTCTGTTTGTCCGTCTGTCTGACTGTCTGTTTGTTCCGGCTAATCTTTGTAGTAGCTGGATCGATTTTGACGAGACTTTCAGTGCCACATAGCTGATATTATAAGGAGTAACTTAGGCTACTTTTATTTTAGAAAAAGAATTAGGGTTCCGCGCAAAAAAATTAAAACCAATAAATTCCAAACGAAGTCAGAACAGCTGGTAGATATACTTTTAAACATAGAAGCACTCAAAACTGGCAATCTAACATCACTTAATAAAAATCTTTAGGTTCACATTTAATGTTAATTAAAAACAGAGGTTTTCTTATAAAAAATACACCTTCTATTGCTTCATATTATTTGCAATATTTTCTAGTTATGTTAAGAAACAACGCAACGTATGAAAGCTTGTTTATTAACTATGATACCTGAACACTGCTGTGTGGTGGTGATGTAAGAGAATCCATAGCAATTCCCTAGTGCCAGGAAATTCGACTATTAGAAATGCCCAATAAAATATTGTCCGTCCAGCAAAGTTAAAGCTATGACTTCTGATATTACGAACCTTCAAGAATCCAGCACCACCCACATAAATTGAATATTTTGCCTATATACCTACTTAAAAAAGCTAAGACGTTTATAGACGTAGAATATGAGCTATGCTCGGGTTTTCTCTGCGTAAAAAACTTAGAAATAAGGATATTCCCAGTAGAGCCAGAGTAACCGACGTAGCCCAACGAATTAATAAGCTGAAGTGGCAATGTCTCGAAGAACCGACAACCGATGGGGAAGAAAGATTCTCGAGTGGCAGCCAGTGAGAGCCCAACCGGTAGGCGAAGTGTAGGGCGGCCCCACACTAGATGGAGTTACCACCTGGTAAGACAAGCAGGAAGTCGATGGATGCAGGTGGCTCAGGATCGTGCTTTGTGGCATTACTTGGGAGAAGCCTGTGTTATGTATGAATTTGTGCAAATTATATTGCTGTGGTATTTTAAAATGTTATAAAAAGTAGCTCCCTAGTTATAAACACAAAACAATCTAAAGTGTTGATGTTGATTTAAGTTCAAAAAAAATTAAAAAGTAAAATTGCAGCCTATAAATGTCCCACTACTGGGCACAGGCCTCCTCTCATTTCTGAGAGGGTTTACAAGGTCAAAAACTTCGACATAATTTTTATTTATTTCTATAGAAGAAGCATTAATTGCATTAAATTTGTTAAATCTTACCTGATAAGTTAAGATCATTATAAAAAATACATAATTAAAAAACATAGTTTTAAAAGTATAAAATCTTCTGATATATCTTTATCTTTCATCGCTCGTATTGCATTGCCGACACTCGTAAACGCTGTATGATCACGTAGAATTATTGCATTAAAATATAATCTGGCCCCGACACCGGCTCGGGGGGAAATCGGGGGTTAATCGTTGAAGGTAGCGCCATTTCTCTCTGTCGCACACCATTGGCTATACCATCTCCTGTCTTTATCTTTCAAAGGAGGTTATTATGACTTCAGATTTTTAATAAATATTAAATGTTGGTACCTACAGCAAGTAATCAGGTACTTTAATCATTTTTTTGAACTATTATTTATTCTGTGCTTTAATAAGAGAAATCTTTCAAGAGTAATTAGAAAGTTTTTTTAATAAACCAAAATGTTTGTGTCTTTATTGATAAAAAAAGGATAAGTCCAGCGATATTTTTTATGGAATACGGGTGACAGACGAGCAATCAATTCACCTGATTATGGCTATTAAAATTTATAATAAGCTTCATCCAAGTTTCAAAGCTCTGCCATGACCATTGTTTAAAAGAAAGTTACATTCCTGGCTTATCGCTAGGTGCTTTTTTCAGTCCAGGAATACTTAGATAACCAAGAGGTTTTTGAATCTTAATTGTGCTTGTAGCTTTTCTGTGTTTTCTTTATTTTATGATTTGAATAATTTGACATTTTTTTTTATTTTTTTTTTAATTAATTTACACATCTACACATAACTTACACATAACTTAATCTAAATACATTTAGTGACAGTGTGACATAAACCAGCATTGGTTTTACCGCACACTGCGATTCGACATCTGTCGCTCGAACAGAACTAAGTAATAGGTATTCATTCTTAACTACCTACTTACACATTAATTGCGCGATGTGATTACTGCGCACGCTATTTGACCAATCAACACGCATAACACATATTATGCACCTCTAACTACAAAAGCCAAAGTAACTGGTTTGGGTTTGTAGATTCACACGGGTGACATTGTTTGTACAATTTTTTTTATATTTTACGCTAGTAATCCATAACACACATAAAATATTATAGTGCATTGGGGTAAGATCGGTGATGGGGTAAGACCGTAAAATTCAAATTTTCGGTGAATTCTGCTATATTTTTGAAAGCTAGCAATATGGTACAAGACTCCATTTTATTCTGCCCCGACCCCAAGTTTCAGCCAGTCGCTCCGAAAAGTAGGGCGTGTGCTGCGCAGTATTTTATAAAACAAGGTAATTTTTGAATTTTTTCGTCTGTCCGGTCTTTTCCTATCACTTTTATTTGCGATTTTTAGCGACGTCCGGTCTTCCCCTTGATGGCCAATTCTTCATTATGCATATAAAAAATTATTCCTTGTCATCGCACACGTTTTAAGCAGAAACTGTTGAGTTTTGAAAAGTAAAAGCTTCTTATAGCTAAATTACGTGTAACCATTAACGATTTGCGCCATGTTTCGGAAATCTGACGTATATGGATGTCGAGAAAATAAAGTTTTTGCCAGACTCTTTTAACTAGTCGAAAATCCGTCCGGTATTGCCCCAACGCACCTTATACAATTTATAAATGATGGTATGTAACGTTCTGTCTGTGACTCATGTTTACCATTAGTTGTCTGTTTTGTCTATTAACTTATTTTTAGCTCTAAGTAGACTAAAATGTAACTACTTTTAAATTTGCGTGACAATTATAAATCAAACATGATGACGTACCACTATGTTAATATTTTTACACTACCACGTTTAAAGCAAATAAAAATGTCTGATTTCTGATTTCCGATGGTGTGAAATAAATACTTGGGCGTATAGACACCTATTATTAGGTATTCATTGAGAGCGTGGTCCCACCCCGGTCGAGCCGACCCATTCGTGCTACAACCATAGTATAGCTGCAGCGTGGCTCTACCACTTTAAAGTTAGCAGCAAGTGTCCATGGACTGCAGAAGCCACTTCCCAACAGCACCTGGGCCTGTAAGTTTATTAGTCACTTCAATAACATTAAAAAATCTAATAAAACACTCTAAGCGTATACGATACGTTGCAGAGAGGATGCAAATGTACCACAGAGTATTTTACAGGTGCAGTGTACTTATGGTAAGTGACTGCTGTGGTCCATAGATATCTAAATCATTCCTAAATTAAGAAACAAAATGCAATTCTGGACAGATACGACTTAGGGACCTTCAAGAAAAGAGCTTATTCGTTTCTATAAGAGGCCAGCAACGCAGCTGCAATTCCCCTGGTGCTGCAGTTGTTCACGGGCGGCGTTAGTCACTTAACATCAGGTGAACCTGCTCGTTTGCCCCCTCTCCTATGTTCCCCTATCCTATGTAAAAAAGTATGTCAACTTTTTATTTAAATTTCAACGTCAACCTTAAGTAGTATACCTACCATGCTCATTGATAGTGGAGGATCTAATGACCAATGATGGCTGTACATCGGTCTGAGAATGCTTGAACTTACATAAGTTGACCGTCTCGGAATTACCAGTGCGAAGGTATCAGCGCGTATAAGCATCAAGCCTGTGTATGGTTGTCTGGAAGAGATCGTTCTTAGCGATAACGATTAGACCGCCCGTTGTACCACATTTATTTCTCTCCTTTTTAAAAAATATTTATGTTCTTTTTTGGCGTGCAATAAAGTGTTATCTATCTAAGTATATATCATATTTCCAGTGGATTTAAAGAGGCTGCTGTTGAAAAAAAAAATGTAACACTCAAACTGAAGTGTTTTGACAGCCTTATTTCGTCCATCTCATCCTGGTGACTGTAATAAGAGTTGATTGTATGAAATGTCACTAAATTCTCGTGGCCTCCGGCAAATGTTTATACCGTCATCGTTTACGCTTACAATCCTCCCAAGAAGAAAAGATCAAATAAATGGGGCGATGAAAATGACAAATGTGGTAACATTTTCAGTGAATAAAACACATCACGACACAACAACCGTATCCTGTGTCGTAGTATCTCTTCAATAAACTAGTGATCCGACCCGGCTTCGCACGGTAGATTTCTGGATCTCGACAACAGCGCCAAAATGTATATAAACCATCTAGAGACCCATTCAAACACACACAAAAAATTCATCAAAATTGGTTTGATGGCTTCAAAGTCTATAACGGACATAGGTAGAAACTTTTATTATTATGTTATAGATAGATATAATTTACATGATTATATATATATATTATAATAAAAAAAGCGATTGGTCCATAGAATACTATATTTACACACAGATTCGTCGGTAACTAAGGGATGTTCTACAATTTAAAAAAAAACTAAGCTTATAGCTCATCAGTGCTTGGAAAACACTCACAGACCAGCCTTACTGTCAGTGCCAACTGGCACTTCGCCTTCCGTTTTTTTTAGAAATAGTTTGTCACAAAAATACCTAGGACTAACTATAGATACCAGTTTTGTATGGAGTATACATGTTCAGCAAATCTGTAACAAATTACGTAGTGTATTGGGTAAATTGTACCACCTGAAATTTAGGCTAAGGAGAAGTATGTTACATACGCTGTACTATGCGCTTGCGGATACAACTATAGATTACGGGTTGGGTAGCTATGGACTTACGTTCCCAGTGTATTTAAACAAAATCAAAGAACTACAAACAAGGTTGTTAAAGATACTAGTAGATAATAAAGTGAAAAGTGCTTGTAATAAAGAATATAATAAACTTTTCAAAATTTGTAAAATTGTACCTGTAGACAAAAAAGTGAAAATAAAGTTGATAATGGAACAGTATAATAAAAATGAGTTTAAAGTAGAAAGAGAATATGGCTACCCAACTCGTCAATCCACTAGAAAAGGAAAATATGTAATACCTAAAATTAAAAATTACTTCGGTATGCGCACGAGACGATGGGTTATCCCGCAATTACATAACGAGCTGCCGCCGGATTTGCTTAGTAAAGTTATCTCAAAAAATCATTTAAAAAATATCCTAAGAACTTACTACTATCATTGTGTCCATAAAGGTACGCCACAGGCCACGAGTAACGTAGGTACTGTTAAAATTAGCAGTCTATATGCGATGTGTGCTGTTTGAGTATGTGTTGAATTAGTGTATATGTGTATATACAGTATGTATATAATGAACCAATTTTGATATTTGGCTGATGTGGACCTCATAACAAACTTTGTACTAAATATGTATAGATAAAATAATAAAATAGATTTTGGGAGATATTAGTATCTATATAATAAAATATACTTCAGATAATATGTATAAACATAAGCATGTAAGACGAGAACTACTGCCGACAAACTGTAATGCAGTTTGGCAGATAAAAATGTTAAAAACGTTTATTGTATAATTGGAAGAAAATAATAAAAAAAAAATCAAACTAGCAGACCATCCACCTGATGGTAAGTAGATGCCGTGTCCCATAGACATCTACATTTATGCTAAATTAATAATCAAAAAGCAGATTCGTTGTTACTCCATATAAATAATGCCTCGTTTGCTGTAAAAAGAAATAAATAAATGAAAATAAAAAAGGGGTCTCCAGTTCTCTAAACTCATCATACGAACCACAGGAACATTAAGCTGCTATTTTACGCTGGTTTCCTATGAGAGCGTGGTTCTACCCCGGTCGAGCCGATCCATTCCTACAACAACCATAATATTGCTAACATGGCATGGCTTTACCACGTAAAAATATAACCTCCTCAATCATAAAGGAAAGTTGACGGCCCGCCGGCACATGTCCCCGTTGCAAGCCGACAAATTTGAAACTAGCTGAAATAAGTACTTACCTATCTTCCCAAGTACCAAAATTACTGACTTTAAAATTAAAACACAAATGTTACTTTATAGAGCCGCGTTAGCCCAGGAGCTAAGCGCTCGCCGCAAATTTTCACAGTACGCGAGCACCTCGGGTTCGATCCCCAACGTCACCAATGAAATTGTTAATTGAAATTTCAAGTGCTTATTTATCACGTGCTGGGCGGTGAAGGAATACATCGTGAGGAAACCTGCATATATGGAAAAAAACATATTTCGAAGACATTGGGACATCGCGACGATCATTTCTCAGGAATGAGAGGAGGGCTGTGTCCAGCGGTGGGATGTATATAGGCTGTTACTTTACTTTACTTTATAGGTCGTATATCACCTCACTTATAAAGTAATATTTGCCGCCCAATATTTTCAATTTATAAGCTAATTTTGTTAATCAACCGCGTCCCAACATATTACCTATTAAAACATCACAGGAAGCCGTACACATGCCACTACATGACCATAATGTCACATCAAACATTTTTAAATACACCACTTAAAGCGCTAAACCTCACTCCGTAAACGTTCGTAATATGTCACAGTTAAAAGTATCGGCCAATAAAGCGGCAATTAGGGTCGAGATGTGTTTTTTTTAGACATAAATAGAATGGGGGACGCATAATGTGATATCCTTGTTTGTTTTTAAAAAAGAATGTGAGCACTCAATTAAATGGATAGCTGTTTATTATGTCGGTGAATAGTTTCTAGGTTTTTTTAGCCGTTGGCCTTATCTTATACCAACTTTCTCCGCAGCAAGTAACGCGATTATTCTAACAGATATAATGCATCATTTTTGTGTAGTATTAAAAATTTATATTTAAATTTTCCAAGAAACTATTAGATACAGTTAAACATACATTTATTGCATAACTGTGTACCTACACTATGATCCTAGTACAAAAAAATATAGTTTTAGGCTCAATAGTCTACCCAAGTCAGATATGCAACAATTAAGAAAATAAATTTAAAATTTACTACTTACTAACATTAACTTTACAAAGAACTCATTGATTTTGTAAAAACATTTTCAATTCACAACTTCTTTAATTTTGTTTTGAACATATTTCTATTTAATTGTTTAACAGCTAGGTAGTGGTAACTGATTGTATACACGAATAGCAGTAATATAGGTACTTATATAGTAATTGATATTTTTAATAATAGGTAAGCTAATATCATATTTATATTGATTGCGAATGTTTTTCTTTGAATCAGATTTCATATTAAAATATTACATTTAAGTAAAGGAAAACATTAAATTTTAAAATTAGTTATTCTTATTCTTTAGGTTGGATGATGATTTATTTGATATGATACAATCCTGACAATATGATGACAATCCGCCCCGGCTCCGCACGGGTGATTTCTGTATCTCGACAACAGCGCCATCTACCGAGTCCAAATGTGAATAAGGACCAACATAAGGACCAACTCAAGCATACGTAAAAAATCAACAAAATCCATTGAAGTAATATGTACTTACGTGCTAGAACAGCTATCTCAAACAAAAAATGTGCGCTACTCTGTGTTCGCGCGTTTGGTTTTTTTATCATAGAATAAACATAGGTAGAATGATCCGTAGGTACAACACGTACGAATTAACTTGAGACTCCGCTGGAATGTGACCTCCTTCCCGACTCCCCGCACCGCGTCCCGCGCTGGCCGTGCGCGCTCAGTACCGATAGCATTTTTGTTACGGATACGCGTCTCGACTCTAGTTCGATATTTTTGATAATTGTTTGTTGTTTGGTTTGGACTTTTGTTTGTTTTTGTTATACCTGAACGTTATTTTATCTGTTTGTTGTTAATTGCGTAGACGCAATACAGTCTATAACTGCTTCCGATTGGAAGAAAGAAATTAACCATATCGAAAGATTAGAAAATGAATACTGGGAGAGTGATAGACTTGGAGAAATCCAACAGTGAGAATTAATTATATCCCTCGGTGGGGAAGAATCCAGCTCAGAGAGTTAAAGTGAGGACGATCTAATGGACGGAATAGAACCGATCGTATACAGTGACAATGAATAATAAATATTATAATAAATCCTTGTTAATATTCCTTACTTCTATTATTATTTTTATTGTGTACGAGTCTGTAACACTTTTTATAGTGCAATAAAGTGTATAATAAATAAATTAATAATATTATAAATGAGAAAGTGTGTATGTTTATTTCTTTGTCCTTCCTTGACTCGTTAACTAAAAATAATATTATATATATATATATATATATATATATATATATATATATTATAAAAAATAAATATTTAAAATATATAAAAATGGCAACAGTATATCACTTATTTATTTTGTTTTTATTAATAATCTCATGCAAATCTCAAAAATTTCAAATAAAAAAATATTACGACGCATTATTTTGCACACCGTACATTGACAATTACGTCATCGGCCCAGGTCTCAAGTTAATTCGTACGAGTTATAGATTGTATTGTTAAATAGCTAAATTATATCAAGAACAATATTTAAATTTTGTCATTTATTTTGTGTATTACATTTGTTTATTTAATATAATATTACATAATATTATATCACAATTACATTTTAATGATATTTTTATCTGAATATTTTAAAAGGTATTTATGTCAAATATAAAAAAACATACTAAATGTATGTTTAACAAAACTTATTAACAAATATATTTATTTAAATTAGAATCATAAATGCTGTAAAAAATAATGAGTGTTAAAAAATGAACGAATTTATTCCACTTTGACTTTGAAGTAGAAACCTAAAAATAAAATAAAGGAATAATAAGCAGATTTAAACATGAAAAATTTTGCCTAATTATAATAACTTGTATATGTTTCTACAAAAAATGTGTATAATAATATATTCGTCCTATACTTAAGTACCCATAGAAATGTCGCATCTGAACATATTAATTTCATAATCTATGTTCCACGATACGAGATGGCGTCTTAGGAATAATTTGTTTTATTATTTATAATACTTTTTTATTGATTAAGTATCTTATTAACCAATGAAAAGTAATTCCTTGATTTTTACTGACATTTCTTGAATTATTTGTGCAATATCTAAGTACACAAGACGGCATATTTTTATCAAGAGATTTTTTTTAAATCAACACAACACGTGACAACTCTACGAACGCCTAACGAGTGACTGATTAAAGTGCGGTGCATGGACCGCAGTTGAGCGGAACAGAGTAGCTGAATGCAGTGTCTCCTCTAGTACGTAGTACATTATAGCTCAATGACAAAATCGGTCCAACCGATTTCGATTTTTTGCGAGATTAGCGGACAGCAACTTATTTTTGTACTTATAATATAGAGATAACTAGCTTGCCAGGCAGACTTTGTTCTGCCATTTTCGATGACCCTTTGTCATGTCCTATTAAAAATCCTTAAATTCGCAAAAAAAAAGTTGTGGGTCACTCATGGGCAAAAAAACTATCCTATCTCTCAAGTTGGACCAAACTGCACACGGTGTGAAAATTAGATTAAAATCGGTTGAGTAGTTTAGGAGTCCATCGCGGACAAACAACGTGACACGTAATTTATATATATATATATATCCTTAACTGTATGCTAAGTACTAAGCCGAATATCGAACCCTATTACTGCGGCTAATCTGAATACGTAGGAATGCAACAGTCTGGGAGTAACAGCTTTAACCAACATTCTTATACGTGGTAGAGCCATGCTGCAACTATATTAGTAGTATAGTTGTAGCACGAATGGGTCGGCTCGACCGGGGAAGGACCACGCTCTTACAGAAAAAATAGTAGCTTAACACTGCTATGCTTAATTTGGTGAGTGTAGAGAACCGGAGACTCTTCTTACTGGAAAGGAGGCATTCCATCTTAGTACTCATGGGTGACAACGCGTCCTGCATTTTGAGTCGTAATCGAGGATAAATGTAGATGTCTATGGGCTACAGTAACCACTTACCAGCAGACTGTGTGCTCATTTGTCACCCTTATTCTATAAAAAAATGGTTATAGACATTTCTTTCAATAATATGGGGCTAGTGACGCATTCTAGGAAAGATCTAAACAGGAGTGGACAAAATATGAGAGAGAGAATTTCAAGGCTTTTTAGTTCTACCTAATCGTAAGGCGACGTAAGAGGCGATAGAGCGGGTAACAAATCGGGAGATGGGCACCAGCGTATTCGTAATAACCATTGCGTTATATGTACCTACTACGTACTAGGGAAACTATTCCAAACAAAAAATGTGCACTACTCTGTATCCGCACATGCGCGGGAAATAATAGAGACGCGCATGCGCAGTAGATATAAACGAGTGAAAATTGTCATAATAAATAATTGTATATTTAGATTGTATCATTAATCGAGTACATTTTTTTTATTTTCGTTTATTTTACATATGTGCTAATTTAATATGAAATTATTATTAGCGCCGCTCCGCACTGCATGGATATCGAAGCCACAATAACAGGTGTACGGATTGCAGTATAGTTCAGTTGAACATAGTGAGTACTTGGATTGCCATATCTAGTGTGTAGTACATATATATCGATGGTGATAACCATTGAGCTATTATGTACTACGTACTAGCATTCAGCTAGTCTGTTCCACTCAACTGCGGTGCATACACCGCACTTTAATCAGTCACTCGCTAGGCGCTGTAGAGTTGTCACGTGTTGTGTTGATTAAAAAAAATCTCTTGTTAAAAATATGCCGTCGTGTGTACTTAGATATTGAAAAAAATAATTCAAGAAATGTCAGTAAAAACCAATGAATTACTTTTAATCGGTTAATAATCGATTATTCAATAAAAACGTATTATGTATTAATAATAAAACAAATTATTCCTAAGACACCATCTCGTGTCATAGAACATAGATTATGAAATTAATATGGACGAATATATTATTATACTCATTTTTTTGTAGAAACATATATAACTTATTATAATTTGGCAAAATTTATCATGTTTAAATCTGCTTGTTATTTTTTTATTTTATTTTTAGGTTTCTACATCAAAGTCAAAGTGGTATAAATTCATCCATTTTTAACACTCGCGTGCCCAGCATTTATGAACGACTTTTATTCTAATTTAAATAAATATATTTGAAATTTAAATGTTACGTTAATAAGTTTTGTTAAACATACATTTAGTATGTTTTTTAATATTTGACTTAGATACCTTTTAAAATATTCAGATAAAAATATCATTAAAATGTAATTGTGATATTATATTATGTAATATTATATTAAATAAGCAAACATAATATACAAAATAAATGACAAAATTTAAATATTGTTCTCGATATAATTTACCTATTTAACAATACAATCTACTATTACCTACGGGTCATTCTACGTATATCCATTCTATGATAAAATAAACAACCGCGCGAACACAGAGTAGCGCACATTTTTTGTTTGAGATAGCTGTTCTAGTACGTAAGTACATATTACTTCAATGGTGATAACTAAAAAAACGTGGTTGCCAACCTGCCTGCCAAGCATGACGGTATGGGAAATATCCCCCCTATTACACAATCTGTGGGGAAGCCTATATTCAGCAGTGGATTTCCCATCTGTAACTCTTCATCTGTAAGTCTTTTCAGACTGTAACGACAAGAGAGTAAACTAATTGAAAATATACCTACCCATATAATACGAATCACTACTATTTAATATCTTAATATATATAAATTACGTGTCACGTTGTTTGTCCGCGATGGACTCCTAAAGTACTCAACCGATTTTAATAAAATTTTCACTACTACTACTAACAATTTTTAATACTAACATTTTTTTTGCGAATTTAAGGATTTTTAATAGGACATAACAAAGAGTCGTCGAAAAGGGCAGAGCAACGTCTGCCTGGCAAGCTAGTTAACTATAAAATCTATTATAGAAATATAAACAAATGAAAATATTTAATATTATCGACCCGCCTCGGCTTTGCCTGACTAGGAACCATTAATGTGGCGTTATTTTGATTTATGATAATCAAAGACCGTTCAGTTTATAATTATTTTTTATTCAAAATAATCATTAATATTTTCGGATAAAATATTGTCTATTCCGTCCTGGAATTGCTTTCTATTTGTGCGTAAAGTTGTGTCACACTCGTTTCAGCCATTCCGAAAATTAGCCTGGGCAGTCAGATAGATAAACATTTTTAAAATTGTTATTTACTTATGTCTTATTAGTATAGCTATAATAGCTTGCAAATAACCCACTGAGCTTAATAGAAGTTTGTTATTTAATTACTGCAGACAGAAACTTTAATAATAAGTCCAATCCCCCAGTCGCCGCAGGTTAACAGCCGCAGTTTCTCACAACCAACTATTATATAAGGTGGGTGGACCAATTATTAAAATGTCGTAGTTATTGCCATGTGATGATAAATTTCTTCTACTTACACAAACAGCCATCGAACCGAAAATCACAGACGCTGCAGCGAATCGCTCGCGCTATTATTTTGGCGGTACCTACGGTCCCTCGCTTCATTGATTTCGGAAATCGACGACGTTAAAATAAGGTGGGTTTACCATGGAAGGCCACTCTAACAAAAAATAGTTATTATTCGTTTATTTACTGAACATATGAATCTAAAAAATATTTAAGTAATACTTTGTTTTATTATGTAACATATAAACCACTTCTTTTTATTGTAGATTTAATTGCTATTTATTAAACTTTAGTGTTAAATGACTGATTTATTATAATGGGCTTCTAAGAAGCCTTACTCCTAGCAAGACCATTTGGAAGAGTTCAATGAAACTTAAGTTTAATCAATATTGATTAAATCTGCAATTTAAAAAGTGGTTTATATGTTACGTAATAAAACAAAGTATGTATAACTTAAATATTTGCTGGTTTCATTTACCTATCCACAAAATAAACGAATAATAACTGTTTATTTGTAAAAGTGGTCTTCCATGGTACACCCACCTCATAAAGTATTTTAGCAACTGTTTCTCCAAAAAACAACCTTTTGATATTTTGGTTTGTTCCGGTCAATTTTAATTAAAAAAAATTATTCGTTTTCCCCCTACATTTTTGTCTTTAACTTCTTCCAGAAACAAATAAAATTATTAGATAATATTTAATAAATAATTAATTGAGTACAATTGCAAGAATAATTCTTTATATATAAAAATTACGGGTCACGTTGTCTATCCACGATGAACTCCTAAACTAATTGAACTGATTTCAATGAAATTTTGCACTTTTTTGTTTTTATCTCGATAAGTGACCCTTAATATTTTTAGTACGAATTCAAGGATTTTTTATACTACTAGGAGTGGTCGAAGAGGACAGAACAACGTCTGCCTGGCCTACTACTAATATTATTTAAATTAAGAATTCAAAACCAAACTTTATAAAATCTGACCACGGGGTACGACAAGGCTTGCATTTGATTATTCTTTACGAACCGAAAGATGCCCTTCTCCTTACTTATTTATCTTCCCATTATTAAAAGGTAATTCATAGGTCATAGTTCATAGATTAATTGCGCGAGTAGAGCAGTGTGTGGGCAGAGAGGGCAACACTGCGGCAGCGCGAGGAGCATAGAGCGGCGTGGCCATTAGAGGCTAGCAAGGAATAGCCAATCTCGCTCTAACTCTATTATAAAACTTCCTCGGGCCGGCACTGCACTTACGGGTTGACGTACGAGTAACCCGGGTTCGATCCCCGCCGGCATTAATGAAATTGTTAATTACAATTTTAAGTGCTGATTTACCACGTGCTCGGCGGCGAAGGAAAACATCGTGAGAAAACCTGCATGTTTGAGGAATAAGAAAAAAAATATTTCGAAGACATGTGAAGTTCGCCAACACGCGTTGGGGCAGCGCGGCGGACACTTTCTTGCCCTAAAACCCCCTCCAAAAGAAATAAGTGGAGGCCTGTGCCCAGTAGTGAGACGTATATAGGCTGTTTTAAGTATACTACATACTATAGGTGTAACACAACATGACAAAAATCAATTGAATAACTTTATTTTTTAGCAAACGATCATCTGTTATATTAAGATTGGTTTCACTGCCGTGGGTCAGTTCTATAAAAAACAAATGGGTTAGCAACAATTCTCACTTATATTGACTGAGTGACTTTAACCCTCGAAACAAACAAAAATAGATTTATCTAATAAACAGGATAATCCCGTCATCCTTTATTTTCATCATGATTTATAAAATACAGTAAACAGAAATGCACAATAATCAAGGAGGTTCCGTAGGTTTTTTGAGTATAATTACCATTACAGCCTATTAAAATCCATTGCAGAACATAGGCCTCCCACACAGATTGCTTCATTGGATCATGAGCTATAGTTGCCCCGCTTGGCTAACAGGTCGGCAACCACAGTTTTTTTATCATTATTAGAAAAACGCTGCTGCCAATCTTGTTTGATTGTTTCCCTCTGTCGTATGGGGTAGTGGATATTCTTATACCTTCACTACACTGTGAATATAATTAGGTAATAATAAACTATAGGCTACGGGTAATAAAATAATAATACACAATATTTTTAAGAGTGAGCCGTAGAAGTTAAAGTCCTGATCCGGTCGTCTTAAATTGCTTTGTCTTCTTCTTTAAGTGCCTCTCCATTACTGAAGGTCGGCAGTCATCCTTCTAAATTCTTCTTTGTTCATGGCTAGCCTGAACAGATCTTCAACTTTCTTTATCCCAGTCCATTTCCGGATGTTACATAGCCACGACATTTTCCTTCTACCAACACCTCTTTTACCCGCTACTTTGCCCATCACAATAGTCTGCAGCAGTTGTACGCTAGGTACGCAACTTTTCTCTGTTTGATGGTTTTGACAAGTAGGGGTTCATTCCTTTTCATCTGTTTGAGGACCTCAATGTTGGTAACTTTGTCTGTCCAACTTATTCCGAGCATACGGCGATATATCCACATTTCAAATGCTTCTAGTTTCCTACGGAGATCTTCTTTCATAGTCCACTTCATATTGTAGATTAGTAAAAAAAATCCGAATTACTTTCGAAACAATATATTACAAAGTCTGCAAAAATCGCACTAAAATTTAATGCTCTGCGTCCATCAACAAGTCAAAAATGTGTGCTTCAACTGGTTAGAAACGTTTTGACTACCCCCATGAGAATCTCGAACATGGTAACTAATCATTTTTCTATCACAGATTGTCACAAACGTCTGCCTGATGCCTGTACCCAGTAGGAGAACTTTGTTGATAGTTACTTCGTTAACTTAGATCATTGATATTTTTTATATTTAAATTTTACGTGTATACTTTCTTTTTTTCTTTCAAATATGGAGTAGATATTTAATTATTGTCAGTTGACTAATAATTCTTTCTCATCCTTATCCTTTTTATTACTTATGCCAAAATGGTTCATTTTGCTTACGGATCACCACTTTGAACTACAATGGGGCTAAAATACAGGGTCCCGAAACTTCCCGAGTCGCAGGTGCCACGCGGCGCCCCCTCGCGGCAATTTGACAGACTATTAATCCGGATTTAGCAGGTTTAAACGGGATTAGGGGCGGATTTATCCAGTTCTAAGTGGTTTATCCGTATAATGTTTTGACGACAATGGCCATTCGTCGGCTCCAATGATTTTTGAAATTAAATAACACTTAGATAACTTTTGACTTAACTATATTTTAGGTACGTAATTACGTTTTTCCCTGTGGTATAGTTTAAACATAATATAATTTTCCGACGATTATTCGAACCGATACGACTTAGAGACCTTCAAGAAAAGAGGTGTTTGATTACAGGCGTCATCACTTACCATCATGTGATCCGCATACTCCTTTACACCCTCTTCTATTAAAAAAAATATAATAATTTTGTTTAATACCAAATAGAGTAGTAGGTACTAGGTACCTACCTAATACGGTAAATTAATCATTCTGTTTTTCATGCTTTTTTAAAATACACTTAGAGAAAATGTATAACCACATAATGTATATTACCAACACAGTTTTTTTTTATATTAGTAGTAATATAGTAATGAACATTTAACAAAAATAAAACCAACTTTAATTATAATCGGACCTAATCAAAATTATACTTGGGACTACTTTAAAAATATACTATAAAAATATATAATAAAAAACAGTTAATAGGTTAACTAACCTCGGAGACATAGTGTTACCTCTACATATAATAAAAACAAGAGAGTTCAGTCAAAATGATAACCTAACCATTTTTGTTAAAAGTCGGTTTAAAGTAACGATTCTGTTAATATACTTAAAATAACTGATCATTATAGTATAGTGCCATTTATTTACACACAATAAGCGTTATAAAACTTTTACAATAAGACTGTATTGGGTCAAATATCAGCTCCAAACACTTTTGTATATTACCGTGAGTTTGCATTGACGTGATTTTTACAAAACACATGTTTTAAACACTGTTTTCTCTCAATGTATCAAAAAGCGTTTGCATACTCAAAGAACATGTTGTAGTGAAATATGTTTGACAGTTTATTACATTACATATTTTAACTATTTATAACTTTATAACTGCAAAAACAAAATGTTTGAAAACAAATTTGTAGAAATATTGCCATATCTGTTGAAAATTTTACACAGTTTTTGTGAGTGCGAACGCCACCGTCAACAAAACATGTTGTGTACATGAAACATGTTATTTTATGCGATTTCTTTCAAAACATTACGTGTTGGATGATTCTCAGTGCAAACGTACTGTTAAGGTGATTGAACGGCCTGTTGATGAGGGGCACACTGTAAACAAGTCATAGAATGTGTTATCACTCATATGGACTAAGATGTAATATTTCACGGCCTGTAAGCATATACTAGCAATAGTTAGAGATTTTACACTAACAATGTAGTAAAGACCTGACGTTGTGAGTGACAGGTCACCAGCTCCCAGCAAGAGAGTGACACTAACACGGATGGACTCCAAGGCAGTCTTATGGTACAAAATCAGTTTAACTTATACGTTGGCAAAATATAAACAGGACATGAAAACATCTTTAATGCCAAACCACGCTGCAGCTATGTTATGGTTTTAGCTTATAGCACGAATGGCTGGGTTCGACCGGTGTAGAACCACGCTCTCACAGAATACCATCTTAAAATGGCAGCTTAATGCTGCTGTGTTTCGTATAGTGAGTGTAGAGGACCGGAGACCTATTTTACTGGAAGCCATGCATTCCATTTTAGTCCTCAGGAATGACAACGCATCTACATTTTGATTTTGTATTGATGGTAAATGTACCTAGTTGTATATGGGCCACATCATCCTCTTACCATCAGGTAGACTGTGTACTTATTAGTGACTCATATTCTATAATATATCTATAGTAAAGGACAGATAGTTACGTTAGCGCCGAAACCATGCTCAACTTAGTGTAAAGAACACGCACTCACGCACACATAATATGCGTCTAAAATCATTTGCAAACAACCCGATTTTAGATGCTTATGAATTTTAATATGTGCATTCATTTATTGGCCTTTCATCATTATCATCATTACAGCCCTTCACAAGTCCACTGATGAACATAGGCCTCCCCCAAGTAATGCCACAAAGCACGGTCCTGAGCCACCTGCATCCATCGACTTCCTGCATGTCTTACCAGGTCGTCACTCCATCTAGTGGGGGGTCGCCCTACACTACGCCTACCGGTACGAGGCTGCCACTCGAGAACCTTTCTTCCCCATCGGTTATCGGTTCTTCGAGCTATATGGCCGGCCCATTGCCACTTCAGCTTACTAATCCGTTGGGCTATGTCGGTCACTCTGGTTTTACTGCGGATATCCTCATTTCTGAGTCTATCACGCAGAGAAACTCCAAGCATAGCCCTCTCCATAGCTCGCTGAGCGACCTTAAGCGTCCTCATACGGCCTTTACGGGCTCATAAAGAATAAAAGAAGTAAGATGTGTGCGTGTCAAGAAGTTGAGTATGGTGTCGCTGTCACTAGAAATGTAGGTACGTATTTTTTTTTGTTGGTCTTGGCGTATAGGTAATATATACAAATCAATATAGCATAGTTTTTTAAGGCAAGAAAACAAAAGTACAGCAGATGTTTTTAAAATATTATTTATTGCACATTTTGCATCGTAATAACCTGACCACAAATTTTAGAAAAAGTAACAACTTTCCTAACCAAACTATAATGTGAACCCAAAAAAAAAAAAAATTACGAGAAAATATTTAACAATATGCTGTTGTCATGCTGTTGTCGCCTTTTCGAACGCCGCCATTTCAAGGACACTCTACAATAGAGACGGCAAATATTTTGTCATTCTGGACCATTAGTATGAAGCGTGACTGAGTTGCCTGTGTCCACCGTCTTTGCGAGGACGGAGAAATTGTTTTACAACTTTATTCAATGCCACCACTTTACAGTAGTGCATTATTGTTATATTACAACCATAACGTAATTCCGATACTACCGCAATTCTGGGCACATTAAAAATGGGTGTTCCTTTTATTTTAAATTCTTCGACTATTGTGTCGGCGGTAACTTTGTCGACCTTCATAATTCAGCGATGTAAAAATTTACAAGAACTAACAAACAAATAAGGACAAGTTTATTATCGACACAAACAGTTATGATCGTAATAAAAAGACGGAAATGTAAAAACTGTCGTGGTAACCACAATTTCTTACAGCATCATAAAGCCTCTAATGTCTTTTTTTCAGTTTCGATCACGGTTCGATTCAGAATTTGTGCATTTAATACTAGAAGGTACTTATAAAAATATTATTATGATTGTACTCTTGGTCTATTTAAAACATAATAGCAAATTTGAAAGTCATCAAAACCTGCCACTACCAACTGCACATGAGATATTGCAATCATTGCAGTATATTAAATATCTTAATGATTGTATTTTAAAAATATTAACTATTGTAAATATATTTTATTTTAAGTACATAGACAAGCGAATTTATTTATTAATTCATTAATTACAGTCTCTGCTGAATTAAACAAAGGCTCGCCATATTTGCCACAGTTGCCACGCACGGCAGGCATGCAGACGGATTTGCAACCGGATATTTTTATAGCGATTTTTTAAATTTACGCAAACACTACACATTTACTAGTTTTTACGGATTTTATCGCGTATATTAACTCATTTTTATATTTCCCACGTTTCGAGCACTTTACGGCACCCATGGTCACGGGGGAGCTGAGGTGTCATAGTCAACCACGGCTACCTCCAGATTAAAATTATTAACATTTGTTCCAATCTACGCAATATAAACTTATAGTATCTTGAAGTCTTGCAGGTGTATGCTTGTATTGGGATTTAATTTTATTAATTACAGGATCCCCGGCAGATGGGAGCACTCAGCCATGTTCTCTAATGAATTAGGATGTTTTTTTTTCATTTCAATAGTCTCGCGAAGTATCCTTGGAAGGAATCGGTGTTCTTTAGTGAGGACTTGTGGTCTATCAAATCTGATGTAGTGATGGGGGTGATTCTGTGTGTGTTCACGGATAGCAGTCTTCTCGGAGCGTCGATTCTTGACGGGTTTTTATTGATCTCGGATTTATTTACTATTTTGTATTAAAATTATCCGGAAGATGCTGTTGCCCATTTCAGTTTTTCTGTGTCGTGTATTGAGACACCCACGGAATAATATAGGGTACTCTGGTATTTTCTTACGCCATCACTACATACCAACAATTATCCGAAATACATCCTAAAGGATGGCACTGTCGGCATTCTGTCGAACTTGTCGCTATACCGGTGAATCACTTAGGTATATTTGCACAGGCACAACCTAGTAGCCAGGTTTCCACACCAGGTGCTCGCTCTGAAATACCTACGGTCGTGTGTATTGGAAACCGACCTTATTATAAGTACTTGCCGGAAGCTGTGCTCCTAATTGACCGCACCCGGCTCTACTGGGACCAAGCCATCATCACAAACAGGGCCTGGTGGCCCGGCCACGATCAAGAAGATTTTTGTTCGACAGTACCATTCCATATGACGTCGTGAAAGCCGAAACAAACAAGCATCAAAATATCTGGACCTAGCTTCGGGCTCCAATGCAGAAGGCGGTGCTCCGCGATACCGCTCCCTTCTTCCGCCAGTTTCTTTCTCTTTCCCCATAATTCTCGCCAGTTTGGTCTCCCCTGTCGACTTTCGTATATTTGGGTATTTATTTTTTGTTTATTTGTTTATATATATTTTTTGAATGGTATATTACTTAACATATTATATTATATTTTACCTTACTTACATTTTTATATATATTTAAACATCCCAACCAGATAATAATAGTATTTAAATATCCCAACACCAATGATTACAATAAGTTATGGTGATATAATTTTTATACTAAATTTGCTTAGATACAAAATACAAAGATACAAAGTTGGCACATTTGACCCTTTGAAAATCAATATATGTATAACAATACCTAAATTTGGTTTCGACTAAGTTTCGATCCTAAAACCTGCGACTTAAAAACTAATCTATATTGACCGCCGAGCTATGCTGTAGGGGATCTCTATAATCCTCGTAAGTAAAATAAATGAAATTTGAGGAACTGGGTGTTACGGCGATTATAAACAACCAATAAAAGTCGTATGTATAGACCTACGATAGGCTCCTTCTATTATTGAGTTATCATATTGGTTAGTGATGCGAGAAGCGTCGCTTTCATGTTTCAGAGGGCTTCACAACTTACCGCCGGAATATTATAATGTTTAATTTCTTATTAATATTTATCTTTTTTATTGTGCGTTTACTACTGTTACAACCTATACATTGCACGTAAATTACGATCAACGTTATCACTTATCAGTGGTCGCCATCGGAGATCGAAGCTCGTGCTGCTTCCGATCTTTTATAACATATTAAAATTCGTAACAACTATAAAAATGATCTCGATATTACTACACATGATATGACAATATCATGTATTAAAATAATAATGTTAATATGCATTACTTAGGTACTAACAATGAGTATATATTGTTTTTTTCAATTGAAAAGAACTCTACTCACAAGCTAAAAATTATGAAATTATTTAAATAGAAAATATCAAGAAATATTTAATGTAAATCTTTACATTTCTACCGAACCCCTAACCTTATTCACTGTTCATGTAATATTCAACGTTGGCCACCGGGCCGTCACCTCACGCGATAGCCATTTGTCGCAATAAAAAAAGAAAAAAGGATTGTCTTCTGATTCCAATTTTGAATTCAATCTACGCGGGTCGGGTACCATGATTTTATTTTCATGACTGCTGTGGGACAGGCGAGTCGTCACGGAGGGTTGCGACTGACGAAATTTTTAATAAAATATGAGTTGAAATGTTGTTGTTATTATTTTAGGTGCTGACAAACCCGAAAGATAATGGGTGCGTTATTACCGCCCTACGAGTATGTTGAGAGTGTACATAATAATTAAAAATCAAGTGCAAGCTATTTAGTCGCGTATGATCAGCCTCACCCATCGATTTTTTTAATTGTTTATAACAATGAAATTATTCAAAACTTATTCCGGGTCGATTGTACAAATGGGCGTGCCTCAGGGCTCAATTCTCGGCCCCTTTCTGTTTCTTGTATATATTAATGACTTACCTTACATAGTAGGGGATAACCATGATATAGTATTATTTGCTGATGATACTTCATTAATTTTCAAATTAAAACGACAGTTATTAAATCACGACGAAGTAAATAATGCTATAGCTAAGTTAGTCAATTGGTTTAATGTTAATAATTTGCATTTGAATGGAACTAAAACTAAATGTATGAAATTCGTAACTCCTAATGTTAAACATGTCAATACTAATGTAATTTTGAATGGGGAGGAACTGAGTCTTGTTGATACCACCATTTTTCTTGGAATCACACTGGACGCAAAGCTTCAATGGCTCCCCCATATATCAAAACTAGCTAGCAGACTTAGTTCTGCAGCATATGCTGTAAAAAAGATTAGAACTCTTACCAGTGTTGAAACAGCTAGAATAGTTTACTTTAGTTATTTCCATAGCATTATGTCGTATGGTATTTTGCTATGGGGACACGCGACTGACACTGAAATTATATTTATTTTACAGAAGAGGGCCATTAGAGCAATATATAATTTAAAAACAAAAGAGTCACTGAGACAAAAATTTAAGGAAATTAATATATTAACTCTGGCCTCTCAATACATTTATGAAAATGTAATGTACGTACACAAAAATAAAAGTAGTTTTGCGAAAATAAGTGATATTCATTCTGTAAATACTAGGAGCAGACACAAGCTGGTAGTACCAGTTACTCGACTCCACCGAGTCAGTAATTCATTCTTGGGGCGATGTATACGCTTTTACAACAAAATCCCAGAAAATATACAAAATTTGTCATACACAAAGTTCAAAAATGTTATTAAACTAAGTTTGTATAAAAAGGGTTATTATAATATTAAGGAATTTTTAGATGATAATAACCCCTGGGAAGGGTAATCGCTACCAAGCTATTTCTAATTTGTCTTGTGTTGTTGATTGTAAACATGATTGTAAGCTATTATTAAAAAAAATAGTCCCGCTGGGTTTCTTGCTGGTTCTTCCCAGGACAGAGGTTTTTTTTTGCGAACCAGTGGTAAATTATAAAAGTGACTTTCAATAAGTATTTTTATAATCTACATTGAATAAAAAAGTTTCTATTTCTATTTCTATTTCTATCCATTATCTTCCTAATGATTATAACCAAAATAAACGTAGGTAAATTAAAAGCTTCAAATATGAAACCGAAGTCTACATTTGGGAAACCTAGTTTTATAACTATGCCGACTATCGCTGACGTTGATTTATGTGAAGTTGTGAAGTAAACTCTGAGAAAAACAAGTGTGACAAACAGTAAGATATCAAGATGCCTTCGTAAGTGTTCTGTAATGTAATTTTTGGCAGAAAACATTCAAAAGAAAGAGCTCGTGTGTCATCTTCAGTTACATCAATACTCGTAGTAGTCCAGGCACTGAATGGTTAAAACTCAACCATAAGTATTTTCAAGGGTACAAAGTTATTTCACTTTTAAAATTTAAACAATAAGGGTATCCACGACTTTTTCTGTCATTAGAGCGGCGCCACTCCAAAATGAGGTGTAATATTTGACTGATTTCATAGCAGGGAAGTTAATTTATTCAAAAAATGGAAAGGTTGATATATATTTCTGTACTATTAGCATTAAAGTAATATTTACTTACGTACTAGAACAGCTAAGTATTTCAAACAAAAAATATGCGCTACTCTGTGTTCGCGCGGTTGGGTTTTTATCATAGAATAGACATAGGTAGAATTATCAGTAGGTAATAATAAATTGTATTGTTATAAATAGCATTATATCGAGTGCAATTTTTCAATTTTGTCATTTATTTTGTATATTATATTTGCTTATTTAACATTTATTTAATTTTATATAATATTACATAATATCATATCACAATTACATTTTAATGATATTTTAATCTGAATATTTTAAAAGGTAATTCTATGTCAAATATAAAAAAATAAATAAATACTAAATGTTTGTTTAATTAAACTTATTAATAAAACATTTTAATTACAACTATATTTATTTAAATTATAATAAGAGTGTTAATATATGCTGGGCACGCGAGAGTTAAAAATGGACAAATTCACTTTTTTGTGAAACTGATGTGGTGTGATGCGGAAACCTAAAAACAAATTAAAAGAATAATGAGCAGATTTAAATATAAAAAATTAGCTTAATTATGATAACTTATATATTATGTTTCCACAAAAAAAATTGTGCATAATAATATATTCGTCCTACACTTAAGTATCCACAGAAATGTCGCATCTGAACAAATTAATTTCATAATCTAAGTATATTCCATAACACCATTTGGCATCTTAGGAACAATTTGTTTTATTATTAATCTATAATGCTATTTTTTATTAAGTATCTTATTAACCGACAAAAAGTTATTCCTTGGTAGTTGCTAACATTACTCGAATTATTTGTGCAATATCTAAAATCACACCTGGGTATATTTTATCGAGCATTTTTTTAATATAATTAATCAACACGTGTCAACACACTAGCGCTTAGCGAGTACCTATCTGAGTAAATTGAATGGTACACCGTAACTAAAATGCAGTGTCGCCTCTAGTACGTAGTACGTAATAGCTCAACGACTATTAGTTATATTTTATATTAATCAGATTGAAAATAAATAAACCAAACCATAGATATTTATAAAAGTAGAAAAATTAAAAAAAGAGATAAAATGTGCAAAAAAATAAAGACCAAAACCACTGAGGCATGGTTTTGTGTATTAATTTACTTAATATTTGAGAAATAATTACACGTGATGGAGCCACGCTACAGCTGTATTATGGTTGTGCATGACTGGGTCGGCTCAACCGGGGAAGGACCACACTTTCACAGAATACTAGCGTAAAATAGCAGCTTAATCAGCTTAATGCTGCTGTGTTTCGTATGGTGAGTGTAGAGAACCGGAGACCCGTTTTACAGGAATAGAGGCATTCCATCTTAGTCCTCAAGGGTGAAAGCGCAACAACATTATGATTCTTAATCGAGGATAAATGTAGATGTCTGTAGGCCACAGCATCCACTTACCACCAGCTGGACTGTGTACTCCCTTGTCATCCTTAACCTATAAAAAAGTATTCTATAAACTGATAAACTTTTATTTTAAAGTAACTTCGTAATTAAAAGATTGTATAATAAGAACTTTACCTCAGTGTCAAGTAGCGACATCTACTGCTTTGTTGGCCTATACCTAACACACACAGCGTTAAAGGTTTTAACTATAACTTATATTTGAAGACTTCACGTATTGGACAAAAATTGCAAAATGATTTTAATTCTTTTTGGTGAAGTCATAAATTTGTCTGGAAATACGATTGACAAGCCATTGTAAGTAAAGAGAGGTAGATAGAGTAAAGAAGGTTTTTAAATTATTAATTTGTTGATTGGCTCAATTCCTGTAAAAATATTGTCAATACAAGTTGCTCTACACGATGCAATATCAAGATTGTATGATTTGAACAATAAGAAAAATTTAATACTAATGGGAGACGCATCCAAGGGATTGATATTAAAGTCTCCGTATACTGCAAGATAGTGACTTATTCTGTTTATGAAATTTAAACAAAACATCTTCCACAATTTTTCCAAACACAGCTCAGTTAATTCACTACATTTAATATTAGTATTTATGTTTGTCTATCAAAATAAATACAGTCGATTTTAAGCTTAACTAACTACTTTAATTCTAATATTCTAGTATAAAATAATTACTTTGCAAAACTGCTGCTTTCAGCATTATTTTCTTAGGGCTCTGATTTTGAAAATAGAAATACAGCTGAGCTTAAAAATATTCATAATTCTAATAATAAAATACTATCAGTTAATACATGTGTAATAACTATTTTTCGTGTTAAATTACATTATAAAAAAATTCTATACCTTAGTTAGAACTGCCGGAGCAATAATACCGTTGCGCTATTACTTTTTCATCCGGGTCCGGTCGTAAATACCGTCGCTAGCCTGGCGACCGGCATCACGGATATTCCGGGGCAATCATCCCGCCATCTGCACTATTTTTTCCGGTGAAAATGTTCCAGTACCTCTAGGGAGTTTACGTCCCGTGTTATATGTTTTATTTCGGAAGGGTTGGAGATCCTTATTTCACAGAGACGTTTTACTTTTGATTTTGTTCTTCAAAATTTGTGGAATAAAATTGTGTTTAATATTTTATATTTGATTATTGTTTTATATTAAGCGATAGTAAACAGAAAATAGCAGTCTCATGGATTAGGACATTCAATGTGAAAACTCGTAAAACCGTTGCAAATTTTACTCCATCATTTGTCCGATCCGTGGCTTGTTCAACCACATTACGACCCTGGTCAAAAGACCTTTTATTTCCGTCACGGCCTTCCCAGCCTGCCTACAGTCCACTAGATTTTTTCAAGTCTGAGCGTGTTGATTAGTAAAGTTTATTAAGTACCATTGAACGACTTAACGAACGAACGAACGAACGAATATTTATTAATCTCATTACTCAAAACCTTCAGTCTGCGTATCATCTGTATGCTGATGACTTGCAATTGTACACACAAGCGAGTATTGACGATATTTCTACAGCGGTGTACACACTTAACAGGGACCTTGAGTACATTAAGAACTGGTCTGACAGGTTTGGCCTAATGGTCAACCCTTCGAAGTGTCAGGCCATAATAATTGGTAGCCGTCCGATGATCCAGAGATTGAAAACAGTAGCTGTACCTCCTACCTTTTTTAATAGTACTGGGATTCAATTGTGTTCCACTGTGAAGGATTTAGGTTTATTAATTGATTCAACTCTGAGTTGGAAATCCCAAACAACGACCGTTAGCCAGAAAGTCACTGGTACCCTGCGTTCTCTCTATCGCCTAAAAATTTTCCACCATCTGAAATTAAGACAATGCTTGTGCAGAGTTTAATTTTTCCCCTAATCGACTATGGTGATGTGTGTTATTTCGACCTGAATGCAGACCTTCTCAACAAATATGACCGTCTTCTGAATAACTGCATTCGATTCATTTTCAATCTTCGAAAGTATGACCATGTATCCACGTATCGATCACAATTAAAATGGTTACCTATTCGTCAACGCCGTAGTTTGCGTGCACTCACCACCCTTTATTCTATCCTGATGTCTCCAACTTCCCCTACCTACTTATCTCCTCACTTTCAGTTGCTTAGTGCTAGTCATGAGAGAAACCTCCGCTCTACGAACAACCTTCTTCTCCTATGTCCATCCCACAGCTCTGGACTTGTTCATTCTTCTTTCCACATTCAATCTATTCTCCTTTGGAACGCACTCCCTCTCGAAATCAGGACGGCTAGCAATCGGTACGCGTTCAAGATGAAGGTTCGGGAAAACTTACTTAATAAATTGGCAGAATCATCATCCTCATCATTGGCAGAACCAGCGTCCTCATACGGCCAGCAGTGAAGGACCACGTCTCTGATCCATAAGACATCACTGGCAACACGCACTAGTTGTACATGTGTATATGTATGTATATGTGTATATATGTATGTATGTGTGTGTATGTATGTATATGTATATATATATGTATATATGTATGTTTATATGTATATATATATATTCTTATTGTTCTTATTGTAATTATGTATATTATATATTTTATGTACATATATGTGTATGAATATTAATATAATTTTATCTATTTTTTGTGATGTACCATTTATATCTTATGTATTTTATTTCCATGTATTACATTTTTTTTTGTTATTTTATTTTAGTATTCGCATATTAACTTTTTATTACACCTACTTTATTCTATCTCTGCATCATCCCAAGGTAGACTGGGAGAGAATGCCTTAGGCATTAAGTCCGCCTATATACCACTTGTGTATATGAAGTTTTAAATAAATAAATAAATAAATAAAAACGAATCAATGATGTACCTACAATTTTCAAATTATTGTTCATTTATATACGTGGAATTCTTCATGATTGTATGTTTTAAAAATCGGTCAGGCCGTAATGATTATGAATTTACAGAGATGGAAGGCGCAAGTCCCCTATGTCGTAAAAACTTCATTGAGACCTGAATATCTAAAACAATTACGGTAGGTCTTACTTCACCATTATTATGTCTCTATTTTTTGTGTCTATCTCTGTTTCTACATAAAACAACAAACTCTTACATATAACCGGTCGGAGTCGTAAAAATTGACCATACAAGCTTTGATGAAAACGCCGATGATGATGGTGATGATGAAACTGACAAACATGTAGGTATTCAGTTTTCTTGCATCGTGTAACTGCACTTGCAAGGTGTTTTGCGCATTTAACTATTCTGCTTAATTAGTCTATTAATATAGGCTGGGTCTTCGACAAGTACCAAATACTATTAATAGCTAATCTCAAAATATTTGTTTCCGTTTTTAACCTGAGAGAAAGAAAAATAAATAATGAATCTTAAATTTACCAAAGTTTTTCAATTTTACATTTTCACCGTGACCTTTTGAATTATTCTTTTAAAATTGACAAACAACATTCGTCTTTCTATATAAATTTATCAAAAATACCGTGGGGAAATTATAATAAACCGAATAAAAATACTCAAGACTTGGCCGAAAGGTCTGGATACAAGGCCATAAACTTCAAAAAAAAAACATTCGTCTTGTATGACAAATAAAAAAAATAACGAATTGTCACTCAATCCATTTTTCTTTTGAATTTATTCTGTGTATTAGCATAACGAAACAGTTTAGTCATCGTCACCTACACCATAAACATCTCTATACAAGATTATTTACACTTAGAAATAGCAACCGAAACTAATCATTTGCTACTGGTAGCAGCATTAACAACGCACCCCGGCGGGGAGTCGGCCATTATTGACAAATATAAAACGTTTTTGAACAATTAGAGACCGAGTCCCGAACGCAACCATAAAAGCAACTTTTCACGAAACGTCAAAATGTTTCCCGCCAGATTTTTTTTTCATGAATCTTTCTTTTGTCTATAACCCATTTTGTTCTAGGTTATAAAAGTAAGGCTTTACCTTAAAACAAAAAGAAAACAGTTTTATATGGCAATTGTATACGATGTAGTTTTAATAATTTTAAAAGTCCCTGAGTTAACAATATATTCTTAAATATTATGATGATTATTTTCTTCTGACCGATTTCAATCACAACTTTGGTAGCTGTCAACAAACAGGTTTAAAAATTGTCTTAGTACTACAAGGAGATGTCAACAATCAAAATCACTTACGCGTCTCAAAATACTTTACCCGAAATAATTCTAAGGTTCTTTCTAAGATTGTAATTTCAAAGACACACTAATATTTACCTATTATACCACAAAATTATTATAAACACACGTCATTAAAATATAAGGGTAGGCATACAGCCATGTTTGGATTTTTCTTCACATAGTTGTATTAAATCTTTTTAAATTTTTACCCCTCTGATTACCATACCGTATCGTTTCGGTTTACATCAGTATCAAAAAATGTTTAGGATATTTTCTATATGTGCAACTTTGTGTAGGTAAATTTAATTACATACCTGGTTTTCCATGAAATTAAATTAAATTTTGGTTTTAGGACCTTAAATCAAATTTAGAACGACGTAATTAATAATACTTAACATACGTAAATTCGTATCAGTCTTCTATCTTTTCGCCAATAAATTATTTAAAAGTCTTAAAATTATAAATAAAAGTTCTGCAGCAACTACATTATCAATGAATATTACATAGTAGAGACATGCTGCAACAACTATATTATAGTTGTAGCACGACCGGGGACGAATGACGTTCTCACAGAATAGCATGAAGTTTCAGCATATTTCTGCCGTATTTCATAGTGAATGCAGATAACCAGAAACCCTTTTTACTGAAAACGTTCTTAGTAAATTATGATACCTATCTCTATTTTGTTAATTAATTATATTATAATAATTATATAAAATTAATGATCTATATGGATCTTTTTGATCATGCTATATCACATATATTTTGATATCACAACCCTGTTACCTCTCTATACTATGCTAAAATTGATGGATGACTCTCTCCTAAAAATCTCTATCATAAAAATCAATGGCTATCCGTTAGTCTCATTAAAACTCTATAACGGCTCGACCGATTTTGATGCAATTTTTTGTGTATTTGAATGGGTCCCTCAATAGTTTAAAGTCACATTTGGACCTGCTAGGTCACGCTGTTGGCGCCACAGCATCCACAAACTATCGTGTGACTGTATCCATTCGGCAGCCTTAGTTGTTTTTTTATAGAAGAGGGGCAAACGGGCATGCGGCTCACCTGATGGTAAGTGTCGACTGCTACCCATGAACAACTGCACACCAGTACATATGAAAGGTCCTTACATATGAAATTGACGTTTTGCACGAGAAGAATATAAAGTCAATTTTTTTTTGTTAAATATATTTAATTAATCAAAGTATGCACCGTTGTTATCCATGCACTTTTGCCATCTCATAGGTGTTCATTGATCCCTTTAATTAAAAAACCATGGGGGCGAGAATCAATAAACTCTTTGAAGGCGGTTTGGACTGCCGCATTAGAGTTTAATTTTTTTGCTTGTAAGAAGTTGTCCAAATTCCGAAAAAAAATGTTAATCTGTTGGAGCAAGGTCCGGGGAGTACGGTGGATGTCTCAAATATTCCGATTGTAGCTCATCTAACTTAGTGGTTGTTTGTTGTGCAGTGTGTGGTCTTGCGTTGTCGTGAAGCAGCAGTGGCCTAGAGCGATTGACCAATCTCGGTTATCTAGCAGCTAGTTCTTCCTTCATGGTTTGCAGTTGCTGACAATAGATATCTGCCGTAATCGTTTGGCCAGATTTTAGAAAGCTGTAGTGAACGACACCGGCGCTAGTCCACCTAACACTCACAAGTAACTTTTTCTAAGTCAATTTTCGTTTGGGCAGGATTTGGCTGGGTGTCCAGGGTTCAGCTATTGCGACTTCCTATTATCGTACAGTATCTACTTTTCATCACAAGTAATGCTTCGATTTAAAATCCCTTCATTTTTGTGTCGGTTGAGCAAAGTAACACAGCAGTCAACGCGTGTTTGCAAGTTCGATACACCCAATTCATGAGGTATCCATCGTTCAAGTTTTTCTATTTTCCCGATTTGCTTCAAGTGGTTTAATACAGTTTTATCACTTACCCCGAAGCCTGCTGCTATCTCTGAAGTGCTTTGTGATGTATTCGCTTCCACAATAGCCTTTAATTCTTCATTTTCCACTTTGGTCTCCGGCCGTCCACGAGGTTGGTTCTGAAGGTCGAAATTTCCAGAACGAAAACGTTGAAACCAAAAATACCGTGCTTGTTTTTGCGACACCAGTGTCGTACACATCACTAATCATTTGAGTTGTTTCTGCAGCACTGGTGCCACGGTAGAACTCGTATTCGTAAATACGAGTATACCGATATTTCATGTATTTTGTACGGTAAGCGACGCCAAAGAAAAAAATAATGAGGAAAAACAAATAAATGACTATTTTCAAAATTCAAATGTACCAGCTAAATTAATTTATAAATTTGAATTTGGAATTCTTAACCAAAGAGGAGATATTTCAGATCAAAGTGGTCAGTACGACAAAATGCTTTTTTTTCATATATAAATATTTTTTTATTTCTAATGTAATATAATAATTTCATACGTAAGGACCCAATATTAGGAACTAATAAGTTGAGAAGTATCAATAGCCTATAATATTTACCGTAATATTACTCTATATTACCTACATTAGATTAGATACGAACGTTTTATAATATTATATAGATACTATTACTATTACTCATATGTAATACGTTGTTTATTATGTTGCAGTAATATGCCATATATGCGTTACTCATATAACAAATCTAAAAATAAAAAAAGAACCAGCAAGTTGTATTTTTGCATAAAAGTTGGCTGTCTGGGAATAGAATCGGAACAGATGGACGGAATACAAAATGTAGAGATACTCTTTCCTCCTCCACTCTAATACCATTGCAAGGTTGGATTAATATTAAGGAAAACGGATGCGTTACAATGTCATAAAAATACACACTGCTTGAAACGCATGGGTCGCAGTGTCATAGAAATATACACTGCTGGAAACGGATAGGTCGCATTATCATAGAAATACACACTGCTAGAAACGGATGGGTCGCAGTGTCAAAAAATACACACTGCTAGAAACGCGTGGGTCATAGTGTTATAGAAATACACACTGCTAGAAACGGATGGGTCGGAGTGTCATTGAAATACATACTGCTAGAAACGCATGGGTCGCAGTGTCATAGAAATACATACTACTAGAAACGCATGGGTCGCAGTGTTATAGAAATACACACTGCTAGAAACAGATAGGTCGCAATGTCATATAAATACACACTGCTAGAAACGCATGGGTTGCAGTATCATAGAAATACACACTGCTAGAAACGGATGGATCGCAGTGTCATAGAAATACACACTGCTAGAAACGGATGGATCGCAGTGTCATAGAAATACACACTGCTAGAAACGCATGGGTTACAGTATCATAGAAATACACACTGCTAGAAACGCATGGGTCGCAGTATCATATAAATAGACACTGCTAGAAACGGATGGATCGCAGTGTCATAGAAATACACACTGCTAGAAACGCATGGGTTGCAGTATCATAGAAATACACACTGCTAGAAACGCATGGGTCGCAGTATCATAGAAATAGACACTGCTAGAAACGGATGGATCGCAGTGTCATAGAAATACACACTGCTAGAAACGCATGGGTTGCAGTATCATAGAAATACACACTGCTAGAAACGCATGGGTCGCAATATCATAGAAATACACACTGCTAGAAACGGATGGATCGCAGTGTCATAGAAATACACACTGCTAGAAACGCATGAGTTGCAGTATCATAGAAATACACACTGCTGGAATATCTATTCTACTTTTTCTGCATAGGAGTCCATTTGGGGTAGAACTACCCTCTGGGCCTATTTTGTCTCACTCACTTTGAAGTTTTGCGGGGTATGATGAGCCAGTACAATTACATGCTGTGAGACCTTCCAACTTAGCCCTTAAGGGCGGCTAAGCATTTTCTTATTAAATTTCTGTGTTGCAGATACAAATTGAAGTATCCAATGAGTACGTACCACCATATTTAATACATCATAGTTATCATCATTATAATCATCATCCCCCTTCTCCAAGAAATGTCACATATTACTTCGTAATGCTAATAAAAATCTAAAACCAGAAAGTTGTTAAACAAAAAGCTGCAAAGTGTCAGTTTGAATTGGTACAACACTATTGCCCATTTCAAATAGCAGAGCACGTTACATTCTTGACGATTTTTGTTGCACTAAAAATCTCTTATTTTTTATGTTGGTACGGTCTAAATAAAATAAGACCAACATAAAGGCATATTGAACAATTTATAAAATTGTAATCAATGCAGGACTCCCTTATTTTAAGGTTTCTAACAACGACTTGAAACGACGATATTGCATTCTATGCTTGAAACGTAAAGAGGTCCCTGCCAATCTTCATTGTAGCTCTGCACAAGTCCGCTGCTGAACATAGAATTCCCTCAATAAGTTTGTGGCAAAGTACGATCCTGAACGTTCATTTAAACGGTAAAGAAAAATACAAAACAATATTTTACCATAATAATCTGGTATAAAAGAAAATATTTACAAAATAGGTTACATTTATAGCGACATTGCCCGCTAGCAACGGGCTGAATAAAAGCGGGAAAATTATAATACGGTATGCTAAAGTAAAAACAGCGTAAGCGCCAACAATATTCGTTCTTTTCTGACACGTCTTTTTCCTTATTTGCTTCTCGTGTTCACTCATAGGGAAAAAGCGAGCGAAATACGACTATTCAATGTTGGATACGCTACATGAATCGCCCTCGGCTTCCATGATGGCTGATTATACTGTACAATACGGTCGAAAACTCCGTAAACGCTTTTCACAATATCTCTTGCGTGAAAACGGCCAGAAACTTAGCGTCCGGGTATACAGGATACAGAAACGAAATGAGCTTTTATCTCGGTATCTCCATTGGTTGCTTCATAATAGCGTACAGCTTGTGATTGGCCCAAATATATTGCATGCGCCGCGCTCTTTATTAATCCCAGAATAAAATGGTCATATACGCCATATTAGCTGAGTGTCAAAAGGATGTAAAATTCAAAGTACGAGGAAAACTGGAGTCGTTCTTCTTCTGGCATTTAAAACATTAAGTTCATAACGCTGCTACGTCAACTTAAATGGATAATTGTGTCAGTATTTCTTTTCCGCAATAAGTAGAAACCATTGGAGATGACATAAATGTAATAACATCGCAGTTTTCAAATTACGTATTGAGACAGTGGAAATTGTACCTACGTGTAATGAAGACGTGTTATTAAATAATGTTGTCAACTATTAAGCGTTATATAACCGTCGTTGAAATAAGTTAGTGAAATTTTACGATGTCTTGCTAGATTTATGTATTAGGTACCAAATTCTTATTTTAAACCCACAGAGAACCATGTCATTGCTGAATGTAATAATGGGTGATTTACGATTACATGATTATGCAGCCCAAACATGGCGCCGTTAACAAAGCCCCACGTCCTCTTATTATGTTTAGTTTTTTATATTTAACTTTTTTTTCTACAGGTATTTTTTATATTTAACGAAAACACTTGGTCTTACAAATTAAAAAGAGAATCTGTAGACACACTCGATTTGAAACCTACGCAGCAAATTTTCATTTAACTACGACCTCAGACTAAGCTGAAACTATCACAGTGAAGCCGTGTGCCTGGAGAAGCGTGTCCAACACCTGTGGGATGATATGGTCCAGAGGGTGATGATGTGTCTCTAGACGCATCTAATGGTAAATGACGGTTTCACAGTGCAGTAGTTCTCCAAAGTTTGCTCGCTGTTCTGTAGACGGCAGGTCTGATTACCATACAAAGCAAATAATAATATTTATAGCGTAATTGTTTGAGGGTTGGAGGTTTTATGTAAATTATTTGTGTACAATTATATAGTGAAAATTTCTAGCATTTTTATAGGATGAATATTATCACCGGTACGACCTCAAAATATAAATGGATTTTCACTGCTGTGAGACTAAGATAGAATGCCTCGTTTCCAGTAAAAACGGTCTCTAATTCTCTACACGCACCATACGAAACGCAGCAGCATTGAGTTGCTATTTTCGCTGGTATTCTGTATTATTATATTATATGTATGTATGTATATATGTATGTGTATGTATGTACATTGGCTAATAATACTTATTAACTTGATAATGAAAGGGTAAACCATTTCTATAATAATCCACTCTTTCTATATTTAAACTTTTCCAAGGAAATAGGTCTGCATTAGAACTGCGGCAATTTTTCACGTCGTTCCTCCATCGTTGCTAAATAATAGACCGTGCTACCGCCCCGAGATAGGTATTCATGGAGCTTATTTTTCATTAGGCCCCGCTTCCCCGTTATAATAGGCTCCTCATTATTTTCTGTTATTACGGCTTGATAGAAAAAGTCAAATAAAAATAAAATGGTGTTTTGAACTGGTTAATCGATGTGTATATGTTTTAATAATCTATATAATGATAATATGCACCTAAGCAATGTTGGCGATAGCATCATCTTCGAAATTATTGAATACAAATAAGGATACGAATAAAGTAAGCGTCGCGTAGATTTTTTTTTATAGAATAAGGGTAACAAACGAGCACACAGTCCACCAGATGGTAAGTGGATGCTGTGGCCCATAGACATCTACATCTATCCTCGATTAAGAATCAAAACGCAGATGCGTTGTCACACTAAGGTGGAATGCCTCGTTTCCAGTAAAAAAGAGTCTCCGGATCTTTACACTCACCATACGAAACACAGCAGTATTAAGCTGCTAGTTAACGCTGGTATTCTGTGAGAACGTGGTGCTTGTCCTTCCCCGGTCGAGCCGAACCATTCGTGCTACAACCATAATACACCTGCAGCGTGGCTGTACCACGTACCTACAATAAGGTGCGAAAACGTTTACCAAGGTACCAGGTATACCAACGTTTTGCAACCAATTAATTAAAATATTACTATATTACAGTTGCAACACGAATAGTTCTTTCACAGAATACCAGAGTAAAATAGCAGCTTAATGCTGCTGTCTTTCATGTGATGAGGGAAGAGAACTGGAGACTCTTTTAACTGGAACCGATGCATTTCATCTTAGTCCTCAGGGATTCTTAATCGAGGATAAATATAGATATCTATGGGACATACACTTATCATAAGATGGACTGTATACCCTTATTCTATAAAGTTAACACGTTTTAATCTTATTAATATCAATATAAGCTGCGGTTTATAGTCTGATCTCCAACGGCACCAGCAATATTGTTCACTGCAACTTTAAATGCTGATTTATCACATGCTCGATGATGAAGGAAAATATTGTAAGCCCGTATAAAAATGTTTCGATGACGTATGAAAACCAAATTCGCGAAATGCGTGGGAGTCTTTCTGTCTCCATAACAATAAATTCCTCAAAAATAACAGGTTTATGCCCAGCAGTGTAACGCGGGTAGATTATTATTATACTTTTTTCGTAAATAATACCTATATTACTGTAAACATTAAACGCTTCATGTTGATGATTTGTGATGATATTTATGATCAACGCTTCCTAGCTTAAATTTATATTTTATTTTATCCCTTCTAGGTTTTATAGCATGGTCACTCCACTGCAATGTACAATTTCTCCCGTTTATACCCTTATCATTTATTACGGCGTTATCTTGCCCGGGTCTATTACAGATATATTTCTCATGGCGTATTATTACGGGATATATTCCAAGTTTTCCAAACGTGCGCTAGTGCTAGAACTGTTCTGCTGATCTCTCTGAATCTTTAATACCTCTATAAACTAGTTTCAGCATTTATTCGTTATGTAAATGCGTATACTATCATGATAGTGGACAGTATTTTGGCACTTTAGGCACTAAAAATATACGTTTGTATATCCATTTTTTATGATACATCTACTTAGCGTACTTACAATATAAAGTATTTTGAACATATATATATATATATATATATATATATATATATATATATATATATATATATATATATATATATATATATATATATATATTATATATATATATATATATATATATATATATATATATATCAGTCAATTATCTTTTAAAAAAGTTTTAAGTTTTTAAAGTTTTTTGCAGTTTTATTAGTAATCTTTTATTTTTATTTAATTAATCGTAAATATTCGGACCAATCGATCATTTTGGAATGTGAGGAGTTTGTTCTCGACTAATGTTAATGATAATAAGCATCATCATAAATCATCATTATAGCTCTTCACAAGTCCACTGCTGAACATAGGGCTCCCCGAAGGAATGACACAAAACACGTTCCTAAGTTATTGATTTCAAAACTATTTATTATTTGGTCGATAGACACGGATATATTATAAGACGAGTGAGTGTTTTTGTGTTTGTGTAGGTACTTGTGTGAAACTACAAAGCCTCTTGAGCAATTAAAAGCTACCGACAGTACTAGGAACTTGACATCGTGGCCTTGATCGACCAAGATGATCACATCGTAGTATAATCATAAGTATACTACTGTGTAGCTTATATATTCTATTAGCTCAACCATGGAAGATTCCTCTCACACTCTTCGAAAATGTCAACATAAAATAACAACATAAAGTTTTCCCTTTATAATTATTTTTATAGACTTTCCTTGGCCAATACTCACAAATTAGAATTAGAATTTTAGTTAACGTTATAACAAATCATATTAAAAAAGTATAAATATACGCAAATATTTTACCCAGTCTTCTTTGCGACGGTTTTCTACTACGAACACTTATCACCGATTAAATAATCAATTGAAATGATGATGTAGAACCGATTTAAATGATCTTTTTTATTAAATAAGTCGTACTTGTCAGAGATGATCAAATATAAATTTTTAAAAAATCGATCCCTTGGAAAACTAAGGGATGAAGATTGTAATGCACATATTAAAGCGCCATTCGAGTTGTTATTTTAACTTGTCGTTATTCTCAGAGCACTCAGAAGGGAAAATAATTTGAACTTAATAAAAGTAGAGCCGTGGTAGCTTAGATGGTTAACGCTCGCTGTAAACATAACAGAACGCGAGCAACCCGGGTTCGTTCTCCGCCGGCACCAATGAAATTGTTAATTGCAATTTTAAGTGCTGATATACCACGTGCTCGGCGGTGAAGGAAAACATCGTGAGGAAACCTGCATGTCTGAGGAATAAGAAAAAATATTTCGAAGACATGTGAAGTTCGCCAACACGCATTGGGGCAGCGCGGCCTCCTCTCATTTCTGAGAGGGTTTTGGGGGAAGCAAATGTCCACCACGCTGCCCCAATGCGTGATGGCGGACTTGACATGTCTTCGAAATATTTTCTCTTATTTCCCAGACATGCAGGTTTTCTCATAATGTTTTCCTTCACCGACGAGCATATGGTAAATCAACATTTAAAATTGCAATTAACAATTTCATTGGTGCCGGCGGGGATCGAACCCGGGTTGCTCGCGTACTGTGAAATTTACAGCGAGAACTTAGCACCTGAGCTACCACGACTCTGATATATCAAAGACTAATGTTTCAAACTTAACTGAAGGCCAGAGTGTAGAGCGTTTGGCGTGAAGCGTAGTAGCGAGTTCTGCATATGTCATATTGAGCGCCCGGTCCGTTCATTGCAGCCATCGATCACTTTGCGCCCTCCTTTCTGTTTGCGCCCTCCTTTCTGCCAAGGAGGGTCACGTTCGTAAACGGCTTAGAGATCTCTAGTCAGATCGTTAAGCCAGTTCCTAAAAGGTTGGGTTTAGTGGGTAAAAGTCACCACATAACCACGCAGCCGGCTGCATGGTATAATAATAATAATAATAATAACCGCGGACGGACCGCTCCGGGCTCAAATGCAGAAGGCGGTGCTCCTCGATACCGCCCGCATCGTCCGCCGGTTTCTTTCCCTTTCCTCCTAACCCTCGGCCGTTTGGTCTCCCCTGCCGAGGGCTTCCATCTGGTTGGATCTTTATTTATTTGTGTATTTTTTGTATTTATTTTATTTTATTGATATTTATGTATATTCATCTTTTCATTTTAATTTATAATTATATATTTATAGAAACCAACCAGATGAGAAAACTATACAGATACCCCAATAATAATAATAATATTCCACAACTATCACACACAAGGCCATCTAGTCCCAAGCTAAGCAGAGCTTGTGTTATGGGTACTAGACAACTGATAAACATACTTATATATTTCTAAATACATAAATATTATGGATAAATTACACCCAGACACAGAACAAATGATCGTGCTCATCACACAAACATTTGTCCTGGGTGGGAATCGAACCCACGACCTCCGGCATAGCAGTCAGGGTCACTAACTACTAGACCAACAGGCCAGTCAATATGAGTTATATGCTATGGGCATTCCCAACCTCCCTCCCCCGCTTTCCGGAGGGTTGCCCATATTTGCTTCGGGCGCAAAAAAAAACATCGATCACTAATAAAAACTTTATTAGTGATCGATGATTGCAGCCTATCGATAGTCCCCAGCTAATATAAGCCACCCGAGAGAATTTAGTTCTTATTATTTGTCATTGGTTTTTTAATTGCGAGTTGTCATCAGGAAGGTGCTGCTGCCCATCTCCTGATATGTTTGACTCCGTCTCCTCTTACGACACTATAGGGTAAAGGGGAATCTCTTACGCCTCTACTTCACGGCAAGTCTTGAGACATTTTTCACGTGATAGAGCAATGCATATTAGTAGTATAGTTGTAGACAAATGGGTCGGTTCAACCGGGGAAAGACCACGCTCTCACAGAATACTAGCGTTAAATACCAACTCAATGCTGCTGTGTTTTGTATGGTGAGAGTGGAGAACCGAAGACCCTTTTAACTGGAAATGAAGCATTCCATCTTAGTCCTCACACAACACATCTACATTTTAATTCATAGTCGAGGATATATGTAGATGTCTATGGGCCACAGTAATCACTTACTATCAGGCGGACTGTGTGCTTGTTTGTCGCCCAATCCTATAAAAAAATTAACAAAACAGGATCTGTCACTTTTTGTCACTCTTATAAAAAAGACACTATAAAACAAGATCGTGTTTTTGTTACGCATCCCAAACGCCCCGCCCCGTTGCACGTTCGTCATTCAATTTTTACATGCTACTGTGTTTTACGGATTAGTTAACTGAAGTGACAATGAGCCGGCCACATAGCTCGAAGAACCGACAACCAAAGGGGAAGAAACTCTCGAGTGGCAGCCTCGTACCGGCGGGCGAAGTGTAGAGTGTCCCACCACTAGATGGAGTGACGAACTGGTAAGACATGCAGGAATTCGATGGATGCAGTGGCTATAGACCACGCCTTGTGGCACTCCTTTGGGGAGGGCTATGTTCAGCAGTAGACTTGTGAAGGGTTGTAATGATGATGATGAAGATAACTGTGTTTTTACGTCCATTTTTACGTCGATAATACTTTTCCATCATACGTATAGTAAATACGTACGATGAAAAAGTATTATCTCGCCGACAATTTTATTTATTGTCACCCTACACACAGAAAGCACTTTTTCTTTCGTTATATGCTTATCATTTATTACTCTCTTATCTGACGGGGGATATATGGCGTATATTTGTTATTACAATATTATCATGCGAATATTCAACTGTAATATTGTGCGACTAGTCTGAATTAAAGTGTCGTCCGATAAGAAAAAGGAGACATTGGGCAAACCACAAAGAAAACGGCAAATGTCATGATTAAATGCTTATTTAGTGAACTTATATTATTACTAAAGAAATGCTTATTACAATTTGAATATTTGATGGCAGCGGATAGATATGCCAAGAAGTTTATTGGTGACCCTTTTTATTGAATAAGGGTAACATACGAGCACGCATGATGATCCCTAAGGATACCGTGGCCTCCAGATATTTACTGGTATATCTATCCTCGATTAAGAATCAAAATGTAAAATCCGTTGTTTCTCTTATGAATAAAACGAAATGCCTGGTTTCCAATAAAAATGTTGTCCAGTTCTCTACACTTACCTTACAAAACACAGCATTAAGCTGCTATTTTACGCTGGTACACCGTGAGAGCGTGGTCCTTCCTCGGCCGAACCGACCAAGTAGTGGTACAAACAAAATGTAGTGGAGCTCTACCACGTATAAAATTTATAAAATCTTGATTTAGTTTCCACCCAACTAGCTTCGAACACATGCTTATGCTGTAAAGAACACATTATGGAGATCGAAGTAAAATACGCAAGGCTTATTTCTCTTCGTTCGTTGTCTATCACTCAAAAAAGAGGTTTGCGACGCCATTTTCACAGTTTCATCATGAAATTGCTAATTGCAATTTAAAGTGCTGATAATAAATGCATATTAAAAAAAGGAATTTAAAAAAATCTAAAACATATGAAAGTCGCCAACACGCGTTTGGCGCTGCGGTGATTCCCCTGCACTAAACCCAGCTGTGGGATGTATATAGTCCGTAACTTTACTCTAAATATAGTCTAAGCGTAAGTTCTATAAATGAAAATAATGCGTACAGGATAGTATTGGAATTATTTGTATTATTCTATACGTCCGAATACAAGGCCCTCGAGAGGACCAGGTACACCTTTAGTAGGTAGTAGAATTCTTTTCTGCTAAAGTATTTCTGGGTAGGCACAACCCTCTTTCTTACTTGACGCCAACTTGCTGTGGTATAGGTATTAGGTATAGGTATAGATATAGGTATAGAGAACCAGTACGATTACGAGCTGTCTAGCATTCCCACTCGTCGTCAGAGGTGGCAACGCATCTGTATAGGTACTTCTTTCCCTATACTTTGCTGTAGGTGTTCATGAACTGTGGTAACCACTTACCATCAAGTGAACTGTAAGTTAGTTGGTGACTTCAATTTTATAAAAAAGAAGAGTGAATAGGCTGTATCATTTTAAACTGTATCATGACTTGCTAGCCAAGAGTCAAGAACTATATTATACTTTATATGAAAAGTGTTGTTGGAGCATTTGGCAGAATTGCAGATCTTTGGTTTGGAACTTAGCCACCAACATGTGTAGGACAACACAAATTTTTGTTTGTATGTGTTTTAAGAGAATTCATAATTCTATTTCGTACCCTGCGTGTCGTAAGATACAAATATGGGTAATTAATGATAGATAACTATTATCGCTCCTGATACTTGGCTTTAACCATGTTTTTCGCCATCGTCTATCGGAAGGGCGAAAAGATGTTTTAGACGGGTTTTATAAAGGTACAAAATCTAAATCATGGTGACGACGAATTATGAGAATCCACTTCCAAATGAGTACAATTTTTCCAAGTCAGTATTAATCATAATATTATACAGAACGACGAGGGAATGCAGGAAATAGAGTGAATGGGGCTCTATTATAAAGAATCAGAATGTGTCCAAAAAAGGCACGTATGGTAATTCATAATGATGTGTTAATCTCTACTTTAATGTATGGTAGTTAAAGTTGAGTGTGGCAGAAGTAGCACGAAAGTAGAATAAATGCTGTTGAAATGCGGTCTTTAAGGAGTATTCTAGGGCTGAATCTGAATGACAGGGTGAGAAATTGCGTGATAAGAGAAAATCGGTGTGCAAGATGATGTTGTGACCAGAATTAAGAAAGGAATGCTTCGGAGGTTTGGTCATGTAGAAAGATTGAACGAGGAAAGAGTGACAAAGAAAATTTTTATTGCAGATGTAAACAGCAGAGTCGGGAAGGGACGCCCTAGAAAAAGGCCACATTACGCGCGTGTATTCGTAGATATATGGATGTAAAGAGGTGTGCCAAGTGGAAGTTCGTAGTCTCTGCCTACCCCTCTAGGTGACAGGCGTGAGTGTATTATCTATTAGTATCAGCAAGTAGAATAACTATACAAAATCACTGTAAACTGCATTTAACAATTTCAATGACGGCTGTTTAACTCAGATTGGCTTGAAATTTAAGACAAGTGCCTCTGTGTATCTTTTTAAAACCATGTATAGCATATTATACACATCACGCGTACATTGGTCAATACAATGAAATCGATTTCATCGAAAAATTCTCAGTGTAGACGTAATTATGATGTATACGTTAATCGAAACGTTGATGTGCGATTATGTGTCATGGGTTGTATCGAAGTAAGTCAAACTCCGTTCTCATGTAGGTATTTCCAAGTTTTTGTTTATTTATATATTTATTTATTTATTTGGAAATCCCTCGGTTATTTTAATAGAATGACTGTGACAAGCTAGCGCAAAGTCCAGATGGTAAGTGGATGCTGTGGCCCATAGATATCTACATTGTGTCAAATAACAGATGCGTGCGTGGTTACCCCTGAGGACTAAAATGTAATGCCTCGTTTCCAGTAAAAGGGTCTCCGGTTCTCTACATTCACCATACGAAACACAACAGCACGAAACTGCTATTTTACGCTGGTATTCTGTGAGAGCGTGGGCTTACCCCGGTCGAGCCGGCCCATTCGTGCTACAACTATAATATATGTAGCTGCAGCGAGGCTTTACCACGTATTGTAAGCAATCGACCTTTTTCGAATAGACTTAGAATAGCAGTGAAATTAAAATATGCCTTAAACTTTAACTTCTGCTTCTCATTGTCTTAGATCAGTTGGTTAGAATAGACAAATACTAGATTGTAGAACTCCGTTTCTAACGAGGGCTCCGTTTTGGTGGTAATACCACTTCTATTTCCGGTTTCAGCCTCAGTACGACCACCGTTCTTGTTTAAAGGATATATAGCAAAAGCAAAAAGTACAATTAAAGCTGTGACGCATTGACTGCACAAAAGTAACAAAACATCGAAAGCTTTCTTGCTTAGAGTTGGTTACTTTCTTTTCTCGTAGACGTAAGGGTGATTAATTAATTCGCACTCATTCCACTTTCACAGATACACAGACATTCTACAAAACGAGCGTTGTCCAAATCCACTCGCGCAGACCCATTCATGCTGCAGCCATGCACTGCAGTGTGGCTCCACTACTTCGGTATCAACTTGGGATCAGGTGGACTGCTAACACATTTGTTACTCGTCGCTCCTGATATTTTATTGTATTCGAAGTAACTATTTCACCATTTTTTTATATATAGCATTGGGTGACAAACGAGCACACAGTCCACCTGATGGTAAGTGGTTGCTGTGGCCCATAGACATCTACATCTATCCTCGGTTACAAATCAAAATGCAGATGCGTTGTCACCCATGAGGACTAAGATGGAATACCTCGTCTCCAGTAAAAAGAGCCGCCGGTTCTCTACACTCACCATACGAAACACAGCAGCATTAAGCTGATTATACATATATATGATATATACGATAACATCGTGAGGAAACCTGCATGTTTGAGGAATAAGAAAAAAAAAATATTTCGAAGACATGTGAAGTTCGCCAACACGCATTGGGGCAGCGCGGCGGACACTTTCTTGCCCTCAAACCCTCTCAGAAATGTGGGCAGGCCTGTGCCCAGCAGTGGGACGTATATAGGCTGTAACTTTACTTTACTTTTTTTACGTTTACTGATTATAGAGAAACTTACATCAAAGATAAATACTCAGGCTCTCTGAATTCATAACTTCGTATATTCCTATAATAAATTACTGTTCCTGCCGGCCCTCCCGCTATTGGTCTCTTTTGAGGTATCATTAAAGTTTTTTTGAGGTATCATTAAAGGAGTATGTTAGGGCTGAATCTGAATGACAGGGTGAAAAATTGTGTGATAAGAGAAGAGTGTGGTTTGCAAGATGATGTTGTGACCAGGATTAAGAAAGGAATGCTTCGGTGGTTTGGTCATGTGGAAAGAATGGATGAGGAAAGAGTGACAAAGAAAATTTATGTTGCAGAAGTGAATGGCAGAGTCGGAAAGGGACGTCCTAGGCGAAAATTTATCGACCAAATTGGCGATTTATTGAAAACGGGCCAAATTAGGAGTACCCTTAACCGACGAGCATGCATGCGTAGGTGTATGGATGTGAAGGAGGCGAGAGAGGTGTGTCAGGATCGTGCCAAATGGAAGTCTGTAGTCTCTGCCTACCCCTTTGGGTGACAGGCGTGAGTGTTTATGTTTATGTTATGTTCATTAAAGTTTCCTTCTGCTTACACTTCTCCGATTCCACCTTAGTCTAAAGACTAAGGAAGAAATAGTATTTTTGCGTGGTAGAACCAACCGGTCCGGTCAACCGTGGTAGGACAACGGTCCCACGGAAAACCAGCGTCAAAATAGCAGCTTAATCAGCTTAATGCTGCTATGTTTCGTATGGTGAGTGTAGAGAACCGGAGACCCGTTTTACTGGAATAGAGGCAGTCCATCGTAGTCCTCAGCGGTGACCACACATCTACATTTTGATTCTAAATCGAGGACAAATGTAGATGTCTATGGGTCACAGCTTCCACTTACCATCAGGTGGACTGTGTGCTCGTTTGTCACCATTATTCTATAAAAAAACCTCAGTCCATTAATCAGTCTCACCTTGACTACTAGCCGATTGCCATCACTCTGCCAATACGTCACCAGTTTGATAAAAGCCGGTCGGATAGTGCGCAGTCGCCCTAATTAAGCCAACTGCGCATCGTCACCGCACGCAATAAAGGGGATGTTTCACCTTATTAAAAGAGATTTATTGGTACACAATTAATACATGATGGACACAATTTTATTTTGTTTCGCATCATTTTAACACTGGGCTTCTTCCGTTAATTAAAGGTGAAAGTAAAAGGAAAGGCACACAGGTTTAGATTTTTGATTCTAAAAGGTAATTAAAACTAGTGGATTTTGTTTATTTCTTGAAAAAAAAAGAAAATGTTTTTTCTTATACAGTGCTTAATGTATTTTTAGTGGTTTAAAACCATCTTCACATTATTGCCTTTCTAATGAAACCGGTTTAGGGCACATCGGCTGAATGGTTTCAAAATCTATAACGGACATTAAACATATTTTGTGTTTTATATAGTTATAATTTTTTATAGTTGAAGAACACCTCCCACACTCCCTTAATTGCGTGCACTATCCCCGCCACCACTAATTCCAGCACCACTACTCCCAACATCTTAGGACAAAGCACCGTCGATAATACTACACGTATTTCCTTCTACACCAGGCATCTTCATGTGAAGTACACTCTACGGTAGCTGATCGCTAAGAAAATGTAAAAGATAACGGAAAATAGCGGTCCTTAGCAAAAATAGGTACTTAAACCAATTACATATCCCTTTAAATATTTTTGAAATTATTTGTAATTATTCAATTTTGAAAATTTTCACTTTTATTGTAATAAGCAACAATTTACTCATCAGATTTTTTTACAGAATACGAGTAAGAGTGACAAACGAGCAAATAGTCCACCTGATGGTACGTGTATGCTGTGGCCCATATACATCTATCTTTCCTCCATTAAAAATCAAAATGCAGATGCGTTGACACCCCCGAAGATTAAGATGAATGCCTCGATTACAGTAATAAGGGTCTCCGGTAGTCAACACTCACCACACGAAACACACTGAGGTACATTGTGGAAGCGTGGTCCTTTCCCGGTCGAGCCGACACACAGGTGCTACAACTATAATATAGCTGCAGCATGTCTCTACTACGTCTAAATATACTCCAAGCACCTAATATCTACCTAATATCAGAATCCCTATGAATATAAATAGGCATTGTAATCTTCTTAGCCTTCATATTTTGGATTTAATATTTATTTATATATTATTTTATAGTCAAAAATCTTAGAAACCAAGAAAAGTAAAGGTACCTTTCCGACTTCGATTTCGTTATTTAATGTCACAGTTTAACTTAATTCATCAATCGTAGACTTCAAAAATATTTCATGTAAAAAGAATCTCAATAACTCCATTTGTAAAAAAAATTGTCCGATTTTAATCCTTTAATCATGTGAAAACAAGTATTTTCTCTAACAAACACTTACTTTCATTCCAAGGCCACTCACTGAACGCAGATCAGTTTTAGGGACATGTCTTGTCTTCGAATTTTTATTAATTCCCCATTGCAAGTTGCCTCACGATGTGTTGCTTTAGCGAAGAAAACTTGGTAAATCGATACTTGAAACTACAATTGACTGTTTCAATGGTACAGGAGAGGATTAAAATTATTTTTATTAAAATAAGGGTGACAAACGTGGACACAGACCACCTGATGATGTAAGTGGATACTATGGCCCATAGACAACTAAGTACATCTTATCTTCGGTTAAGAACTAAAATGTGGTCACTCCTGCACCAAGTTGGGATGCCTTTTTTCTAGTAAACTTGGTCTCCGTTTCTCTACACTCACCATACGAAACAACCAGCATCATCCTGCTATCACCCGTGAGGACTAAGATGGAATGCCTCGTTTCCAGTAAACTTGGTCTCCGGTTCTCTACACTCCCCATGCGAAACACAGCAGAATCATCCTGCTGTCACCCGTGAGGACTAAGATGGAATGCCTCGTTTCCAGTAAACTTGGTCTCCGGTTCTCCACACTCACCATACGAAACATTCAGCATCATCCTGCTGTCACCCGTGAGGACTAAGATGGAATGCCTCGTTTCCAGTAAACTTGGTCTCCGTGTCTCTACACTGAAACACAGCAGCATCCTCTTGCTATTTTACGCTGGCATTCTGTGAGAGCGTGGTCCTTCCCCGGTCGAGCCGACCCATTCGTGCTACAACCAGATTGCTGTAGTGTGGTTTTACCACGTATTTCTCCTTTATTAAGTAATCAAAATGTAAGAACGTTGTCAGTCTTGAGGTCGCAAGAAGCGTCAGATGCAATATCCTACATATTGCATCTGACGCTTCAGAATTGACACATTATGAAACGCAATATTATTAGGTACGTCAAAAATACCCATTCGCGCTGCAACGTGACTTTGTCTCTTATATTATAATAACAACATTTAAGTATAGTGTAGTTAGTAATACTAGTAATCATTACATGTAATTATAGTACTTGTACTATTTTAATTTTACTTTATAGTAACTTTTACACTTAGCAAAGCCATGCTGCAGCTCTATTGTAATCTGCATTTTGATTCTTAATCGAGAATAGATGTAGATGTCTTGGGACACAGCATTCACTTAACATCAAGTGCACTGTGCCCTCGTTTGTTTTGTTACCTTTATTCTATAAAAAAAAATTAATCGTAACACTACTTTCAAAAGTCAGATATTCTTACTTATAATTATCAACATTTTATGATACGAACTATTATATCGATGTGCATGAATTTTTTTAAATCAAATTTTTATTATTTAAAAAAATGGATTTTGGTAACTATTTTATGTAGAACTTTAAGATAATAGACGGCTTTTGCTGGCAGTAAAAAGTGTCTGGCCTATTTGAAGTTCAAGTTACTCGTAATTAAGCCCGCCCTTGGAGAATGCACTATGTGTAAAGTAAGGACCAGCGAAGAAATAAAACAAACAAAATGGTATATATATAACTTCTTATTAACCTCTTTTATATTTAAACAGTAACTTTTTACAATTTTTCCTATAAATTAAATTACAAGTTTTAATTTTTATTTTATGCTATGAACACTAAAACTTAACTAGGCATTTAACTTAAATGTACACATTTACATCGAAAACTACTTCACTTAAGACGTTATAGCCACATGACATCGATAAAAAATCTATTCATTATTTCTTTGTATCAAGCGTGAATAAACAAAGCTAAAGGCAACGATTATTAAATCACGTCAGGCGACACTGTTTGTCTTATATATATTGCACTAATTTAATTCAAAACGACACTTTGGTTAATAAAATAAATATTTACAATTTAAATGAATCTGGCAGTATTTAACTAGTCGGCAGCGCGCTAGCTTAGATTTGATTGAGGCCCTGCGGGCCTTTCTGTTTGCCTTGCCTTTGATGGTGTGAAACTTATGTATAAAACTCGTTCACCGTACAGGAGGAATGTTAAAGCGAGAAAACATTTGTAAAAACGAAAAATTTAAGAAATAAATCAGAATCTACAGAAAGATGCATACTATCTAGAATGCTTTGAGTATTTTCATAGATGAACCATAGATCACTATGATTTTTTAATATTTATTTAACTCGTATAAAATATACTGCTTTGTACAAATTGGAATGAGATTACGCTTATCCTAATAATTCCTAAGTCTATGTCTTTTATCATTGTATTAAACTGGATTATAACGTCTCCATATTTCGGATCACTACTTCAAATAACTTAATATTTTGTTATAAATAAAGCTAACGTAAGATTGAGTCTTTAGCTTTTTCATGAAATAGGGTCCACAGTTAATAAATTATCTATATTACAGGGAAATCTATTTACATACATACACAGGACTTCCTCCGATATACTTGATTTATCAATATTCAATAAACTAAATAGATTTTATTTGTCCACGTTTAAATTAAAGTTGGAATACGGTGGCCGTAATTGTGAGGGTTCGGCATTGACGGGAGAGGGGGGAGTAGGAGGAATATAAGGATACCGAGGATACGGTGGGTAAGGGTAAGGATAACCAGTGGGCAGAAGTTGCGGATTGTGGAAAGGTGGCAACAGTGCTGGGGACGGGTATCCGTATGGTAGGCCTACAGAAGAAGCAGCCGCTTGAAGTATTGAAGCTGCGAAGGCTGGATCGCTGTATACCGCTGCATACGGCCACGCCACTGCGATACGCTGGCGTTTGTCTTTCATACGTCGGTTTTGAAACCATACCTGAAGACAAAAATAAAGTAATTATAGCCTGCCAGAAAATAACTCTTCGTTAAAAATAAACTTTAAATTCATCAAAAATATAAATAAATTAAAATTTATTTACAATATATATATATATCTATTCATGATTAAAACTACTTTTACGGATTTTATCGCGTTTATTTTTACTTTTTATTTTTAATTCCCGACGTTTCGGGCGCTTTCCAGCACCCATGGTCACGGGGGACTGAGATGACTGACGTCCCGATGTCATTGTTATTGTGATGTTAGTGTTGAAGGTACTCCGTCGGGAATTAAAAATGAAAAGTAAAAATAAACGCGATAAAATCCGTAAAAGTAGTTTTAATCATGTGTAGGGTTCGCGTAAATATAAGAAATCATTATATATCTATTCATTTTAATTTTTTAGCACCTAACCAACTATTACATGTCTAATTCTCCCAGGGTTGACTGGTAGAGAATGCCATAAGGCATTAAGTCCGCCCATTGTAACCCTTAGATTAAGGTGTAAAACAATGAAGATTAAATAACATATACATACATACATAAGCACTCAAGCCTGTCACCCAGAGGGGTAGTCGGAGACTACAGACTTCCATTTGGCACAATCCTGACACACCTCTCTCGCCTCTTCCACATCCATATACCTACGCATACATGCTCGTCGGTTAGGATTCTCTTAATTTGGTCCCTTTTCAGATTATATAAATATTCAATACAATTATAATTCAGAGAGAATTATAATTTTTAATTAAGTTAACAAAAGGGTGTCATTAACAGTAAATATTGCTCTGTCTATATTATTCATACTTTGGTTCAAATGAACAAACGCGCATTATTAGACAGATTAATATCCTCTATAATCATATTCCACTTATATAAAGCTGTATAACTCAACAGCGAGTTTTCGCACACCATCGCTAATTAATTGAATATATTAAAAAACAGCTGCCGGCAATAAAATATTCAGTGCGCAGAGAGAAACATTTTAAAAGCCATCTCTAAATCATTAACGCGGCATAATGGCCGTCCCGGTAAAATACAACAAAGTGTACAAACAAAGTTTCCCTTTAAGATGTCTTAAAACGTCTTTTGTTCGTTGAGGCAGCGAACAACGTGTAAATTGGCAAGAGTTTGGCGGTGGCTTTCAGAAAATGGCAGATTTTCATTTGCGGTATAATATTCAATACATACATAGCGTCACGCCTGTAATCCGGGAGAAGGTAGGCCAAGAACATGGATCGCGTTTAGCAAAAAGTATGTAAACTTCAATTGTGTGAAAAGTGATGGGCTAGCCATCGCCTGAACAATCACAAACCCTATTAGATTAATTTTACGACACGCTAGGAAATAAATAATATTGTTGGCAGCTTTGTTTTTTGTTACAAATCCCAATGAAATGTGGGACCAAAACAATTTAGGGTAAAATTCCCTGAGACCTACGTGGGACATTTCATTTAATATTTATTTCTTATTTAAAATTTATATTATACTTTATTAAACATACAACATATGTATATTCTGATTTAACTTCCTTAATTTCGGGTATTAAATAAGAAAAAAATGATAAATAACTTTTATCATAAATTTTTTCGTAGCTTTAATAATCAGTTCCTCCTCCTTCCTGTCTGTTAATTTCACCAAAAACGGGAAAATGAGAAAGCAGCGTTAGTGAAATTTTTATGCTAATGTTTATCGAGCTTTTATTACATCAATAAAGAATCATCACAATAAACAAACACGAAAATCGTATTCTCCATTTTACAATGCATCAAATGGTAGCCGCGGCTTAATTTAATAGTTTTTAATTGGTATAATCGCGTCGTAAAACAGATGCCCATCCATAGACAAGCGATGAAGTCTTTTCATATACACGCTCACTAATGATAGGCGTTTTATAGTGCTGACTGCTGAGAGGGTTTCGTTCTTTTCGGCATTAATGTTCATTAGAGTTCTACAGCTACTGAATAATTCGGTCGGTTTCTTTTATTAATGTGCGTCGACAAATTAGCGTGAATGTAAAATTCGAATAAAGCAATATAAACACGTGTTATTTTTTCGGACCGTTGGAACTTCTTTAAGTCCAAGTGATAATTGAGATTATAACTGGACAACTAATGTTTACGCGATAATAAGAATTTTAAATTTAAATAAGCGTAGAATACGGTATTCCCAATCAATTCATTATACGGAGTCACAGTATTTTATTTATGACGTTTTACTGTCGTTTGATTTCACCTTAGTGTTGATTGCCTTTTTTATATAAAGACTAGCAGCGCGCACTGGTTTCACTTCGGTAGGACTAGAATCTATTAATGTGGCGTTCGTAGACAGAGAAAGTTATTTGGATTTAAGACAATCAAAAATCCATTGAGTTATATGTACTACGTACTAGAGAAGTTATTCCAAACAAAAAATGTTCACTACTCTGTGTCCGCGCATGCTCGGGAAACAGTAGTCACGCATGCGCAGTTGATATAAACGCGCGAAAATTGTCACCAATAAATAATTGTTTATTTAGATTGTATTGTTAATCGAGTACATTTTTTTATTTTCGTTTATTTTGCAGATGTGCAATTTTAATATAAATTTATTATTAGCGCCGCTCCGCACTGCATGAATATCGAAGCCACAATAACAGATAAGTATTGAATTACAGGTTACAGGATTGCAGTACAGTTCAGTTGAACACAGTGAGTGTTCGAAATGCCATATTTAGTGCGTAGTACATACTCGTAATATATACCTATCGATGCAAAAATCATTTTAACAATTTTTCGTTATTTTTTTTAAATATCCAAGATTTTCTGTACAACAAACAAGCAAGTAATACAGCCTAGATCCGCCATTCCTAAAACTAGTGCGAACAGACAGACAGACAGACGGACAAAAATATTAAAATTGGTTATTCATGTCTTTATACCATATATTCTCATTATCCTCAGCTCAACATAAGACAAATATTTCGATACAGATAGACACGAAGTTTATATATATATATATATATATATATATATATATATATATATATATTATAATGCTATATATATATATATACATATACATATATATATATATATATATATATATATATATATATATATATATATATATATATATATTATAATGCTATATGACTTAATGTCATTTAAATTCACACGTTGATAACGTGATTTCTGCGAATTAGCGGCAAGCCATAAAGTGTTCGTGATGGAAATTATTGTGTTTCTAATTGAAACATCATTCTCAAGGCGTCGACGTTATTATCAAGACCATTTTAGACACCATGTTTTAGAGTGTGTTTCTTCATGTATTTTGTGTAAATATAAAAACAGCTTTAAGCGCAGATACGATATTTTATCAGCGTATAAAAACTTAAATATCTAAAAGTGCTACCTACAATGAGTTGGCGTATACTGCTTCTAGATTTGCTAGAAAGATCGCCAGAATAGGCTTCAGATTTTGATTTTGATGCACGTATTGCATCAGCATTTACTAAAAGGCGAAGAATTTGCATAGAACGTCATATAAAGCTTAAAAAGGATTGTAGAGAATTTATCATGTTTTTAAACGACCATTTTGTATTTTATCTGCAGGTACAAGGTGGCCCATAAGTCGTTTGAAATGTAAATTTCGAATAAAATACAAAAGGCGCGCGTGAGTGGCGCGTGCGGTGCGGGGGGAGTACCGACGGTTTCTGGGAATTCAGTCGCCATGGAGCGTTTCACCGGTGTGGACCGTGGATTTTGTGTGCGCGAGTTTTATCGAAACAATGATTCGGCTACCATTGCGCGGCGTAAATTTCGAGAATATCAGAATTTACGCAACTTTAAAGATATTCCAAGTGTTCAAACGATTAAGAACTGGGTTATTAAGTTCGAAGAGAGTGGTTCGACGTTGGATAAACAATGGTCAGGTCGACCAAGGACATCACGGACGGAAGAAAACATGGATGTAGTGAAACACTCAATTCGTGAAAATCCTACCCAGTCTACTCGTAAGCGTTCCAGTGCATTAAACTTACCCAGAACATCGTTACAGCGAATTTTAAAGAAAGATTTACATCTTCACCCGTACAAGATTCAGTTAGTACAGGAATTAAAAGATACTGACACTATCCACAGACTAAATTTCGCAAATGAAATGTTGAACCGCTTTACTTCGTTTAATAACGTGTTATTCTCTGATGAGGCTCACTTTCACATCAACGGCCACGTCAATAAGCAAAATTGTCGCTACTGGAGTTGCGAAAATCCAAATCGCAAACATCAAAAGCCCTTACATAGCCCTAAAGTGACAGTTTGGGCGGCTATGTCAGCGCATGGCATTATAGGCCCTTACTTTTTTGAGGACGGCAGAGGCCGCGCGCTTACTGTTACTTCACAACGGTATGTAGCTATGATCCAGGACTTTTTTTACACCAGAGTTGCAGAATTTTCTAGGCTTCAATACGCGGACCTGGTTTCAACAAGATGGAGCAACTGCCCATACCTCTAACGTCGCTATGCCGGTCGTCCGTCAACTTTTCCCTAATAAAGTGATCTCTCGAAGAGGAGATATTCTTTGGCCACCACGTAGTCCAGATCTGACCCAAATGGACTTTTTCTTATGGGGTTATCTTAAGACTAAAGTGTACGAAACCAACCCGCGGACAATTGACGTCCTGAAAGAAAATATACAAAGAGAAATGGCAAACAATACAGAGCTTACTTGCCGCGCAGTGATGGATAATTTTAAACGTCGCTTACAGGAGTGCCGCGATCGTAACGGATTACATTTAGATGATGTAATTTTCAAAAAATAATTCTCATTTTATAAGGATTATGACAAAATAAAAACCTTTTTCATAATGTCATTTGTTTTTTTGACGTGACAACGTCTTATAAATTGGTTTGCCGGGTGACACTTCAAGAAACTGCGTTACGCTCCGCTCACGTTATGCGCTCACAATGAGAGCGAGTGAGAGGCACGCGTCCCTTCCACTCGGGCATGGTTAGCCCGCCTAAGAGCGAGAGAGACAGACATAAAAAGTGTTATATCATACTATACGAATGAATATTCACATTAAAATTATTTTACCACTCAAAGTCGTTGTCACGTAAAACTTTCGCCCGTATACCGACTTTACAGGCAACCAATTTTTTTTTTTAATTTTTTTTTTTTACATTTCAAGGGACTTATGGGCCACCCTGTATAAACCTATGCCGTATTTATATCTCCAGAATAGAAATTTGTATGGACATATAATACTGTCACAATCTTTCGATATATGTTGGTGCCTACTGATACTTAACCATAAAATATAAATTATCTGCTCTGTGTGTTATGTAGTTCTTGGAGTTTCATAGTGCACGATATTGAAAGATATGCGCTCAGATACAGATATAGGTAAGTATTATCGTATCTGCGTAGTGTATGACTCGCTTTAAAAGTAATAGATTGAACAAATAATAAACACTTCACGAAATTGACGTATGATATTAAAAATTACGAGGTACATAAATATTGCTTTTATGACTTTTGTTAATGTTCGACTCATTTTCCTTAATATTATATTAAAGTCCGAAATAATAATGTTTGTAAAATTGAGAGTCCATCATATTATACTGCTTGCTAAGTGATCGTTATTATACTACTAAAATGTCCTCGTCGACGAGTTCGATTCGAGGTTGATTTTATTTGGGTCACAACGTGGGTGGACTGGCATGAATGAAGAAATGTATTTACGAAGAGAAACAGAAACATGTCGCAAAACTGACAGCTTAAGCCCCGCCACATACTACATACGGAATTCCGTTTCGTAATTCCGAACGGGTCGGCCACACACATTCGGAATGCGTTCAGAATTCCGAACGTACGAGGTGTGTTCAAAAAGTATGGTGACTTTATATTTTTATGAAAAACTATTTATTTATTCATCAATATTTATGTTGTCCCCTTCAAAGTAATCCCCCTCAGATATAATACACTTGTGCCAACGCTTTTTTCAATCGTCAAAGCATTTCTGATAATCACTTTCTGGTATAGCCTTCAGCTCTTTCAGCGATGCAGTTTTTATCTCTTCAATCGTTGCAAATCTTCGTCCTTTCATAGGTCTCTTCAGTTTTGGGAACAGGAAAAAGTCACATGGGGCCAAATCCGGTGAATATGGTGGCTGAGGCATGATTGTAGTGTTGTTTTTGGTCAAAAAACCTCTCACAAGCAACGATGAGTGAGCAGGTGCATTATCGTGATGCAAAAACAATCAATTGTTTACCCACAATTCGGGACGTTTCTTACGCTTCTTATGCTTCTCGCAAATGGCGCATAACTTCAAGGTAATACTCCTTATTGACCGTACGACCTTGTGGCAAGAACTCATGATGCACCACACACCTACAGTCGAAGAAAACTGTAAGCAAAACCTTCACATTTGATCGAACTTGGCGTGCTTTTTTTGGTCTTGGTGATTCAGTGTGCTTCCACTGGGACGATTGAGTCTTAGTTTCGACGTCATAACCGTATACCCATGTTTCGTCACCCGTTATGACCCTTTTGAGCAAATCTGGGTCGTTGTTGACATCATCCAATAGCTCTTGAGCGATTGTCATGCGACGGTTCTTTTGGTCGAAATTGAGCAATTTTGGAACAAATTTCGCTGACACACGTTTCATGCCCAAAATATCCGAAAAAATTTCATGGCAAGAGCCAACCGATATGCCAACATCCTCCGCAACTTCTCTGATAGTGACTCGACGATTTTCCAAAACAATTTTCTTCACTATTTCAATGTTTTCATCGGTTGTTGACGTGCTGGGGCGTCCAGAGCGAGGTTCGTCATTGGCATCTTCTCGGCCATCTTGAAAGAGCTTGTACCACGTATAAACGTTTTTTTTTTACTAAGAGTAGACTCACCGTATGCCACTGTCAACATTTCAAGTGTTTTGGAGCACGTAATTCCATTTTTTACACAAAATTTGATGCAAATTCTTTGATCCATTTTTTTTGATAGAAGAAAATCGCCGAGCACACCAAAGTACGTCTGACCTTTGTAACTGTCAAAAATAAACTAAACATGCTATACACTTCAAACTTGAAACATATGCTCAGAACATGTGTACCAACGCAACAAAATACAAAAATCGAAAATCGAATGTGCGTTGCCTGCGAAATTCAAAAAGTCACCTTACTTTTTGAACACACCTCGTATGTTGTTAGATCGGCCGCATACATTAGATATCCCGTTTTGCCAGCAAAATTTCGAACGGAAAACTACTGTACGTGTGTGACGGGTCCTTGATTTTATATGGACTTGCTGCGTTCGGAATTCCGAACGTATGTTGTTAGATCGGCCACATACATTAGGAATCCCGTTTTGTCCGCAAAATGTCAAACGGAAAACTACTGTATGTACGTGTGTAAAGGGTCCTTGATTTTATATGGCTATGTATCCGGCCTAAACACGATCACAATACTACAAACAGCAAACTACACTCTGGGTCAATGAGTGACTTATAAACCTCTTCTCTTTGGTTAGATCAAGAAATATATAAGAGTAGGTACTGAATAGTGATCAACGAATACTACTTTTACGTATACGAATATCAAATCCAATATTGGGCGAATACGAATACGAATATGAATATCTTGCCATGCTAATGAAAAACCAATATATTTGATGATTTTATATTGTTCTAAAAATTAAATTTCACGACAGGCAAATTATTATTTAAAAAACCTAAAATTTGTAGATTATTTTGGTTTTAGGCGATTTCTTTTTTCAGTCTGAATATTCCCAGCCGTTGAAAAAAGCCTTTCCGAGGCGAGTGTACATGGTTCCAGTGAAAAATATTTTGAGGCGAGTTTTTTCAGCCTTGGAAAATGGACCTATTCTCGCCAAATAAAAGGCCAATGGATCAGAGGCAAGATTTAAGACTTCGTATTGTTGGGATTGCTTGAGATAATGTTGTTGAATCTTTGCTTAGCTCTTTAGTAGCTTCTTCAAAATCGGCCAGAATGTCAATAATTTGGCTCATAAGAGCCTATTACCTTGCTGTGATTTCATTACGACAATTTGGTAGAGATGGTAAAACATCTTGAATCGCTATGCGTTGTTCATGTAATCTCTTGAACATCTGATATGTTGAGTCCCATCTAGTTTCAACATCTTGAAACAAAACATGTTTCGGTATATTGTTAGCTTGTTGAAAATCTTTCGATTAATGGAGTGTTAAAATCAGTAATAACTCCACTGCCCTTGTGTAGCCGTCGTTGTGGCTTAGGGCCAATGCACACGTCTATTTTTTACGCGCCCACGACGCGCCTTTTCAGTCTGTCAGTAATTAGAGTTAGGTACGTAAAAAAAATATTAGTTTTTAAATATTCGTAATTAGTATTCGCCGAATACGAATATTCGATAAATATCTACTATTCGGCGAATACGAATATTCATATTCGTATTCGTTGTATCACTAGTACTGAATAATAATTTAAGAGTTTATTAAAAGCTTTTATTTATATAACTTGCAATGTTTGAATATTTATAAGGATCGAATTTTGCAACTGGATTTTTAAGTAGTTATCCTCAACCGACTGAGCTGAAATTTTGCATAAATATTTAGTTTGGATGACAATGTATGATTAACTAAGTGATGCCATTCTAAATCCAATAGGGCGGTGCGCCCAAGATGGCGGAATGCTTATTTTAATATCAACTACGAAAAGTGAATGCTAATGAATTAAATAATAACGAGATAAACTCACCTTAATAGTAGATTCTGGCAGTTGCAGCTGAGCAGCGAGCTCACACCTTCGTGGCCTTGAAACATAGTTCTCCTTCATAAACTCCTTCTCAAGACGCGCGAGTTGCTCCCTCGTGAAAGCAGTGCGGTACCTCCTGTTAGATTAAACAATATGGTTCAGCACGGCATTGACGTTTATTCGTCATATAACAACATTTTATTGTTTTATTGCTAGTGTCGAATTTGAACCGTGGTTTAAGAATAGTGCTTCGTACTAAAGAAGTCCCTTCGCCGCGGCGTCACGCAGTCTTCGAAGTTTGACATTTCGCTGTCATGTTAGTTCGCAATTTCTGCGGGACTTCTTTCGTAAAACGGATTCCACGTTTAAATCTGAGACCAATTAGGGAAACAAAAGAAACCATGCCGCAGGAACACATCATTTATGCATTTACATTTGAAATGGATTGAACAAAGATGTTTTATAGGTGCAGATACCGTGTTGCTAACACATCGCACCGTTCACAGTGACGCCAGTCTTTGATTCATGTGTGCGTGAGTACCACGTGACGCGCATATCTTACGTACCATGCCTGCATTAGTGTGCGTGACTTCGATAATAATAGTGCGAATCGTATGCCCAAAAATTTGGGAGATTTTACATTTCATTCATATTGACATACCTCAGTGTGTGCGAGGCGTGTGCATTTGTAATAATGTAACAGTTAAAAATAAATAAAAAATCACAGTAGATATTTATGTATCTAACATATGTTGAACTAATCTATTATTATTGAATATATATAGAGTACTACACTTTCGTACCTTAGAATCCAAAATATTGTCGCTTTTTACGAAGACATTAATTATTTTTTAATCTTAAGTAAAATAACAAACAAAAGTAAGTTTGGTTAACTGTAACCGTAAAAGTTAACTTCGGACAAGAGATAGCAAATGTTTTTTTTTAAATTCATATATCGATCCAGTTTCATGACTAGATCAAGTAACCGGTTAAACAACCGGTTCACAACGGTTGCGTATCGGCTGCTTTGGATAAATATCCTTTGTCAACAGTTGCTTTACATCTATTAATGACATTAAAATAGGGAAAAAACATTTCATACGGTGGGCAACACTCGAATATTATTGCGCAGTATTATTACTTGCATTGACATTCAGCTTTCGTATTATTTTATCAAGAAATACACCAGAAAATTGTATATTTACTTATGAAAGGTGATGTTCTTATCCTTATCTTTTTTCCAAGAGTAATTTTTACATGATTTCACAGCACAAACAGTCATTTTGTGAAATTTAAAACACTGGTGCGTGATGTACGTTCGCAGTGAACGTCGCTGGCGTAATGGCGGAACGATCGAACGAATACGCCAATATTGGCGCCTTTTAAATGGAAGCGTTTTAGGCGCACGTACACGGTATCTGTACCTATAAAACATCTTTGGGATTGAATTTGAATTTCGTATTTAAGGGTGAGTATATATATACACTGTGACCTTTATAAAGTGTGACGTCAATTCAGTATACAGTGAAGCTGTTCAATTTTAGTTTGATGTACCGGTTACTGTTTAAAACGGAACGCAGTCCAGTATAATTTCATCCCTATTTTTGACACTGTTTTCAAATGAAAATATTTATGATGTAGGCGTTAGGTAGACACGTTTTTTGTTCAACAGGAAAAAATATTATTTGAATGTTGTTTTTAAAACTTTATGTCGATCGAATAACAATATTAATTAATAATAATAATAATAACAATAATTCGAAGGGGCTGTTAAATCTCAAGCTGTTATGTTTTTTGATCACGTGATGAAAATACTGAGAGCACCTTACCTCATTACCTCGAAAGCGCCGGTGCTCACAATACAAAAATGTCGGCGATTTATGACGTCATATATTTCCCTAGGGTACTGCCGCAGTATACTGGCAGTCCATAACGGAGCGAATTTTTCACTAGTACTCGTGCATTGAGCAGTGCCCGCAGTGTATATCGGAACACACCCTAAATGTTTTCCTATTTAACCATTTTGCACGTCTAACTAACCTTATATTGGGATCAGGTGCCGTATTGGAGTTTGTAATTTGTTCAGACTGCGGGCTGAGTGATTCTGTGAACAAAAAAAATAAATCCATTAGACGGTGTAATCCACTGTTCGCTTACCATCGATCTGATTAAGTACCACAATCTTTGAACTTATTTGAAAATAGTGCATGAAGCAACTTTCTATGTGTTGAAATCCTCAGATTTGTGGTATATTACGTTTATCGTACAAGAGCTACTTTTAGGAGCAAAGAGTTACAATAACCTAAAACAAAATAATTTCAAAACTATATAACTTTTTGTGTGTTTTGTCAGCTTCCTGTTTTTGGTCGCCTGCTCTTCAAAATAACGCAGACTGTTAATGAAAACAGATTTAACGCATTGTACATAGTATGTATAGCTAACATATAGGTACTAAATAATTGGAGATTTTTAAACATCGATCACTTGTTAATTAACGATCGCATAATCTATGTATTCACCTGTTATTATTTATTAAAAAAAAACTTAAAATACCTACAGGGCTTTTCTCACGATAAAAATTACTTGCGCTGTTTCTTAATAATGTTTTTCAGATAGTCAAACGATATTAAATTTCAAAATTAATTTTAGATACCTCTTAATACATGTCCAAGAAATATCGCTTATCTCCAAAGAACTGTTCAGTTAAAGAGTTATAAGTATGTATGCTCTTAAAGCGGTAGCTTTTCGATTTAAGCACCCGTTTATCTCCATTACCGCTTGTCTAGACATTAGCTACTTATACTTAAAAATAAAGAAAGCCGCTTTTGAAGAAGGTATTAAATTAGGCCAAATCTTAAAACGATTATTATAAGTATAAATAATTTTACTTTGTTTTATTCTGGTATACTATACAACTTTCCTTACTGAAATAATCAACAACTAACAAATATGATCAAATACTGAAATGAAATCTGTCAACACCGAATTTAGACAGACCGAGTTTTTGGCCAATACATTGTTTCTCTAGCTTTTAATTTCATTTTCGCTGCATCTAGGTGTCCTATATGTGCCTATAGTTTTCCTTATTTATATAGGAAATTTAATGAACAGAAATTTGTTATCGTGTAGTGACGCATAAAAGTATTTTTTATCTACATACAAAAGAGACGTAGGCACATAATTTTCTGAACGTTTAGGTAGGTAAATCTAATGTAATTTCTAAAGGAACCAATAAAAAAGCTATGGTGTTTTCCCTCCACTTTCATCGTGTAATATGTCACCTTTTCGTAGCCAAATCATAAACGGTTACAAAGTTTTAGAAACACAAGAGAGACTAATTGCGCGTTGAGTTTTAGATTGACTTGTCGTAAAACGGTATAACCCGGCGCGTTCGTTCGGGAACCGACGGTCCGCAGGTGCTAATTGTCCGCGCCCAGCGTTTCAAAAGGAGTACATTAACACAAAACAAACACAAATAAGCTATTGTCTAATTAAATATTTTCCCATGCGGCGTGTTCATGAACCTTATTTTCTTCAGCCATTTTAGCTTTCGACACAAAGGAACCGAAACGCTCAGCCAATCGCCGACTTAACTTATTCCGGTGCGAGTCGATTTTAAAACAATAATAAAAACGATAATGATAAATCGATGCCTCTAAAGTCTATCATCAATTTAATTATTATTACTACATTAGAGGGTAGAGTCGCCGGCGGCGTCATCCACTACCATGGGATAGTGGGGAATCATCCTATGGGTGTCGTAAGAGGTGACAGTGGGAAACAAAATAAGAGATAATCAACAGCATTTTTTTAATAACTACTCGTAATACGAGGGCGGCACTGAAAATTTCGGGAATCAAGGAAGTGACACAACATTACTATTTAAAAACGTATTTATTGCTTTTCGAAGTGTTCTCCGCGAAATTTGACACATTTTTCCAAACGATGAAACCAATCATTGAAGCAACCATTCCATTCGGAAGTTGGGGTCTCCAAAATGGCCGTTTTGTAGGCGTCCACAGTTTCTTTAGGTGATGAAAATCTCTGTCCATGCAATTTATTCTTTATTTTAGGGAAAGTATAGAAACCATTAGGGCTTAGGTCGGGGCTGTACGGTGGATGGTCTAATAATTCTATGTTTTCTTGTTCTAAAAACTCTTTTGTTCTGTGTGCGGTGTGAGAACTCGCATTGTCGTGATGGAGGATGATGCGGCGATTGCAGTTCTCTTTACGGATTTCAGAAACGACCTGAGGCAAACAAATGCTAGCATACCATTCTGCATTAACCGTTCTTTGTCCCTCAAGAGGAATAGTCGTAACATGGCCGGTTTTGGAGACAAACGTGGCCACCATTTTTTTTGCAACACTCCGTGAACGAACAATTTTTGTTGGCTTTAACTCATTTTCGAACACCCAAACTCGTGACTGGTTTTCTGTTTCGAGTTCATACGCATATACCCAGGATTAGTCACCTGATACGATGTTGTATACAGCATTTGAGGATCCTGCGTGGAATCTTTCTAGAGTTCTGACGCACCAAGTAACGCGAGCCGCTTTTTGCTCTTCACAGAGCGAACGCGGTATCCATCGGGAAAACAACTTTTATACACCTAATTGTTCATGCAAGCTTATTTGTATTTGACTCATGCCAATGTCTAAAGTTGCCTGAATTTTGCGGTATGTCACATGTCGATCTTCTTTAATCAGCTTACGCACAGCATCAACGTTTTCTTGGGTGACTGCAGTTTTGGACGACCTTGACGGGGATCATCACTGAGCTTGACACGTCTACGTTGAAATTCAACAAACTAGCGATAAATTGTGGTTTTGGATGGGGCTTTATTACCAAACGCAGAAATCATCCGGTCAACACACTGTTTTTGTATTAAACCACTTCGAAAGTCATAATAAATCATCGCTCTTGAATTTTCTCGAGTCAATTCCATTGTCTCAACGACTAAAAAAGTTTGACAAAACCTTGTGACAAGACCGAGAATCTTTTTTTAAATAAATAAATGGTATTCGATTTTTAAAACCAAGGAGTTTTCAATTAAAAAGATTTTAATATGACAGGAACAGTGGAAATATTCCATTCCCGATACTTTTAGTGCAGCCCAGTATGTATATCCCCACCCCCCTCCCTCATGAGATAGTGGCCTTTGATAGTATATCCTATCCTATACTATTAAACGAGCAATTCTTGTATATATGTATATATATATATAATCGGGATCTCGGAAACGGCTCCAACGATTTTCATAAAATTTAGTGTCCAGGGAGTTTCGGGGATAATAAATCGATCTAGCTAAGATTTATTTTTAGAAAATGTCTTTTTGTCCGTGTTTTTAGGCAATTAAAAACTGCTACAATATAGTTAGAATAAGAAGGTAAATTTTGACAGTTTGGTAATGATTATAAATAGCTTATTGGTATAATGGGCGGTCACAAAATCGTAAAACCCCGGTTCGAGCCCAGACCGACCGACCGACTTTTTTATTTTTTTTTTTCAAGTTTCTTTCTTTTTTGAGAAAATATATTTTTTTCGAGCCCTTTTTTTAGTATTTTTTAAAAACACGAAAATTTAAATAAAAATAATTGCACTCATGATTTTTTATTCAAATAACCAGTTCAGTTTTGTCTGTTATGTCGCTAAGATCAAAAAATATTATTTATAATTCATCAGTATGTAATTTGTATCTAAATATAATTTCCAAAACACACGAATTAAAAAAATCGAGCGAAAAATACCGAGCAAAGCTCGGTCAACCGGGTACTATCCTATACTATTAAACGAGCAATTCTTGTATATATGTATATATATATATATAATCGGGATCTCGGAAACGGCTCCAACGATTTTCATAAAATTTTGTGTGCAGGGAGTTTCGGGGGCAATAAATCGATCTAGCTAGGATTTATTTTTAGAAAATGTCTTTTTGTCCGTGTTTTTAGGCAATGAAAAACTGCTATAATATCGTTAGAATAAGAAGGTAAATTTTGACGGCTTATTAATGATTACAAATAGCTTAATGGTATATTGGGCGGTCGCAAAATCGTAATACCATGGTTCGAGCCCAGACCGACCGACCGACTTTTTTTAAATTTTTTTTCAAGTTCTTTTTTGAGAAAATCTATTTTTTCGAGCCCTTTTTTTAGTATTTTTTAAACACACGAAAATTTAAATTAAACTAATTGCACTCATGATTTTTTAAGCACTCATGATTTTTTAATCAAATAACCAGTTCAGTTTTTTCTATTATGTCGCTACGATCAAAAAAATATTATTCGTATTTCATCAGTATGTAATTTGTATCTAAATATTATTTCCAAAAGACACGAATCAAAAAAAAACCGAGCGAAAATTACCGAGCAAAGCTCGGTCAACCGGGTACTATACCTAACGACAAATGCCCTGTCATCTAAATATCAATGAAAAGTATATGTATTATATTATATATTATATAATTTCTATAATATTCAATAAAATTATTCCGCATATATGTTGTTTTAAGATAAATTAATTAATCAATGTTGATCAATCCATAAAAAAAATTAAACAATGACGTCTATCAAAAGAGTAGGTACGTACCTACCTACAGTAATTCTAAATATTGCACAAAACTATAATACGTTAAAGACTTTCTAGACTTTTAAAATCACATGAAGGTGACGTGTTTATTTATGTCTTTGTACGTTCCGCTATCACCCGTAACTTATTGAACCCAAAAAACGGTAGCACCAAAACGTCGACTTTACAAATCTGATTAGTCGCTGAAGTGGTTTTAAATTTAAAAAGGGCGAAGCAAACGCGGCCGCTATTGACACAGTCCATTAAAAACAATATTGAACGCTTTCAACTCACGTCTTTTGTCTATGGCTTTAATGGCGGCATGATTAAGACCTAAGGGCAAGGAGTAAAGCAGTCAAGACGTAGTAAGTTCGACATTTTATTTCCGATTAACTTGTGCCTTATTGACCAACTTTTACTACCATGAACAATATTTTACTTTGAGCAAAAAATCTGTTGTATTATATAACATTTAAATGTGTAGAATAACTACTCTGTAAGTATGTATTCAAGTAAATCTTGTTTTGTTTGTCCTGCCTCAAGCAGAGTCCATTTTCGACTCATTTTGTAAAAATTCCGGCGTTAACATCATTTTACTGATAAAATCCATTGGATTGCATATAACATTGAAGTACGCCAATCAGTGGGTGTTACGCGAATACAGCCTTTGAATATGTACATATGTATTTAAGTAATATACAACTATATAGTAGCAGTATATACGTGGTAGAGCCACGCTGCAGTTATATTATAGTTGTAGAACGATTGGGGAAGGACCACGCTCTCACAGAATACCAACGTAAAATAGCAGCTCAATGCTGCTGTTTTTCGTATGGTGAGTGTAGAAAACCGGAGACCCTGTTTACTGGAAACGGGGTATTCCATCTTAGTCCTCACGGGTGACGACACATCTGCATTTTGATTCTTAATCGAGGATAAACGTAGATGTCTATGGGCCACAGCATCCACTTACCATCCCGTGGACTATGTACTCGTTTGTCATCTTATTCTATATAATAAAAAAATTACTTGAAGAACAGTGTTTAAAGTGAATGATATTTAAAGTGAATCAAATATTCGATAGAAACCCATGTATAACAAAATATGATGAAACCTACAGTGAAATTATCAAATCACAAGCACTAATAAAATATAATTAAAGATACATGTAAATTGCACGGATACGCATACAACGAATAAGTGAATATTTTTTGTTCGTTTACGACTGGCGTCTCATCCACTTGAACGTTTCCCATGCTGGGTGGCGACAGAACACTCAAAAACCAATTTGCAATAGTCTAGCCGGGGCTTCCTTTCATTCAGAAGCTTGTTAACAGACTTTTTCAAAACATTACGTTCATTCTTCACCGCTTAACAGATCACCAGCTGCGTTGGCGTGTGTCTGATTCTTAAAAAAAAAAAAAAAAAAAAAAAAACAAGGAAATGTCATAGACAACAAGATTTAAAAAGCTTCCGTCTAAAAGACTTCCGACTCATAACTTGCATTTATTAATGGCGACGTGAAATACGTTTCCATTAAGTTGAGCTTATCTTCCTTCATTATAAAAGTTAATTTACCAAATTAGTATTTATATTACTTTAGTGTTGTTTTTCATCAACTAGCCAGAATCCGAAAAACAAAACTGTTTTCTCGTAAACTTGATATGGAATATCTTTGTAATTGTGTATCGTAACCAGACGTCATTAATTGATATACATAATATATATTTCACTTAAGAGGGTAAAAGGTCTGCGCGGGAATTGAAAAATAGGTATTTGAAGAAACTATTGCCGTCCCTCTCCTCTGGTCTCCACCCGAAGAGTGCGATAGGGACAACTGCAGCTCAAAACGATTTTACCTACAAAAACCATGACCGATCGTCGTTTTGTATTCCCCTGTTTCCTCCTCGAAAACTAAGCCAATTAAATTATTTTTGGTATCAAAAATTAAAGGAAGAATAGATCTATGCTTCTATCATTTGCTTTTATCTTAAAAACTTTTCAAATTTCTTTGGTAGTCAGCTGATTACGGAGGTAAAAACGGGGCATTTTTTTAGGTTTTTGGAAAGTCATATTTATTTTTGTAATAATATTTTGAAAAAAAAAATTATAAACAAAAACCATTACTCTAGAGGTATTATCCAGGAAGAAAATAGGGGAATACATTTGTATGGAAAAATGCAGCCCGTCTACCCTCTTAAGGTTATTGTTTCAATCACAAATACGTAGCACTTATAGGTACCTATATTTCAGAAATCATTTCGAAACGTTTCGTCGGGCGTAGCCTTTGTTTCAAAACGCGTGATAATTTTAAAAACAAACAGTGCTCGAAATATAGTAATAAACTCAAAACGAGTAAAGATGGTGACACAATTGTGACGAAAACATGAATCGACAAAGTACCTATCTGAAAAATTTATAGTACTTTTTAAATACTTTACAATATCATCACCATCATTTTTATCTTTATCATTATAGCCCTCCGTTAGTCCACTACTCATCATAGGCCTCCCCAAAAAACAGTTTTTTGAAAATGGGCCACATTAGAAGTACCCTTAACCGACGAGCACAGATGCGTAGATATATGGATGTAAAGGAGGCGAAAGAGGTATGTCAGGATCGAGCCAAATGGAATTCCGTAGTCTCTGCCTACCCCTCTGGGTGACAGGCGTGAGTGTTTACGTTTATGTTTAAAAAAATACACGAAATATAATTTTACCATACCATTATCTCGTATTTATACGTAAAATATCTTGGTATACCTATAAACATATTATATTTACTTTTATTTTGGCTAGCAAAATTAACGGCTTGACAATTGATCCATAAAAATTTCGTGATCTTACTATTCTAAAATCAAGAAACACCTTTAAATCACGAGAGGTTTTGAAAACAATCGATGATACATTATTGAAACGTTATGAAACCACGACGTGTTTCACTTTTTAACACATGTTTCCCAATGCCCACCTAAATCATTTACTAATGAGTGATACTGCGTTGTTTCCGTAGATGAGAACTTAGAACTTTGCACACGTGATAAGTGGCAACAAATAAGCTTCTCTATTATGAGAACATAACAAGGTAATATATCACTAATGTGTTATGGTATACAAATTTTGTTTTTATTTTTTTCAAACGAAACCTTAAATTAATAATTAAGTTATAATACATGTACCTAACATGTATATAATTATTTACTTGTCGAAATATTAAAATATTTCGTAAGCGCTCCTTTTGGCTTTTTAATTAGGTGGCAAAAAGCCCCCCGTTAAACCTACAACGAAGAAATTATTTAATAGGTACTTTTGACTGGTAATTCGTAAAGCACAATCTTTCTAATTTTTTATAGCATTAGGTGACAAACGAGCACGCAGTCCACATGTAGTAAGTAAATACTGTGACCCATAGATATCCACATATTATGTATATCCTCAATTAAGAATCAAAATGCAAATGCGTTGTCACCCCTGAGCCCTGAGGACTAAGATGGAATGCCTCGATTCTAGTAAAATGGGTCTCCGGTTCTCTACACACCCATACGAAACACAGTAGCATTAAGTTGCTATTTTACGTTGGTATTCTGTGAGAGTGTGGTCCCTCCCCGGTCGAGCCGACCCATTCATGCTACAACTATTATAATATAGCTGCAGCATGACTCTACCACGTGAAAATGTAAGTTCTTATTGGTTAAAACTTTAGGATCACTGATATCATATCAGTGATCCTAAAGTTTTAATGAATAAGTTATTAAAAACATACGATAAGATCATATGAACTCATTTAATTTAGTACATCTCATCTAATTATAGTCGTAGTTAGCGTGCATAAACCTAGGGAACATTTGCAGTTGAAAGCAGTTAAACGGTTAATTAATGCTGACTGCGCTTAATTTGCAACAGACCGAATGGCCCTTGTAATAGGTGGAAACCGATCGCTATCCATTAACCATTGGAATTATCGAGAATTGGTATTGCCACCCTCATGCGAGCCGCAGGCGGTCCGCCACGCGTTCGTAATTGTGTCCTGAACGCTCCCTAGATGTTCATTGTATTTGCCACTGGCCGGTGATCGTTTTGCCGATAACCAATTATATATCTATTATTTTTATTGTATTTCTATAGTAATTTTATAACAACCCGTTACCATGTTCAGAATATTATTCTTATCTAAGATTTATGACTGATTCCTCTGGCAAAGGTCAAATTATTCTACGAGTATGTTAATTCATACTTTTTTTATTGGTCAAGTACAAATGTAAGCAGCGTGTATTTTAAAGATAATCTTACATTTTCCACCATATCCATGACAAATTCCACAACTTATATTATTAAAAGACAATATGTATTTATTAATTAGTTGTTGAATATTTATACTATTGTTAAAGTTTTATATTTACCGGCACCAGCCGCCATATTTTCACTTCTTATAATTAATATACTGACCACTCATAATTTAACATACATTCAGTATCTACAAAAGATACTACAAATTATATCAACGACACTAATACTTTTTTCTTAAAACTAACGTGTGCGAAGTGAAAAATCAGGCAATGACACTACATCTCGAAGGAATTAAAGCAATTAACACGGTCGCGAGCAAAACATTTGCCGAACAATTATCCAATACAAAGCCAATTATACGGTGTCATCCCTCGGCACGTTCCCCTAAACCAATTTTCATAATAAAATCCGTATCTACTAGTCGGCAACGATCTAATGAAGATAAATATCTCAGTGGGGAGTTCGCTGCAATAAAAACAAAATCAGTTTAAGCCCAATTGACAAGACACACTACCTATTACAATCTCGACCCCTCAATTGTGATACGTACAATTAAAAATGGCGAGAAGCCGTCAAATTTAGACGTGCAATCCACCCACGCTTCGGCATTAGTCCTTTTCTAAAGCATCAATGGATTTAATTTACGCACAATTGATCTTTGTAGACCTATTATCAGTAAATATATGTATGAGGTTAAATACAACAGCTGTTGCAACGGATTGACTTTATTCTGCGGTGATTTATTGAGTAATGTGTTACTTTTTGAACAATGTAATTAATTTAAACGTTTAAAAAAGGATACGAACAGTTTTGTTTAAAGAACATAATGGATTTTTAATGAATTTATTTATTTTACTCCTCCGATTTTTAATAGGTTTTTTATAGTATAAAGTTTAGGGTGACAAACGAGCACACAGTTCACCTCCTGGCATGTGTATGCTGTGGATCATAGACCTCTCCATTTATCCTACACTAAGAATCAAAATGCTTTGCCACTCCTGAGAATTAAGATGAAATGCTTCGTTTCCAGTAAAACCGGGTCTCTACACTCATTACAGCAGCGTTAAGCTGCTGTTTTACGCTGTTAGCGTGGTCCTTTGTGTGACAACCATAGGCAGCTGGTTGTAGCTGGTAATATCTGCAGCATAGCTCTACCACGTATATAGTACCGGCAACCAAAATTAACCTCTACTACTCTGCCTTAGCCGAAATGTTGTCGTCCTGGTGGCTTTTAACAAAATTTAATATAGAAAGAAAAAAGTTATCAAATATCTACATATTACGAATATAATATTATAGTGTAATGGGAATTAGCTCAAAATATAAAAGGCGTTTGATACATAGAGCCACGATACATCAAATTTTTTGCTGTATTCACGCCCGCACACATGATAAAAGCGTAAAATTGGACCATATTGCTGTTGTGGTTCATATGGTGAGGAATGAAGATTGAAGATCCGTTTTACTAGCAAAAAGGCATTCCATCTTAGTCCTCCAGGGTGACAACGTATCTGCATTTTGACTCTTGTAAATCATAAGATTTTTCTCGCGTTTCCCTCAATCGCCTTTTACGAAACCCACGGGACGCAATGGAGTGATGGAATCTCACGCTGACACCACACGTCAGTACTGTCATTATAAATGTCATGTATGGATGCATCTCTTATAGGATCGAACGTATCTCTTATAACCTACCTATATTCCTTCTATGTTTATAACATGCATATATCTCTACATTAAACAATCATTCTATTTGTTGTTATGAATCTATGTTAGGTAAGTATTATTTATTGTTTTCGTTCGTTATATTATTTTGCCCTTAAAAAAATTACACATGCTGAATGTCATTTAAAATATAATTTCATATTATGTACTTCACCTATTCTTTAAATCTATCTGTAGTACGTAAGTGTAATATGGTCTTACGTTTAATATAGTCTCTTTCTTACAACTTAAAACTACAGCTTTATTTGCATGGGTGGCTCTGTGATACGACAGCTCTTCATCAGGCAAGCAAATAAAGAGTCAAAAGGGCGCTGCTTTATTGACGCCATTTTGACAGTTGACGTTACCTATTAGTAAATATTTTAGTCGATTTTAATATTGTGTAGTGTAGTTAGTTTTTTTAATTGATTTTTCGAAGTGTTCCTAATTATTGTCCAAGCTTGTTTGTTCTTTTTTTCTTAAAATATTAGTTATAGTTTACGACTTTGTTTTTTTTTCTCTATCCTCCTCGTAGTTTTGGTTTTATAGGGCGGCAAAGTTTAAGGTGACCATATCACATTACCCTCACGTACCTTATAACTTATAAGTTTACAATTAATCCCTTTGGTATAACACACTATTAAAGATTTGACGTTTACTTTATCACCTTTTTTATAGGATAGAGTGACAAACGAGCGCACAGTCCACCTCATGGTAAGTGGTTAATGTGGCCCATAAACATCTACATCGATCCTCGATTACGAATCAAAATGCAGATGCGTTTTCGCCCGTGAGGACTAAGATGGAATGCCTCGTTTCCAGTAAAAAGGGTTTCCGGTTCTCTACACTCATCATAAGATACGCAGCAGCATTAAGCTGCTATTTTAAGCTGGTATTCAACCTACATTAAAAATCCATTCGCGGACATAAAATCTTCTTCAAAATACTAGTTAGCCTATTGCTGATTTTATTGGCTTGTAAATAGATTTACCTACCTAACGGGACCTTCGGACGGACGCATTAACCCGCCATAAAATATCATCCACTCCGAGAACCCAAGTCCAACAAACGAAACAGCCACAAGGCCGGACATTTTGATTTTAGCAACAACGCGCCGGCACAACTCAAAGCGGTTGTAAAAATCTCATAATTGCTTTAGTGTTATGACAAATAACTCATCATCAACTCGAAAACATCGGACCTACGTTCATAACTCTTATGTGTTTACCATAAAGCTCAAAATTTAATGAACCATCAATAAGTTTACGGCAATATTACTATAACATTACCTGCGGAGACCTCAGTTTGTTTACAATTCATTTTATAAGGTTATATTGTTGCTTGGCGGCATTTTTGATGGTACCCTAAAATATTGAAATGGTTACTAAATAATCGTTTTTCAAATGGACCTTTGCTTTATTTTATTTTTAAAAATCCCGTTAGTGAACTGTCTTTAGTACATTCATAAAACTAATACTAATTTTTACTACTTTTTATTTAGTTCTCTTACCCAAAGGATAACAAATTACACAGTAATTGGTTCCCAAAAATTGATGAAGATATTTTTTATTCATTTTGAATTATCTCAGATAATATTGTCCAAAATTATTGAGGTACATACTATTTAATAAGGTACGTGCTTTGCCGCTCTATAAAATCAAAACTAGTCGGAGGACAGAGACAAAAATTCAGTCGTATATTACAACTAATATATTAGGTTATTATAATATTAAGGAATTCATGGATGATAACAACCCCTGGGAAGGGTGATCGCTACCAAGCTATTTCTAATTTGTCTTGTGTTGTTAATTGTAGACATGATTGTAAGCTATTATTTGAAAAAAAAAAGTAGTCCCGCTGGGTTTCTTGCTGGTTCTTCCCAGGACAGAGGTTTTTTTGCGAACCAGTGCTAAATGAAAAAAGTGACTTTCAATAAGTATTGTTATAATCTACATTGAATAAAAAAGTTTCTGTTTCTGTATTAGTAAAAAAATAGCAAATAAGCCTTGGAAATAATTAGGGACCCTTCGAAAAATAAACTTAAAAATAACTAACTTCATTACACAATATTAAAATCAGCTAATATATTAACTATAATGTCAACTGTCAAAATGGCATCATAAAGCACTGCGCCCGTTAATTGTGGCCCTTTATTATTAGATTGACTGATGAAGAGTTATCGTATCAAAAAGCCATTTATGCAAACAAGGCTGTAGTTTTTGAGTTATACGAAAGTGACCATACTGACTGGACGACCATATTAGGTACCCTCATGTACTTTATAAATATTTCGCTAATCAGATTGCCACTGTTTGGCTACACAAACGAAACGGGACATAAATGAAGAATAAAAAAGTCGCCATTTATTACGGATTTTCCTGAAATTTCAACTCGACCTAAAAGTTACAGCCTATATAAGTCCCACTTCTGGGCACAGGCCTCCCCTCATTTCCTCTCAGGGTTTTAGGGCAAGGAAGTATCCTCCGCCGCGCTGCCCCAATGCGTGTTGGCGAACTATTCAGATAGAACTATTTCTTAGACATGCAGGTTTCCTCGCAATGTTTTCTTTCCACAGCGTGTACGTGGTAGCTCAAGGGCTTAGCCAGTCCACCAACATGCATTGGAGTAGCGTGACGTATACCTACTTGCCCTAAAACCCTCTCAGTACTTAATGAGGGGAGGCCTGTGCCCAGCAGTGGGTTGTTACTGTTCAGTGAGAGTGTGGTCATTCCGTCGAGCCGGGTGATGCAACCACAGCGTTCGCCGTTTGTAGGAAAGATCAATATCTTACTGCAGTCTGTTACAGTCTAATAAAAGAGAAAGAATAAGCTCCAAGAAGTCTTCTTGGAGCACAGCTCTCAGTGTGATTCTCTTTGCGAAAGCAAGGAGAAACCCTCAAGAAGATTTCTTGGAGCTTTCTCCTGGTTTTCGCAATTTTTCTTTACCCATAATTAATGATGGCTTAACTTGTTGAAATAAGCTTCACCATACGATTTTCAACAACTTAACATTAAAGTATTTTACTACTTGCATTAAAATTGTAAACGTTACGAACGTAAATTTACTCATATATAAAACCACTAGCTGACCAGGTAGAATATATTCTGCCCTTTCCCACGACCCCTTGTGCTTTGAAAAATCTTTAAATTCGCAATTAATAATAATAATTTTATTTTAGATACAAGCTCCATACTTTGTTAATAAATTAATTATTATGTCTAATTAATTAAAACTATTGAGGGTCACTTATCTGTATACCTAAATACTATCCTATAATCGATCCTATCTCTCAAGTTGGGGAAAGCAATACACATTTACAAAAGTTTATTATCGGTTGAGTGGTTTCGGAGTTCATCGCGGACAATGCGACATGTATTTTTTATATATAAAGATATAATAAGTAATTAAACTAACCTTTACTCTTTGGCGACGACGGCGGTGTATTCTGCATGCTAATATCACTGTAAATGTTATGAGTTTTGGTGATCAAATCTACTGACAACGGTTCGCGTATCGATTTGAGATCCATAGCATAACTACTAAAGGATTCCATTGAACAAAAAATAAAAACTATGGCCTGAAAAAGTAAAAAAACGAACTGGCAACTAACAACCGGCGCGCGCGGGAACGGAGAACTGTCACTGTCAGTTTATAGTTTGTTGAACGTATTACGCACCGCCTCACTAAAAATCTATAATGCGTCGACCAATAACGTCATTTCTAACTCCCCTCCAGAAAAGGCGTGGTCTCGATTATTGTACCGTCTCGCTCGCTCACGAGCTTTCTTGTTACGAGCTTACAACGCTGAAAACGATTTTCTAAAGCTGGGGATATACTGAACCAATGTTTAATATAAAATTAAATTAATTTTGTACTAATTTCTCTTTATAAGATTTTTTGAGGACTTTTCTTGAACATTTTCGTATAGCTTTTATTACATATAATACTAAACATATAAATAGGTATATTTTTAACATGATCGGTCAATTGACACAAATTTAAATTAAAATGATCAACAAAAATAAGTTGTCGTTAATAGCAAATTCATATGGACGTTCGTTTATTTAATAAATTGGATTCATAATGCAGTTCCATGAGACAAAATACATAAAACATTATTATGATAAAATTCTCTCAGTGTGACACCAGCGCATTTTAATCACGCAACTCATTTCGTTTTAATATGGCCCCCGCGCGTCTCACGCTGAGCATTCAACATTGAGCATCATAGAGCCTTATCGCTCGGCAGCCCGGTATTAATACTCCATAACCAGACACCTACAGCTTACTCTGATAGACTTCGAGAACTCGACGCTCGCTTGCCAATTTACAACTTTTACTGAGTGCTTTAGTCAACTATGTTTAAGATACATTTATTGCTTATAATTTTCGGTAATTGTATTATTTGATATATAATATATCTTGAACTTTATTTTGTGTACCTATAATTATAGGTACTTATATATAAATATATTAAACATACAATAGTAACTACAGGCAATAATTATAATACAACATGTACCTACCTATTTATGAAGTCTTATACGTGAAAACTTAAAAAAAATTACATGACAATGATTTTTATTTTTTTAACATATTAATGTATTGTAAATACGAAATACTTTTGGTCTCCCTACAAGATTACTTCATAAGGGGGTCAGATTTTAGATCAATCAGCACGAAAACTAAATTTGAATATAACATGTAGCTTTATAGGATTAGTAAGCTGAAGTGGCAATGGGCCGGCCATATAGCTCGAAGAACCGGCAATCGTTGGAGAAAAAGGTTCTCGAGTGGCAGCCTCGTACCGGTAGGCGAAGTGTAGGGCGACCTCCCACTAGATAGAGTGACGACCTGGTAAGACATGCAGGAAGTCGATGGATGCAGGTGGCTCAGGACCGTGCTTTGTGGCATACCTTGTGGGAGGCCTATGTTCAGCAGTGGACTTGTGAAGGGCTGTAATGATGATAATGATTATGTAGCTATCAAATAGTTTGACATATATGGTAACAGAATAAAAAGCGAAAAAGATTGTAGGTCAAGATTAATTAAAAATACTAAAGTCTTTCTAATTTTTTAGATGATTCTTAGAATGAATGGAATGTAAAGTCAAAATACAACAAAAATGTGGAAGCAGTAAAACCCAATATCAATAAAGATGCGTAGAGCTCTAAGAAATAGAAACAATAAAAGAGAAAATTTAAAACCGATGGTCATACCTCGGCCACAGACAATGTTGAACCACTCTATAATTGAGCAAAAACAATATTTGTGTACCAACATATAAACAATAGCGAAAGAAAGTATTGTTTAACGTTACGACGATATTCCGTTTCGTCAATTTTCATTGTTTTGACGGCAAAACTAATAAATATCACGCTGTTACAATTTGGTGGAGAGAATCGCCCAACCTCCATTCTTTACATTGAAGTGCATACAATGTTGTGTGGAAATAAAGTGCTACCGTTTCCGAAAGATAATTTGTCAAAATTAAAGCGTTTAGTCCACTGTCGTATAACATCTTTTTTTAGTCAGGTACTCAGATTAACAAAGAAGACAGACAGAATATGTATATTTTAAGTAACGCCGCGAGTTCTATCTATTTATTTCAACATCTACATCCATCCTCGACTACGAATCAAATTATTCGTTTCCAGTAAGCTTGGTCTCCGGTTCTCTACACTCACCATACGAAATACAATGGAGTTAAGCTGCTATTATAGGCTGATTTTCTGTGAAAGCGTGGTCCTTCCTCAGTCGAGCCGTCCCATTCATGCTACAACTATACCACTAATATAGCTGCAGCATGAATCTACCACGTATAAAATGTTAGCAGTTTGTAAGAGAGCATTCGGGAAATTACGACACATCTTCTCGTCAGGTGTACCTCAATCTCTAAAAACTAGATTGTACAACCAGTGCGTGTTGCCAGTGATGACTTGCGGATCTGAGACGTGGTCCTTCACTGCTGGCCGTATGAGGACGCTCAAGATCGCTCAGCGAGCTATGGAGAGGGCTATGCTCGGAGTTTCTCGGCGTGATAGACTCAGAAATGAGGATATCCGCAGTAAAACCAGAGTGACCGACATAGCTCAACGGATTAGTAAGCTGAAGTGACAATGGACCGGCCATATAGCTCGAAGAACCGATAACCGATGGGGAAGAAAGGTTCTCGAGTGGCAGCCTCGCACTGGTAGGCGTAGTGTAGGGCGACCCCCCACTAGATGGAGTGACGACCTGGTAAGACATGCAGGAAGTCGATGGATGCAGGTGGCTCAGTACCGTACTTTGTGGCATTACTTGGGGGAGGCCTATGTTCAGCAGTGGACTTGTTAAGGGTTGTAGTGATGATGATGAAAAGAGCATACTATCATGCACTCATAGCAACATGGTTTTACGTACATATGTGTGCGTGAGTAGGTACCTATGTGTTCTTGCAATAATTTGAGCATGGTTTCGTCATCCCTTGAAATGCAATTAATATTCTGTTTGTTTATTATGTCTTTGTTGGTCTGAGGTAAGGGGATAAAAGCTTTATTTCCCAAAAATCAGCATTTATACGTTGCATTTTTCGTTTATGAGAGATTGGTTGGTGACAGCAGTATACCGGATATTGAAAATCGAAATTAAAATCGATATACCGCTATTTGGCTAGTTTGTTTTGTTAGTTATCAGGATTTTTGGGCAAAAAATCGTTAATATCTGCATTACAGCTGCATCAGGGCGCTTGTTTTATTTTCTTCTTAACCGCGACTTTGCCCGTAGAAATCATTACGATTCCTTTTATTCTTTTTTTTATGGACGGATTTAATTATATAGTTTTCATAATGATTTCTTATATTTACGCGAACACTACACATTGAAATAATACTAGCTTTTACGGAATTTATCGCGTACCATGAGTGCGTAAATGCATGCGTGACCATGAGTGCTGTAAAGCGTTCGAAACGTCGGGTATTTAAAAAGTTAAATATACGCGATAAATTCCGTAAAAACTAGTATTATTTCAATTATATAGTTTTGTTTCTAAAATAAAAGTATCCTAAGTTACTAGCTATAACATCAGCTACATGCCTGTTAAATTCCGTCAAAATCGGTCCTCCTATTTCGGAGATTAGCCGGAACAAACAGACCGACAGACTAAAAATTTTATACTTAATTGTTATTTTTTATTTTAAGTACCATATATACTGTTATGTACCGTATATACATGCATACTTATGCATTTAGTAAAAAGCTACTATTTTCACATTACAAACAGACACTCCAATTTTATTCATTTTTATAGATTTGAAATGCTGATTTACCAATATCTTGCGACTCTTTTTTAACCGATTTCAAAACGGAGTAGGTATTCAATTCTACTTTGTTTTTTGTGTGTTACCTCATAACTTTTCTCTGGGTGAACCGATTTTGATGACTCTTTTTTATCTGAAAGCTGGTACCTATTTTTGGTGTGGTTCCATATAAATTTAATCAAGATCTGACCAACCTGACGTTTTGCGTAAATCGGACCAAAAATTAATATTCAAAAACGGAAGATAGCCGAACTAACTATGACATTGGGACGTCAAACATCTCAGCCCCCCCCCCCCCGTGACCATGGGTGCTGTAAAGCACCCGAAACGTCGGGAATTAAAAATAAGTAAAAGTAGAGAAATAAACGCGATAAAATCCGTAAATTTAGTTTTATTCAATGTGTAGTGTTCGCGTAAATTTAAGAAATCATTAAATAAGGACTTTTTTTAATATCTAAGGCACCAATCTCACACCAAGCCGTTTCTCTAGATTTCTGAGTTTAGAATTATGCGTGAATTCACTGTACACACAAAAGTAGCCCGACCGCGACGGTCAAAGAGCAATAGTGAACGCAGAACTTATAAACTCAGAATTCTAGACAGCTCGCTGTAGGATCGATATCGCCTTACAGATAAGATCTCAACGAGGGCTAATAATCTTTCTTACGCTTCCTAGATGTCGCTAGTTGGGTTGACTAAAGTGAATTTATGTGCCGTAGTTTTATTTATCCATTTCCAATTTAATTAATATAAAATATAAATAACAGTTCGGGAAGAAACTCACACCAAACGATGCTAGACTCTATACCTACGTGGTAGAGTCACGCTGCAGCTTTATTATAGTACCCAGCAGCACGAATGGGTCTGCTTAATCGGAGAACAACCACGCTCTCACAGATTACCAGCAGTATTAAACTTTTGTGTTTCGTGGGGTAGGTGTAGAGAACTGGAGAACCCTTTATACTGAAAACGAGGCATTCCATCTTAATCCCGACGGGTTCCAATCCCTGCTGAATTCAGATTCTTAACCGAGTGTATATGTAGATGTTTATAGGCCACAGCATCTACTTACTTATAAAGTGGACTGTGAGCTCATTTGTCACCCTCATTCTATAAAAAACACTGCCTTTGTGCCAGCAAAAGTAGTGGATGGGCATCCATTCATCGTTGGTATCGTTGATTTTTTAACTTAAATATTATATGCCAGTGTCTGACTATCCCAGTTAGAATAGTTATTAAACCTACCACAAGACCTACATCTATACAACAATTTTTTTCAAATTCATATTTATACCTAGTAGAGCCATGTTGAGTTATATTAGTATAGCTGTAGTATGAATGGGTCGGCTCGATGGGGAAGGATCACGCTCTCACAGAATACCAGCATAAAATAGTAGCTTAATGCTGCTGTTTCGTATGGTGAGTGTAGAGAACCGGAGACCCTTTTTACTGGAAACGATGCATTCCATCTTAGTCCTCACGGGTGACAAGCATCTGCATTTCGATTTGTAATCGAGGATAGATGTAGATGTCAATGGACCGCAGCAACCACTTACCATCAGATGGACTGTGTGCTCGTTCGTCACCCTATCCTATAAAAAAGAAAACAATATGTCGAGCGAAGATGAAGTAATGAACGATTTTGGGTTGTGATACTGAATTTTCTCCCTCAGATACCTAGTTTCTAGATTGATATGCTGTGAAGATGCACAGCATATCAAAAAGTCCACAGCTGAACATAAACCTCCATCATATATTACTTCGTATGGAGGATATTTACCAAAGTTGCCACTTGTTGCCATTTTACAATTTCGTGTTTTATCAGAAAGGTGTTGACCTTTCTGATAAAAAAACGAACCAACTCCTTTAATTTCCCTCTGTTATATCTTGCGATACCCCTCGCTACGATAAGGTGTGGTAGATATTTTTATACCGCGATATTTCCTTGATAGCAGTACTTAGTAGATATCATAATTATATACAGAAAAAAGCACAAGCTTATATTTATTGTATATTTCAAAAAAAATCCTAAAATTGTTCCTAACTGTAAATTTATTATTTTATAACGAATGCTAAACATCAATAATGTAATTCAGGAACTCTTAACGACATGCGGCTTTTCTTATCTAACCGTTCGGTTGTGCCTTTGAGCATTTGTTAATGTGTAGTGTCACTAAAACAACCGCTATGTAATAAAGACATACCTTTCTTAAAATTTAACAAAAGTGTGCTTTATTCCGAATTGTGCAGAATATTTTGCCACTCGTAAAAGTTAATTCGAAATAATATACTTCTTTCAATAACTTATTATTATTATTGTCTCTATGATTCACATAAAATAATATTGTATGTAAAAGAGTAAAAAAGAAGTGCTAAGAGAAATATGTCAACTTTTTCTTTAAGTGCCAACTTCCTTTGTTCGCGATGACGAAGAAAACCATCTCGATCAATTAATGAAAGAAATTGTAAGTCATTATGATAAAGCTAAATTCACAATTTTAATGGGAAACAGTATTACCAGTGCGAGAGTATATTATATGTTATATTTTAAGATAATTGCGAAAAATTGTGACGCGGCGGCAGAGACTCTATGCCTGTTGCCGACAGAGACTACATGCTACGCCACTGGGCTAGCCTTCTTGCCCATTGCAGATAATATGGGCAAAGTTTCCAAGCCGTTCATACCATCTGACGCATTCTTGTAAAGGCTTACGTCCATCAGTAGACCTAAAGGTGATGAAATTAAACTACCACTTTCCAGAAAAGAATTTATAATAAGGTACATGAAGGTAATATGGACACCTTAAGCCTTGCCACCCTAATACTAAAACTAGGAAGAGGTCTGAGACAAAAACACATAGTCGTATACTACGTATAACTATTATATTAAGAAATAATAGCAAAGAAGCTTTGGCAATAATTAGGAGTACTTCGAAAAATTAACTTAAAAAACGCTAACTACACTACACCGTACTACAATCGACTAAAATATTTAGTATAATGTCAAACGTCAAAATGGCGTCGATTAAGCAGAACCTTTTGATCCTTTATTATTTGATTGACCGATGAAGAGCTATCGTATCATACATCCATCTATGCAAACAAGGCTGTATTTTTTGAATCATAAAAAAGTGACCATATTAACCGGATGACCATATTAGCCTCACGTAGTTACTATACTTAATAATAATACATAAAATGGTAATAAATTATCTAAAAATAATGCGTTTACTTGTTGATTAAGACGCAGGTTATATTTTAAGTACTATGTTTGACAGTGACTGTCAGCTCTGATGTTTTTTTTTTAATTTTAAAAATGTATTTAGCTACAACGTAAAATTTCCTTTATCGATTTAAATATTTATTAATATTATTCAGCCCACAGACATATAAAATACAAAATACACGGTCATAAAAAAGTCAAGTAATGAACTTAAATCCTTTAAAATAAATCATATTACCAAATTAAAAAAGAATTTAAATGGCCATTTACCTTGAGGTCGGTCGTCCGCACCGTCGCTATCAACTTCACTCCGTATACTCGAAGGGCTAGATCTTTTGAGATCCTCCTGTCCATGCCCCTCTGGATAGCCGTTTCTCATCGCTTGTTTTTCATATGACATAAAGAATGGAAAATTTGGAACACGACTTTGTTGAAAATAATATCCCATTTTCCCCTCTCTAATTTTAACATCCTCATCTTCTGAATGTGTGTTATCCACCGTGTAATCCTGCGATATGTTATTCTCAATATCGATTTCAGGCGACCGACGATTATTAATCCCCACAATCGATTCGATGGAAAAGTTTTTCGGTGGTATTTTGGTTTGCATCTTATTTATTTCCGATTCCATTGCACTAACGATTATGTCACTTCACTATCGTCACTGGCCACTACGAACGCTACTTCTAAACTGACAGCAATTTAAATTTGGAATGTTTTCGTAGTTCAAACGTCCGACCTTCGGACTTCTCAGTTGAGCTTTGTTGGCCTTTGAGCGAATTGTACGTAACCACGCCTCCAAGGTGTGGGGAGTCAAGTTAGACCTGCTTAATTGAAACCAACCTTTATGTTGTAAGCATAAAGTCTATTTTTAATATTCTAAAGATAGGATGAAATAACCTAAAGCTAGTAAGAAAATATTATACTTTATTGTAGAGTAGTATGGTTTGTTTTACAATAAACTGTTTAGGATAGTAAACTGATCGTAATCTCCAGTGGTTTTATGTAAAAGTAGAGTTGCAAAAAATGGCAGAACACTGTTTTAAAATTTTATCTAAAATTTTTATGTATTTGTTTAATCATATAGAATACATTACTCCATTCTGTATTTGTCTAATCTGTATAACAGTAAATTTATTTATTTTAAGTTCTTTTATAAATTTTAAGTGAAAATTTAAAAAATTAGGTACTTTATGTTAGAGAAGATATAAACTTATAGAATTCAGACAAAAACTAACACTAATTTGAAAATTTTTAGTATAAGATACAGCGTCGTGTTAAATTCAACATAAAAGCTGTGGTCTTGTCATCGGCCTCTATGTTAAAATGGGTTTTCTCAGATACAGTTTTACATTGATGGGTAAAATTTAAATAGATATAAAATTATCCAAATACAGATGTTAAAATTAAGAGGGATACCATTTATTATTTCTTAACGACCTACCAAAAGTCCACTGCTAAACACGAACCCACCCATAAATTGCCTCACAGGGGAAATATTTGCCATGGTTGTCAAGTTTAACAAGGTAAGTGTAGGTTAGGAATTGCAGATATTTATTCTTTAGAGCTGTCATTAGGAGTTTTTTTTTCATTTGTCGCTGGTTACGACATCTACACGATGATACGACGAAGTGTAAAAGAATACACTTCCTCGTATCAACGTGTGCAAAGGTATCTACACTATAACACATCGTTTTAAAAATGTGCAAAAAAAAACAAGTGCTTCAATAAGTAATAAATTAATTAAGCACCGTACCTATAGCAGAACACCAATCTCACTTTTAGGGTTCCGTAGTCAACTAGGAACCCTTATAGTTTCGCCATGTCTGTCTGTCCGTCTGTCCGTCCTCGCTTAATCTCTGTGACCGTTAGCACTAGAAAGCTGAAATTTGGTACCAATATGTGTATCAATCACGCCGACAAAGTGGTAAATAAAAATTGGAAAAAAATGTTTTATTAGGGTAGCCCCCCTATATGTAAAGTGGGAAGTGATTTTTTTTTAATTTCAACCCTAACGTGTGATATATTGTTGGAAAGGTATTTAAAAATGAATAGGGGTTTACTAAGACCATTTTTTGATAATGTTAATAATTTCGGAAATAATCGCTCCAAAAGTAAAAAACAATGTGTCCCCCCCCCCCCTCTAACTTTTGAACCATAAGTTTCGAAAATATGAAAAAAATCTGAAAAGTAGAACTTTATAAGGTCTTTCTAGGAAAATTATTTTGAACTTGGATGGAAAGTCGGAGCGCCTGCCGCGGAGCGTGCAATGTTGCACGCTCCATGTTCGCGCACGTACCCACTACCGGGAGCAGTTGCAGGAGCGCGGAGCGCTGCTGGAGCGCGAACATAATGGTTACCCACCTTTGAACTCATAAGTGGGAACACTTATTGTGACGGACGGGAAACTACGGAACCCTACACTGAGCGTGGCCCGACGCGCTCTTGGCCGGTTTTTTATGTGGAATAAGGATGCCAACAGATCGCACAGTCCACCTGATGGTACGTAGATGCTGTGGCTCATGTACATCCACATCTATACTTGAATACGATTCAAAATGCAGATGCGTTGTCACGACTGAGGAGTAAGATGGAATGCCTCGTCTCCAGTAAAAAGGATCCCCGATTCTTTACACTCACCATACGAAACACAACAGCTATGAGCTGCTATTTTAAGCTGACCCATTCGTGCTACAAACATAGTTTAACTGCAACATGGCTCTACCACGTATAGTATGAGTTTGATATCGTTATTATGTCTATCGGTACTAATATTATATTAAACGTTATCTATCATCAAACACTATTTTTTATAATAAAATAAATAATAATAATAAGTGGGTTAGTAGTACAAATAATAATAATGATAAATAATAACAAGAGTTAGTAAAAATATGTTTTTTTAAGCCTATTGATAAAGGTAAATACCCTGTGCCGAGACAGACCATCATGGGGCTGGATGGGGCCCAGTGATCGGTCTCCGCACAAGACACTTCCACAGCGGCGATGTATACCCGTCCGCTACGGTCCTCAGAATGCTGTTGTGGCTTTTTTTTTGCGCCCGAAGCAAATATGGGCAACCCTCCGGAAAGCGGGGGAGAGAGGCGGTGAATGCTCATAGCATACCACGCAGCCGGCTGCGTGGTTATGTGGAGACTTTTACCCACTAAACACAGCCTTTATGGATTGGCTTACCGATCTGACGAGAGAGTATACGAACGCGACCCTGCTTGACAGAAAGGAGGGCGCAAGCGGCGAAAAGCCGCTTAGAAGAGTGTCTAACTAAGGCAGATTAAGGGATGTGTTATGTAGGCTCGGCCTGAGCCGCCAGGAGGCAGTTCAGGTCAGCCGAAAGCTTGTTGGGGGGGGGGGGGGGGGTCCGAGAGAGTTTCTCGGTCTGCGCACACTATAGCGAGTGTGGATAGGGGCTGCATAGACAGCTGTCTCACGAATGAGATGATTTGGGTGGGACTCTGAGGCTTTGAAAAATCTCTCAGAGAGTGATTTAAGGAACTGCTGGATTCTTGGGAGCTCTAAGTCTTGGTGTAGGTCGGCATTACGGACATAGTAGGGCGAGTTAGTGGCCCTACCACAGAATAGATTTTGAACTATTTGAAGTTCATTTATAACTTTGGGCTTAGCATGTGCGAAGATGGGGGCCGCGTAGGTCATGACAGGTCGTATGCAGACCTTATATAGGGTTCGCTTGTTGCGGAGGGACATTTTACTGTGTCTGCTCAACATGCTGTTGAACCTACCCATATAAAATCGTGCGGTGCGAGTTACCTTGTTGATATGGGGCTCGAAAGTGAGCCTTGCATCAAGGGTGATCTGTTGTAGTTGGCTCGTACCCTGCTACATACATGTTGAAGAGCCCAAGCTCTTCAACACGTCACCCCCCCCCCCCGTCTCACCCCGCACTCCAACACGTATCCTTCCGACAGAGAATATTGATAATACTGTGGGCGCGTATTTTTTTTTTCATTGACATCGTGAGAAACGAACCACACCCATCGTTAACGCCAGACGTTGGTAAAGCCACTCTGCAGTAATATTATGGCTGTAGCACGTATGTGTCGGCTCGACCGGGGAAATTGCTCCCACAGAATACCAGCGTAAAATAGCAGCTTAATGCTGCTGTGTTTCGTATGGTGAGTGTAGAGAACCAACATCTACGTGGTAGAGCCATGCTGCAGCTGCCTATGTTATAATTGTAGCACCAATGCGTCAGCTCGACCGAGAAAGGACCACGCTCTCACAGTGTGTTTCGTATGATAAATGTAAAGTAGGGTAGGGAGGGGGAATGGCGTTCACTTAAGGAAAACATGGTGTATTTTTTAAATTATTTATTAAAAATCAAAATGAAGAAAAGTAACAAAGTCTTTAATTATTGAGTAATCAACAATTTAACAACAAAAGCATGTATCTTTCACCTGCTAGTAGTAGGAAAACATTAGTAAAAAAACATGTTTGAGCGGCATTGCCCCAGACTTTGGGTAATGCCGCTCAGGGTACGGGGTAATGACGCTCAAACATATTTTTTGGAATACAACATGTGAGATACATTTTAATTAAAGAAATATTAATGAGATCAACCTTATACAATAAAAGTGTAGTCTACAATCACAAATTAGCAACAATCATCCCCATTCGTACGTAAGATTAGCCTTTTTCAATTTAACAAATATAGTAAAGTCTTAGATGTCAAATCAACTTCAATTATTATAATGTAATATAAAATAATAATTATTATTAGAGGTAAGACAAATTAGAAATAGAAATATTTTATTTTTGGACACATAAATCACAGATGTATCCATCTGGCGAATCCCACCCTGAACATATAGCATGAGCCCACAGTCCGCAGATAGTGCAGCGATACCACAACTCGTTATTTTTTCCAAATTCTTCGCAAAAAATACATTTGTTATAATTTTCATCATCCACATTAATTTCGTCATTACTGTCATCGTCACAAAGGTGCTCTTCATCTTCACTCTCTGAAGAACTTTCTTGTAAAATTTTTCTCTTGTAAGATTTTTGTTTCATATGTTTGTCCCTAAGCTTATCATAGAAATGTGTTACTTCTTCTTTGTTGAAGGCAGAAATTATATTTAAGCTTGTCGCTTCAGCTTTGCGTATAGAAACTGAAGGATTGCGTCTCATAAAGGCGTGTACCCAATCCAATCCAGCTGTTTTGCTGCTTTGATCAAAATTGTTTTTAATATTGTTGAGCTCAGCATATTTATAAACAAGTTTACGCAAATCTGCGACATTGAGTCCATAGTATAGCGAACCCAGCATCTTAACTTGTTCAGCAATTTCAGATTCTTGCTGTTGGGTGAAAACAGGCTTGCGTCCTAGTCTTGGGTTGCTCATGTTTTCATTTTTTAGTCGATCTCTCAAAGTAGTAAATGGTATGTTATATTGTTTTGCGGCTTTTCTTTTGGACAAACCTCCTTCAATCGCAGTTTTAGCAGATTGAAAGTTTTCTTCTGTCCAAGCCGATTTAGCGGTGGTCCTTTGACGATTTCTTGGCATATCTAAAACAATAAAAAAATAGGTCACTAAGGGGTAATGGCGCTCAGATGAGCGGTATAACCCCAAACGGTCGTTTTGTAATTAATTTGAAATTTAAAAAAAATCCTACACAATTGTTGAAAATTGATTGCATTATCACAAAATAGAATAGTTTTATTGTCAGAAAAGTAAAATTAATAATTAAATAAGCATTAAAGTTTTGGACTTACCGACAAAAAATACCTAACCAAAAATTAGATCAGCGCGGCCGTAAACGAAGAAACGCACTTCACGGTCGTATGACGCGAGCTGATTGTCCGTTTGTATCGCTGTCTGTTAGAGGCCCCCTCCCCCCGCGCTTCACGCGACGTGGCGTGTTGCTACGTTTCATTTTGACAGAGATATAGAGGTGAGCGCCATTACACAGCGAGCGCTATTCCCCCTCCCTACCCTACCGGAGATCCCTTGTACTGGAATCGAGGTATTCCGTCTTAGTCCTCACGGGCGACAATATATTTGCATTTTGATTCGTAATGAAGTATAGATGTAGTTGTCTACGGGCCATAGCAACCATTTACCACTGTGTACCTACTCGTTTGTCAACCTTATCTAAATAAAAAACATAAAGACCGAATCTAGCAGTGGACTGATCCAGATAATAGTAAATTTATATAAGTTTTAGTCTATTTACCACGTGCACATTACCATTAGTGCTGATATTTACCACGTGTTCAGCAGTGAAAGAAAACATCGTAAGGAAACCTGCATGTCGAAGAAATAAAAACTATATTTTGAAGACATGTAAAGTTCACTAACACTCGTTGGGGCAGCGCGGCGGACATTTCTTTGCCCTAAAACTCTCTCAAAATCAGAGAAGACCTGTGCCCAGCATTGGGTCGTATTTAAAGTGTATTTAAAAATAAAATACAATATTTAATTTATGTTCGAAACGATATCAATTTATGCATTTAGATCTTTATGGGCTTATAAAAAAGAAAAAAGTAATATGATGGTGTAATAGTGGTAGTAATATTACCGTATTTTTATCGTGATAGGAAAGCTGCTGAGTAATAGATGAAGAGACCTGATACCATACTATATACAGCGCTATCAGCGTCTACTTAAATCCTATACACTCACTATACGAAACACGGCAGCGTAGAGCTGCTATTTTACACTAGTACGAGTAATCTATGAGAGCGTGGTCCTTCCCCGGTCGAGCCGACCCATTTCTGCTACAACTATAATATATCTGCAGCACGGTTGTAACACGTATATAAGCGTAGTAGAGCCACACATTTTTATTTTTTATCACTTCTTGACATTAAAATTACAATTTATTCAAATTCAGTTATAATTTATTGCACATTAATTCCTTTTTTAAGTTGTGTAAAAATATAGATTAAAAAATAAAATGCCGTGTAGTGGTGGCGAAGGGGAATCCACTACCCTGTAATAACTTGTCGTGTGGGAGTCGTAACGGGCGACAAAAGGAAACTAACCTAAGAGATAAAATTGGAGATGGGCAGAAGCTACTTTTTGGTAACACTTCAATTCGTTAAAAAAAACTCACTATAATAATAACTATGATTCATAAAAGATAGCTTGATCTCTGCGACAGCTGTCAGTAAAATGACGCCTATGAAGTCCTGAATTTCTTAATAGTACAGACATACAGTACCTGTCAATGTCATACTTTATGGTCATGCACTAATTAGGTCGGTTTGCCCATAAAGTGTGACATTGACAGGTACTGTCTGTACTACTAAGAAATTCAGGACTTCGTAGGCGTCATTTTACTGATAGCTGTCGCAGAGATCAAGCTATCTTTTATGAACTATAACTGCAGTTGCCTGCCCGCCTACCAAGCGTGGGAACCATTGCAAATCCAATAAGGCAATCTATCGGGATATCGGTATCGGGATCGGATATTTTTTATAGGATAAAGATGATAAACAAGCACACAGTCCACCTGATGGTAAGTGGATACTGTGGTCCATAGGCATCTAAATTCATCCTCGATTAAGAATCAATATGTAAATAGAAGCGTTGTCACGCGTAAGAACTAAGATGGATTGCCTCGAATCTAATAAAAAGGGTTTCCAGTTCTCTACACTCACCATACGAAGCAGTAGCTTAAAATTGCTATTTTACGCTGCTGGTATTCTGTGTGAGCCGGCCCATTCTTGCTACAACCACAATACAGGTGCAGCATACCTCTACCACGTAAAAACACTACCTATGTTCAGCTGTGGACTTTTGATGATCTATAATGATAATGATTGTAGTTGACGATTACAAGAGGCATTTGACTTAAGTACTAGTAAGATTAGCTTTCTACATCGAAATATTAAATTTGTTATGCAGTAAAAAGGAAAGTAACCGACCACATTCGATCATTGCCGGAACATATAGACCTTCTAACCACTTAGGTATTTTTGTTCCCCAGCTTATCTGAAAGAGCGTTTTTAATATTTAGGCTTATCCTGTTCGATGACCAACAAAACTCTAATATCCCGATGCACAAATCTACATACTAAGTACTAGGATTCTTTCACGGTATCATTAAAATTACACTTTGGAATAACCTTCCACGAGATTTAAAAGATTACTTAAGGGGAAATATAATCTCAAATGGCTTAGCAAGATCCTCCGTTATGCCGAAAGTACTGCAGCATTAATTTTGAAATAAATATATGGTAAAGTTGAGGATTAATGTTAAGGACTATGTTAGACGAAAACACGATTCCGTAAAATTTTCTCGATAGAAAAAAAATCCAAAGTTACCTCCAAACTGAACAATAAACCGCTGTTATTCATAAAATACTTTAAATAAGATCGTGAAACTTTGCATACTAACTGAACTAACTATAAAGCAGTGCTTATGTTATTTACTTTTTTTTTAAATACCATTATTTTCACTGTAACAAGAAATTATCTAAACTATCGGCGCGTAAGCTTGATTACTGTCGCCCCGCCCGTTAGTATCGCTCCGGCTTTTGAAGGGAGAAGTTGTGTCGCTTACGATCAGAATACACATTACGCAACAGGAAGACGTAAAATTAAAATGGAAAATAACCGTTATAAAAATAAGAAGCGACTGGGTTGGCGTTAAGAAACAGGCATAAATATGATAAACCTAATGAAATAAGTATCTAACGACCTATCTACTTACAGTGTTAGTGATTACAAACATGTCGGTACATAGCATACGACGCGCGGGGAAGTGGGGGCGAAATTAGAATTTGAGCTCACTTTATCCTCTTAAAAGGCACTTTATTTAAAATTACTTGATTATTTTTATTGGTTTATTATATATATATATATATATATATATATATATATATATATATATATATATATATATATATATATATATATATATATATATATATATATATATATATATATATATATATATATATATATATATATATATATATTGCTCCCTACTTTTAGGTAAAACTAATAAGTACATTCTATGGATTTTATTGTAGGTTGTAATAAATAAAGATGTTCCATGGCATTTAAAAAAAGAAAAAAAGACCCCAGTGTTTCTTGTCGGGTTTCCTCTGAGGTTTTATTTTTGCGATCCGGTATAGATTATTCATAAGGACTATAATTAAGCCTAAATCTATTAAAAAGTTTTGACTTTGCCTTTGATAAAACACAGATAGGTAGTAGGTGCATGAGAAATAAAAAATGCTATTTGAGTAAATATTTTTTATTACGCAATTTACAAAACTGACACAATTTCCCTTAAACTACTATTGTCATTGAGTGCTATGAAGATATGACTTCAAATAAATATTTAATGTAGGTACATAGCTATGTAATTAATTATTTTGTTTACAACAAAACTTTTTTTGTCCTACTCCTTTACTTTATGGCTTCTATTATTATAATTCCGCCAATGTCAAGTCCGTGATGGAAGCGACAACAGAAGAAGGCAATGAAACCTTGTGCTGTATATTTTTTTGTACGAGGCTTTTCAACTACAATAAAACTAACCAGAGAAATGTTCTGAAGGAAACCGCGCGACCTTACGGAAAAACTGCAAACTAATAAAAAAAAACCACCAAATATTTATTGCATATATATAAATGAGAAAAACACAAGGGATAGTAAGTATGCAGTTGGTAGGACGAGGGATGTTTTGGGAAGAATATCATACTCCCTGTATGTCCCTAACTTAAGTCATCGACATTCGAATAATTATTTCGTTGTCAACTCAATTAGTAGGTTGATCCTAATATACCTCCATCATCATCATCATCATTACAGCCCTTCACAAGTCCACAGTTGAACTTGTGCTCCCCCAAGGAGTACCACAAAGCATGGTCTCCACCTGAACCAACTGCGTCGAACGACTTCCCGTAAGCCTTACCGGATCCTCACTTCATCCATTCACAATTCCTATGTAGTTATCTTAAATTAGCTTTTTTTCTACCTGTCGTGTTTAACTACGTAACATGTAATAAAATTATAACAAATATTTTTAACTGTTAAATTTTATAATCATTAAACAGGATAAACCTATGGCCTTGTGTTCGAACCTCGACGTCATCTGGATCTTGATCTTGTCTTCAAGGCTAAGTTATTGACGAGTTGGAGAAGTACCTAAGTAAACCCAGAGCACTTTAAGTGCTCGTAGGTGGTGAAAGACGTATGAGACAGAATATCCGACTTGATCGAAGATGGCCCGTGATTTTCTTTCTTCTTCAGTGTTAAGTCAGCCAGATGGTTACTTTGTATAGAATTAATGTAAAGTAACAGTAATGTCAAAGCACAGTACAGCTATGTAATTTAAGCTATGTAATTTAATTTGTATTGTAATTTATTATTTATTTAAATAAATGGTAAATAGTATATTACTATGTATGTACATGTATTATGTATTACTATTACATAAAATGGAATAAAACCATTTCATATACAATACGGCCGACGTATCTTGGCGAGTCTGAATATAGGCTCTGCGAAGTTTAGCGCATGAACACTCGTGAAGAAAACTGTTATTGTCATTTTTTTATATATACCAATGTACAAATAAAATTTCCCTAATACAGTGACCAAAAATATCAAAACACTTTGGAGACATTATAAATTAAAGATTCAATTTTGATACCTCACCTTTCGATAGGGGCAGATTTTATCACAAACACATACAATATTATTTACATTTAATACTTTTTATTTATTTACACTTATTATTATTTAATCACTGTCGCTGAGGGGGGAAATTCCTAACATAAAGTCGTCGGCCCCTTGTGTACCATGTGAGGTACTTGGCATAGGTTCATCTTCGTAATCGTCGCTCTCACTTTCAGACTCACTTTCTGAATCTGAAGCTGTATTAATGATGAATAATTGATCCGTCATTTCGTCAATAATATGGTCGCTCTTCCTATAGTCATGTTCGACCTCTTGCACTTTTCTGCATAAAGCACTCCATTCATTCTGACCCATTAAATTTACTTTTTCTTGTATGAGCTCCATTGTCCGGGTTACGTTCCAGTCGACGTTTTTAGCGGCTACGTGCCCTTTAATGGCAGCCCACACCATCTCGATGGGGTTTAAATCGGGATGATATGGGGGTAAACGAAGGACATCGTGGTTGTTTTGTTTAAACATTTCATCTATTACGTATTTTTTATTCACGTCTTTGTTTTTTTTTATTAGATCGTAAAGTTGTGGTTTACGCATGTCCTTTTCATATGGTATACCCTTTTCTAATAACCACGATTCCATTTTTGCCTTCTTGTCATTAGATGTAGGGGCAGGATCCATTAATTTGTTGTGGTACGGAGCATTATCGATAACCACCACCGAGTTAGGGCTCAAATTTGGAATCAGTTGGGTCCGTAACCATTTCTCATAATTTTTGAAATTCATGTCATCATGATAGTCTCCGGTTTTGCTGCCAGATTTGAACATTAGTAGCGCGTTCGGAACAAACCCTGCTTCTGACCCAGCGTGTACCATCACTATCCGCTGACCTTTTGATATCGGGCGCTTTAGTCCTTGAGCGGAACCATCTGACCACGCCTTACCTTTTGTATGTGATGAGTGGGCATACGACTCGTCAGTGAATACAATTGGTCGCCCTTCGTCCCTGTATTTTTTCATTGCCTTCAAGTACAAGATCCTTTTCAGGCGAATGTCGGTCTTCTCTATAAGAACCATTCTATTGGTTTCGGTCTTTCGCCACTTGAAACCCAAGTTTTTGATAATTGTCTTTAAGCTCGTTTTACCACCTTGAAAATTTATATCCCGTTTGAGTTTCGCTAGTAATTTGTTTATCGTCGGCATTTCTTTTTCAGTTTTGTGGAAGTTGTGTATGCATCTTTTTACTACTCCCTGGTCAAAATTATCCATATCAGTAATAGGTTTTGATCTAGACCTTTTTTTACCAGGCGTGCGGAATACTGAAAGTAAGCCCGAAATATTGCCTTCAGTTGCGATCCGCTGTACTGTGCGTTGGGACACACCAGTTGCGTTAGCAACTCTTAAATAAACTTTATCGACATCTTTTACGCCTTCTTCTTTTTCTTTTTTCATATATTGCGTTAAATCGTAAATAATTTTTCTCGCCTGGCGATTTAACACACTGTTATGTTTTGGTGGCATGTTTGGCGAATAATATAAGTGCTAACTGACACTTGCAAATAAAACAAATAAAACAAACAAAACAAACTTAACACTATTAATAAAAACAAACAACAATAACAACGAAAACTTTTGTAACCGACTGTGCTCAAGACAGAGATAGCGACACGAACACGACACCAATGCTAACGTGTGACTGAGAAATATTACCGTGTACCGAGCATTGCCGAATAAGCACGAAGCTTTACGAAGTAACCAGAAAGGGATGTCCAACACGCGTGCCTGAGGGTGTTGTTTAATCGATTTTTATTCAAATCGATTAAAATTAAGACATAAAAATATATTTATTTGCAATTTATAAGGAGGTTCTAAATTTTCTCAAATAGTCGTTACTCAAGAAGACGTTAATAGATAATTGATATTTAAGTACATTATGTCTTTCAGCTGAGAAAATAATATGTTTTTAGTTTTTTTTTTTTATTTAAGTCGAAATCTTGTTTATTATCAACAAAATTCACTATATTTGTAAATCTATTTCGTTTAATATCTTATATAAACAAAAATCAATAACTTCTAAATAAAACTAATCGATTGCGATATTTTATGACTAAAGGGTCGATTGTGTTTACTTATGGTCAATCTCTAGCCTAGACCACCGCCCCCCGTACGTCGCCTCATGCCACCATTTTGTTCCTTAAAAAAGCTATTGCGCAACCTTCTGCGCGAAGGTCGGACTCGCCAAGATACGTCGGCCGTATAATAAGTCGAGGGTATATCAATCTCTTTCTAGGCAGATAATGTTATTTAAAATACAGTCAAGTTAATGTTATTAATTTGTTTTCTATATGTTTTAACCATGTTTTGGCACATGTAAGTCTATTAAATGTAAACGTTTTAACAACAGAGACTTCCGTGGCCGCGGGTAGATAGCTCAGTTGGTTAGAGCATCGGCACGAATCGCTAAGGTCGTGGGTTCAAACCCCACCCGGTGTCAGTTGATTTTTCGAATTTCTCATTAAATGTTTAGACATTTATTAATTTGATTGGTTTTTGCTATGGATATGTTAATTCAAGCTCAAAATGTACCTACTCTGTTAAGTTATTCTCAGATATATAAAGTAACGTTTAACAAATAGCAATAGGCTAATAGGTAATTGCAAGACTTGCGAGACTCTTGCTGCAGGACCAAGACCAAGACCAAGACTGGCTAAGTCTCGTCTTGTTTTTGCATTTCGGAAACTCTAGTTTGAAACCATTATTTTAGAAATGTACCTACATTGCAGCTTTTCTCTATTGATAAATTAGCCGCATCAAATTAGATTGTATACACTCGCACTGGATACTGCTCTCCTTCAATAATCTGTGAGACTGTGAAAATAATTTTTGAATGGAGCAATACTGCCGTGTATAGATGACTTGAAATAATCCAGTACCCCATATGATCCCGTAACATCGCAAAAGTCGACAGATCGAAACTGAAACCGGAGATAGTCTTCAGCATCTTCCTGCTAACAACTCAAAATAATAAAGCACTGCGGTTGCCAACTTACCTGCCAAGCGTGGCAACTTTGACAAATATCTCTACCTATGAGCCAATCAATGGGGGAGGTTTATGCTGAGCACTGGAATATTAGTAGGTTCGAACAATGAAACGATGATGAATACGTGAATATCTATTGTTGTATGTTTAAAAAAAATGGGTTATCATCAAGAAAATGCTACTGTCTAGTGTCTACCTTGTGTTTAGGCTGACATATATAAAACATAAAGAAAAAAGAAATCAGATCATATTTATTTATCAAACACACAGCCACATTGAAAGAGGGAAAAAGAAGAAAATCGTATGTTTATTAAATCGAATAGAAATGAAAAATAAAATTAATAATCGAATAGAAACGAATAGAATAGAATAATTTTCTAAGAAGACTTACCACACAAAATTATACGAGATTTTAGTAATGATAATATATCCTCAAATGGGTAATTTCGTGATCTTAACTTTTACAAGTTCATAGTATGTTAACTAAACGTTTTAACAGTTAGCAAGTTCCTTAGCGGCGGTAGCAGGCTAGCAGGTCACTCCAACATTTGACGAGTGAAAATCTAAAACCACATCGAAACTCCGCAGATTTATGTTTGGCTAATAATATGAGCCTCATACAATTTGTTAAAAATATTTTTCAACTCCAAATAATTATTTGGCTGCCCCCGTAGACGTTTTGAACATATTTGGATCGTTTACAAAAGGAGTGAGATGAGTATTTACACAGAGGAATAGAAAAATAAAAAACTAGATTAAAGTTTGAAAGCACGAAAGACGCACATAGTCAAATTCTCTTTTAAGCAACGCCTCATTTTGTATGAAACTTTATTCAGTATAAACAATTATGTACCTACAGTTTTGAGAACTGACTGTCCAATACTAAACCACAGAAAAAATAGGTATACTATATATACGGATTAGTACCTAAGCTGATGTGGCAATGGGCCGGCCATATAGCTCGAAGATATACCGATAACCGATGAGGAAAAAAGGTTCCCGAGTGGCAGCCTCGTACCGGTAGGCGTAGTGTAGGGCGACCCCCCACTGGATGGAGGGACGACCTGGTAAGACAAACAGGAAGTCGATGAATGCGGGTGGGTCAGGACCGTGCTTTGTGGCATTACTTGGGGGAGGCCTATGTTCAGCAGTGGACTTGTGAAGAGCTGTAACGATGGTAATGATATATATATATATATATATATATATATATATATATATATATATATATATATATATATACATATATATAAAACATAAAACATAAACACTCACGCCTGTCACCCAGAGGGGTAGGCAGAGACTACGGACTTCCATTGGGCACGATCCTGACATACCTCTTTCGCCTCTTTTACATCCATATATCTACGCATACATGCTCGTCGGTTAAGGGTACTTCTAACGTGGCCCATTTTCAAAATATCGCCAATTTGGTCGATAAACTTTTTCCTAGGGCGTCCCTTCCCGACTCGGGCGTTCACATCTGCCATATAAATTTGCTTTGTCACTCTTTCCTCATTCATTCTTTCCACATGACCAAACCACCGAAGCATTCCTTTCTTAATCCTGGTCACAACATCATCTTGCATACCACATTTATCTCTTATCACGCAATTTCTCACTCTGTCATTCAGATTCAACCCTAGCATATTCCTTAAAGACCGCATTTCTACAGCATTTATTCTACTGTCGTGCTTCTTCTGCCACACCCAGCTTTCACTACCATACATTAAAGTAGGGACTAACACAGCATTATGAATTACCATACGTGCCTTTTTTGACACATTCTGGTTCTTCATAATAGAGTGTAGTGCCCCATTCACTCTATTCCCTGCATTTACTCGTCGTTCTATATCCCTATCATATCTACCATCCCTGCTAAATACACATCCCAAATACACAAACTCATCCACTTGCTCAATTAACTCTCCTTCTATTCTTATTTCACATACCGTTTTGCTTTCTTCTCTTTCAAAAACCATCACTTTCGTCTTACATGCGTTCACTTTCATTCCCCTTTCTTTTAATTCCCAGTTCATTAATGTAACCATCATTTGCAACTCAGCCGCCGATGACGCAAATATGACTTGATCATCGGCATACAAAAGGCATTTGACGGTTAACTCGCCCATTCTTAACCCACATTCTTCATCTTTCAAAGTTTGCAAACACCGGTCCATAAATAGGTTGAACAGCCAAGGGGAAGCTACACAGCCCTGTCTGACACCTTTTTGGATGCCAAACCAGTCCGAGTAGACCCCATTGATCCTGACACAAGCACTAGAGTCCCTATAAAGAGACCTCAATGCCTGTATCAAACCATCGCTCAACCCATATGACTTCAGTGTTTGCCATAACACATTCCTGTCCACTCTGTCATAAGCCTTTTCCAAGTCCATGAATGCACAAAAAACTTTCTGGTTTTTGGCCAAAAACTTCTCCGCAATCATGCGCATGGAAAAGACTTGATCTGTACACCCCATTCCCTTTCTAAAACCCGCTTGCACATCCCAAATTTTTCCATCAGTTTCTTTCATAACTCTTTCAATTAACACCTTAGCATACAGTTTACCCACAATACTAAGCAAGCTGATACCGCGGTAGTTTTTGCAGTCCTGCTGTGACCCTTTTCCTTTATATATTGGTACTATTATAACTGCTTTACACCAGTCATCCGGTACCCGTTTTAATTCCCAACATAAATTAAACAAGGTGTACAGCAGGCCTGCCACCACTCCCTCTCCAGCCCATACATATATATATATATATATATATATATATATAGCCATACATATATATATATATATATATATATATATATATATATATATATATATATATATATACAACGTGTCCGAAAATTCAACGATAAGCCAACAGGAGGATAGACCTGCCCTGGACTAATCGGGGAAAAAAAAGAAAAAAAAATATATCCCAATTATATTTTAAGTTATATAAAAAAATTAAATTCTTCAGAAATTGAGACCGTTTATGGTATTTTTCACTACCATGACCACAATTTTTTTAATATTTGTTTCTTTTTTTTTATAGGCAACCTGAATAGCACTGCTATCTACCACACTTCTTAAAAAATCCAGAATAACTCTTGTTTTATCACGAAAATTAATGAAACTTTTTTTATTCCCTAAATTTTTTGAAGACTTTTACTTTTAACCAAATTTAACTTATCGTGGTGTAAAAAAAAAGTATGAACACTAGTATGGCAAGTTTTTTTAAAAATTGACGTAACTAACCAACATTCCAAAATGGTATAATACTCTAGGAAAACAAGTTATAAAAAATATGGGTATAATGGGCTATAATGATTGACTGGACACCAGTCAATCATTATAGCCTCTTGCTGTATTCCTAGCGGAACCCTCCCCGTTAAGAGCGATTTCGAATCCATCCTTGCATTAGGCGATTCAGTCATTATGTTTGGAGACTTTAACTCCAAGCATACTGAATGGACCTGCCGCACTACTACCAGTAGTGGCAGGGTGCTGCTCAATATCACTCAGTCTCTCGTCCTGACTATCTACAGCCCCCTCGCTGTCACCCACTATCCCGACAATGTTAACTACGCTCCTGACGTGCTAGACTTTGCTCTAGTTAAAGGAGTCTCCCTTAACGTTAGAGCAATCGAGTATCTCGATGATCTAGGATCCGACCACCGTCCTGTATCCCTCCTTCTTGGCCATCAGCCATCTCCAACTCCCACTTCCAAAACCTACACCAACTGGAAGGGCTTCAAGAAGTCTCTAGCCTCGGCTATAGACTCTCCGGACCCCCCATAACCCTTTCTTCCGACGTCCTCGACAGTACGGGGAAAATAGACACCGCGGTCGAAAATCTCACCTCACTTATAACAACCTCTCTTAAGGGGATATAGTAAGTCAGCTCAAATTCTAATTTCGTCCCCACTTGCTCGCGCGTCGTATGCTATGTACCGACATGTTTGTAATCACTAATACTGTAAGTAGAAAAGTCGTTAGACACTTATTTCAATAGGTTTATCATATTTATGCCTGTTTCTTAACGCCAAGCCAGTCGCTTCTTATTTTTATTACGGTTATTTCCCATTTTAATTTTACGTCGTCCTGTTGCGTAATGTATATTCTGATCGTAAGCGACACAACCTCCGCCTTTAAAGGCCGAAGCGAAGTGACCGTGCGGCCAGAATCACGCGTCAAGAGGCCGATAGTTTAGGTAATTTCTTTTTACAGTGAAAATATTGGTATTTTAAAAAAGTAAATAACATAAGCACTGCTTTATAGTTAGTTCAGTTAGTATGCAAAGTTTCATGATCTTATTTAAATTATTTTATGAATAACAGCGGTTTATTGTTTATTTTGGAGGTAACTTTGGATTTTTTTTTCTATCGAGAAAATTTTACGAAATCGTGTTTTCGTCTAACATAATCCTTAAAATTAATCCTCAAATTTACCATATATTTATTTCAAAATTAATGCTGCAATATTTTCGGCATAACGAAGGATCTTGCTAAGCCATTTGAGATTATATTTCTCCTTAAAGAGAATGAAAAGGTTGTCCCGGTTGCTAAAACTAGTCTTCTCCTAGATATCAGCAACTTGTTAAAAGCCAAAAAAGCTGCCCTCCGTAGAGCTGCACGCTATCCCACTCCCGAATATAGACTCGCGGCCCACCGCCTTCAACGCAAACTCCGTTACCGCCTCCAAGATTACAGAGACATCGAAAGGGGCAATCTCATGGAGAAAATCTCTCCCTCCCACACAGCGTACTACCAGATGGCGAGAGCCCTCCGGATAGACGCTATAACGCATACTCCCCCTCTGTCTCGTCCCGACGGCTCTATTGCCTTCGAGGACGAAGAAAAGGCTGAGTGCTTCGCCGACAGCGTCGCCGCTCAATGCTCTCCCAGCTCACAACCCACTGACCATATACACATCCAACTAGTGGAGGACGAGGTCCGTCGCCGGAACTCACCCCCTACCGCCTCTGACCCCATCACTGTGTCCAAAGATGAGATTTCATCTACCATCAAAGGACTTAAGCCCAAAAAAGCACCGGGTGCGGATGGTATCTCCAACCAAGCCATCAAATACTTTCCGGAGCAGGTGATCGCCTTATTGGCCATAATCTTCAACATCTGCTTCGAATTCAGCTATTTTCCCACCTCTTGGAAAGAGCCAACTGTCATTGGTATTCCCAAGCCTGGCAAACCTCACCACCTCCCGTCCAATCACCGTCCAATCAGCCTCCTCAAGGCCATGGGCAAACTTTTCGAACGAGTCATTCTCGTGCGCATGAGGTGCCATTCGTTTCCCACAGACGGCGACCCTCTTGTCATCCCACAACAATTCGGGTTTCGATCCAAACACTCGTGCCCCCAGCAAGTTCACCGCATAGTGGAATATGTCCTCAGCGGTTTTTATCCTCGTCGTCAAAAAACCATCGCGGTCTTCTTCGACATTGCCGAGGCATTCGACAGAGTCTGGCACGAGGGCCTTATCTACAAATTGTACGACTTAGGCCTCCCAGACCGTCTCGTTCGCCTTGTAGCCTCCTATCTGAAGGATCGTGCCTTTCGCTTTAGACACGAAGGCACGCTATCCTCTACTCGTCAAATCAAAGCCCCTCAAGGCTCTGTGCTTGCCCCCCTCCTATATATACTATTCACCAACGACATCCCTATCCCGTCGAATGGTGTTAAACTAGCCCTCTTCGCAGAGGACACAGCCCTTTACTCTAAAGGCAACTCACTGCCACAGATTCAGAACAAGATCCAAAAGTCAGTAAGCGACTTAGGAGCTTGGTTCCAAAAATGGCGCATCGACGTAAACCCGGAGAAGAGCTTCGCCGTTTGCTTCGAATATAAACGACGCCTACTCATTATATATATATATATATATATATATATATATATATATATATATATATATATATATATATATATATAAACGGCTCCAACGATTTTCATAAAATTTAGTGTCCAGGGAGTTTCGGGGATAATAAATCGATCTAGCTAGGATTTATTTTTAGAAAATGTCTTTTTGTCCATGATTTTAGGCAATGAAAAACTGCTACAATATCGTTAGAATAAGAAGGTAAATTTTGACAGATTCTTAATTGGTATAATGGGCAGTCACAGAATCGTAAAACCCCGGTTCGAGCCCAGACCGACCCACCGACTTTTTTAATTTTTTTTCAAGTTCCTTTCTTTTTTGAGAAAATCTATTTTTTCGAGCTCTTTTTTTAGTATTTTTTAAAAACACGAAAATTTAAATTAAAATAATTGCACTCATGATTTTTTATTCAAATAACCAGTACCGTTTTTTCTGTTATGTCGCTAAGATCAAAAAATATTATTTATATTTCATCAGTATGTAATTTGTATCTAAATATAATTTCCAAAACACACGAATTAAAAAAAATCGAGCGAAAAATACCGAGCAAAGCTCGGTCAACCGGGTACTTTATGTCTAAAGCAAGAAAAGACCTACTTAGACAGACAAACGTTAAGGGGAAATATAATCTCAAATGGCTTAGCAAGATCCTCCGTTATGCCGAAAGTATTGCAGCATTAATTTTGAAATAAATATATGGTAAAGTTGAGGATTAATGTTAAGGACTATGTTAGACGAAAACACGATTGCATACTAACTGAACTAACTATATAGCAGTGCTTATGTTATTTACTTTTCTTAAAATACCAATATTTTCACTGTAAAAAGAAATTACCTAAACTATCGGCGCGTAAGCTTGATTCCTGTCGCCCCGTTAGTATCAGGACCCCGCCTAACGGTATTAGTGTTCTGTGATCGTTAGTATCGCTCCGGCTTTTGAAGGGAGGAGTTGTGTCGCTTACGATCAGAATACACATTACGCAACAGGACGACGTAAAATTAAAATGGGAAATAACCGTAATAAAAATAAGAAGCGACCGGGTTGGCGTTAAGAAACGGGCATAAATATGATAAACCTAATGAAATAAGTGTCTAACGACCTATCTACTTACAGTATTAGTGACAAACATGTCGGTACATAGCATACGGCGCGCGGGGAAGTGGGGGCGAAATTAGAATTTGAACTGACTTACTCTATCCTCTTAAAACTCAATACGTTTACATTGGGGTTTGACCAGTCAGACCTAAATTAGGTACAGGAATGTGTCAGTTTGTTAGATTTAGGTTTCAACAAAAAAAAATCTTAATTTTTGTATTTATTGTTTTATTATTATAAGAATGTATTGACAATTATTATTCATAATATTTAAAACTACCTACTCTTTATTTTGACAAGGTGACACGTTGTGGCATTTTCAGTTGGACAATACGTTTGATGTTTTACGCTTGATTTGATGAGTATTTTACATCGCAGTGTCATTTTATGAAACTTTGGCGCCTACACATAGGCTTGTATATATACGACTAGAAGTCAGTATTGGCGCCAAACTTGTAATCATTTGTACTGATCTTTCATAGAATAATCTCCAAAATTAAGGGGAAATATAATGTCAAATGGCTTAGCAAGATCCTTCGTTATGCCGAAAATATTGCAGCATTAATTTTGAAATAAATATATGGTAAAGTTGAGGATTAATGTTAAGGACTATGTTAGACGAAAACACGATTCCGTAAAATTTTCTCGATAGAAAAAAAATCCAAAGTTACCTCCAAAATAAACAATAAACCTCTGTTATTCATAAAATACTTTAAATAAGATCATGAAACTTTGCATACTAACTGAACTAGCTGTAAAGCAGTGCTTATGTTATTTACTTTTTTTAAAATACCATTATTTTCACTGTAAAAAGAAATTACCTAAACTATCGGCGTCTTGAGCTTGATTCCTGTCGTTCCGTTAGTATCGCTTAGGCTTTTGAAGGAAGAAGTTGTATCGCTTACGATTAGAATATACATTACGCAACAGTACGACGTAAAATTAAAATGGGAAATAACCGTGATAAAAATAAGAAGCGGCTGGCTTGGCTTTAAGAAACAGGCATAAATATGATAAACCTAATGAAATAAGTTTCTAACGACCTTTCTACTTACAGTATTAGTCATTACAAATATTTCGGTACATAGCATACGACGCGCGGGGAAGTGGGGGCGAAATTAGAATTTGAGCTGACTTACTCTAACCTCTTAAGAAATTTCTCTTTGCATTCTCGTACCTATCTGATTCTTAGCAAAAGTGTGTTTATTATTTGGTGTTTCCTTCTTATTCTGTAAAGCCATCTAATGTTTTGTCTTGTATTATGCCAAAAACATTTCAGGCATCTCATTTGGCTCAATCAAAGTTTTGAATAGGTACTATACGGTTACGGTCTTTCCAATCGTGACTGGTGGAAAGTTTTGTTCAGATAATTGTTTTATAACATTAGCCTGAGGTTGAAGACCTTAAAATGCCTTCTTTTAGTTTATTAAATTTAAATTCTGTGTGTGCACAACAAAAACGGTCCGAGGACTTTTTCCATCAAATAATCCTTCGTTTTTTCTGTTAAAGTGAATTCTTTCTTTTAATGAGTGGTATTCTTTCTCTATAGATGGCGACGGTTCCAGCGTTTCGGCGTTGAGACGTTTCTATTTCATTATTTTGAGCTAAAATAAAATGCATATACTTCGTAAACGAGAATTATGTTCAAATAAAAGTTGTAAGTTAAAAGATTACTTTGCCTTTTTCGCTTCTGGGATAGACTAGGCAAAGTCCGAAACAGATTTTGTTACTTTCGACGTTTGACTAAAAAGTTAGGTATTTCTAGATTTGCCTAAAACTACGTCAGTCAAGGGCAGAAATGGGAATTCTATTTTAGAGTTTGCCGAAAGACGTTGATCAAACCTATCCGCATCGAGACTACACGTTGACGTTTGACTATAAACATACAGATAAATATTTGGCGAGATTCAAAATCTATGGCATTTACAGTGCTGAATGTAGGAGACAACATCAGCCTTGAATATTATGAATAGTGGGTTGAAATCTACTCCGGAAGTACGCCCCTAGACAAAAGAGAAATAGTGAATTTCTTAGGCCGCCACTTTAAAGCCCATAAATAATTTTAGAAAAAGCTTGGCAGAGATGTCATTCCCAATAATTATTATATTTCAAGTTTTTCTTTAATATCGTAATAACTCTTCTTATGTACGCGCAATGACAATAGGCAGAGAAAAAAAATCCTTTATAATTAGAAGACAAGCCCGCGAAATAGCAAAACGCGTTCTTTCGATGTGTGAAGTAGAAAAGAGATCTAACAAATTCACGGTCCTGGCGCTCGATCGAGCGTTATAGTAATATTACACAGGTCTATCTAATAGCGCGTTAAGTAAAATCAAGAAAGGAACCTTATTATTTTAATATGCAATGTAAAATTTTTAAGCTAGTGTAGCTACATGCAATTCTTTTTTGACTGACTGGTCTGACAAAAACAAAATAAAAAATAGTTAACATTGTTTGAAAAAAGTAATTTAAAAGATAGATTGAACTTTTGGAGCACGTTTTTAACAATACCTAAGTCAAAACAAAATTTGAAATAATGTCATATTACTTATGAAATCTATACAAATAAATAAAATTGGAGTATCTTTTTGTAATGTCAGAAGACCAGCTTATAACAAAAACGTAAGTTTTAAAATTTTTGTCTGTCGGTTTGTTCCAGCTAATCTCCGTAAAGGTTAGACAGATATTGACTTTTCTTTTCTTCGGATTGGCACGTTTACCTAGCAGTCTAAATATCATAAGCAGTAACTTTTGTTTTAGAAATACAAAAAAAGCAAAAATCATGAAATCCGTAATAAATTCTGAGCAAACGAAGTCTCGGGAACAGCTAGTATACAATAAAAAAACAATTATTACTACTTAGAGCGCCCTCTACCGCTCATTGGTAATATTAAATATATCTGCCATCTTTTGGCGAATAGTTGTAACATCATAAACATTAAATTTCTTTTAAAAATATTTGTCATTAATAATAGATGTCAACTTTACAAATAATAGAAACTATGTAAAAGTATTTAAAACTTTTCTCTTCGGGACCAGTATAATTTAAAAAATGAAGCTGTCTATTTTATGAGTATTATAAATCTATTTCTTGCCATGTGATAATAATGATGAAAAAAAGATTCATCGCCCATTATTTGTGCAAGGTCAGAAAGGCCCTATGGCCTCCAATAGATGGCGGTATACGCGGTATTGTTTGATATTTTACAGTAACAGTAACAGATGTACTGTTACTGTTACTGTAAAATATGAAAGGCCTAACAATCTAACAATAAATCAACAGTTTAGCCACAAGTATTTTTTTGTCTAATTAAAATTTACTTTTGTTCAATACAGGTGCTGTTGATTTGTAAATAACGCCACATCGTTTTGTAGCAGTCTACAATCTCAAAATAAAAAGACTTTTTATTCAAATTCCTTTGGCCGTAATTAAAATTTTTATATCATCATTAAGAGGGCATGTTATTATTAATCGTTGATGTCGTAGTAAAATTAACACGATGTTAACTAATACTTAATTTAACAATTTAAATGGTATTGTAATCAAACTGTACATCATTGTTAACATGTTAATTATTATCTACAAAATCCGTCTTTTTACACTGTTGTATATTATTAGCCTGAGGTTTATAGCGCCAAGGCCTGTTTTGATTCAGAAGACCTGTGGAAAATACGCGAACCAAATTAGACCTTTTGGATTGGAGTATTAGAATTTGACAGCAAAACTGTCAAAATTCGCGAATAATTAGTCTTGAAGCAAAACATTGTAAGTTGCGCTGCGGCTGCGCGACTTTTTTCGTTTAACGGCAGAAAGACTTCTCAAACCCGAGTCTATCAATAATAAAGTAAACTAGTTTGTATTATGTTTATCTCAAAAATATTAAGTATTGATATTGTTAATTTGTTTGTCTTTTTATATAATATCGAACACTACCTTTCTTTAATACCTATATAGTAGCTAAAAGAAATACTTTTTCACACTCCAAAGAAGTTTTTGTTGTGAATAATATTTTTCTAGGAATATTAATTTTCGTAATATGTGAATATTCTTTATCTAAGAATAACGTGTAAGTATATAATAACCTCGAGTTTAAACCGGTACGTTAAAAGGTTTATTATTTTATTTCAAAAGATGTTTCAGGTCATAAAATCTGATTACGTCTATGTTAAAGCATCCTTCAATATTAACAATAATTCATTTATTTTTGACAATTATCCATATTTGTTAACAATTTATAATCCGTGGACCTATAACCTAGTAGTAGTATTTAATTTAATTAAAAGAAGAGGCTAATTGGTAATTTTGATTTAATTGAAATTAATCTTGTCAGCCTCGAGCACAGTCGCGGAGATACCAGCCTCTCGATGTTCTATGAGATAAATTTTGGAGGGTGAGCAAGAAAATCACATGTATTGTTGCCAGGTGTCCCGATCTGCGCGGAACGTTTCGATTTTCAGGGGTCTGGTGACACGTCCCGATTTACCCTTGATCGGGATTTCAAATATCCCAATTTTTCACTAGCCTCTTTAGTCTGTACTTAATACATATATTTGACAGCAAAAAATAATACTTACGTTTGTAAGCTGTAATAAAGCGACATTATGGGTGTGATGAAAGGATTTATTTCTAGGCGTTTGTAGTTATAATTTGATTATAATTGAATGTGTGGTTTGTTGCATTGTATGTTTTGTTTTAATGTAGTTTATAAGATTTATTACTTTTTTCAGAAATGGATTTAAATGAGTGACTCAGAAAATTTATAGTTTGCAACGAAAACAAATCCTAAAGTTCTGAATCGCCGAAAAAGAAAGAATATGGTAATGTTTCCGATGTTTGTACGAAAAATTTTTCCTTAAATAATCGTTTCCAAGTACATAATAACTATAAACCACATGGATATTGTGTCAAAAAGACTTAAGTATAACTCATGGCGGCCAAAATGACTACAAAAAGCCTGTTTATTTGTAGTCATTGTAACTGTTCGATTTGAAACCAAATTCCCGATTCTCTTAACCTTGCATTCCGAAATTCGACACACTGAACCTAGCAATACTAATTACATGCTCGAAATCGCCCTCTCTTCTCCACCATCGGACAACCAGACGTTCGGCGGGTCTTCACACATTTGTTGTCGATATTCCACGCATTGGAACCAAACGGTTTGCTTCATCTTTTGTAATGGGTACAGCAAAGCAGTGGAATAATTTGCCGGCGTCTCTTTCCGTACAAATACAATCTGGACGTCTTCAAGGCAAGAGTAAGTAGGCTTTTGTTGCGCTAAGACAGTGTGGTTTCAAAAGTCCACTGCTGAAGCTAAACATAGGCCTCCCATAAGTATTGCCTCAAAGCACGGTCCTGAACCACCTGTATCCATCGACTCCGGCACGCTATTTTTTTTTTCGTTTTTTATGAAATATGTGGCCAACGAACAAGCGGCTCACCTGATAGGATAGAATATTACTGCTGTAAGTAATCAACTTATATAGCAAAGATGATTGCAATACAGATCTGCTCAGAACTAAGTTTTTCAGGACCCGTCGCAGAAGTACCAAAAAACTCCGATCATACTCCTTATCTCATGGCTGTTAGATGGGAAATGTAACTGCAGTTTTCATTATATAACAGTAAACAGGCAACTTTACAGACCTATCAATCACGTTAAATACAGCTCGTATCGAAGAAACGATCGAGCGGAACTAAGGCTCCAGTCTTTGCCAGAAATCCAAAGAGAAGCACCGATAGTGTTAAAGACAAATGTGGTAGCATCGATTCCGGGACACCCGAGATTTTGAGTGAGACTGAGAGATTCTACGGATAGTTTAGTCGGTAGTCTGTATACTAGACCTGTGTCGATCGATCATTTCTCGTAACCCGGGTTGATTACGGCCCACTCGTATGGTGATCGGGTTAAAAATATTCGATCGTTTCGATCATTTGGGTCGCAGCTCGTTTGTATACTTTGTATGACCGAATGAAGAACGCTGAACGGGTGCTAGTAATAATACATACTACGATTTGTTTATTGGTTGAATTGTGTGTAAACGAAGGAGACAGAAGACATTTTGATTTATTACGTCGTTGTGTGATTTTTTGCACAATTCGGTCGAATAATCGTCGTTTCAAGTACTTCACAGGACTCATGGTCACGTGGAGGACACACTAAGGTGTTCGACGTCCCAATGTCATAGTCAACAACGGCTACTTTCAAATTAAAAGTATTATTCAATAATTAAATAAAATTATAAATTAAAAAATAAGTTAATATACGCGATAAAATCTGCAAAAACTAGTTTTATTTACATGTAAACATCTTCACGTCACGTGCACTTCAAAACTTGAAAACAAGATTGTATAGGTAATCAGTGCCCGACAAAATTAATCATCATAAAAAAAAACCGGCCAAGAGCGTGTCGGGCCACGCTCAGTGTAGGGTTCCGTAGTTTCCCGTCCGTCACAATAAGTGTTCCCACTTATGAGTTTAAAGGTGGGTATCCACTATGTTCTCGCTCCAGCAGCGCTCCGCGCTCCTGCAACTGCTCCCGGTAGTGGGTACTGTTGTTTCCATCCAAGTTCAAAATGATTTTCCTAAAAAGTCCTTATAAAGTTCTACTTTTCAGATTTTTTTTCATATTTTCTAAACATATGGTTTAAAAGTTAGAGGGGGGGGGGGGACACATTTTTTTACTTTTGGAGCGATTATTTCCGAAATTATTGACATTATAAAAAAATGATTTTAGTAAACCCCTATTCATTTTTAAATACCTTTCCAACAATATATCACACGTTAGGGTACCGTCTGGAAAAAATGGGGTGTAACGTTTGAACACAGTAGAAGCCTATGGTTTTGATATTTTAGAGAAAATAAAAACAAAATATTTGAATTAAACGTATAAAAATTTTTTTGCCCTGTGCCCTTTAGCCTGTGACCCTGCGAATTAACAAGGTCAAAGAAGCCAACTAAATTTATTGTTTTATTGCCGTTCGTAAAGTCAATCATATCCACCCTGAATATGATTTGAATTTCTATAGATTTAAATTAATTATTTAATTCAAAATTTTTGTCTTTACTTTTTGTAAAATATCAGTGACATTGGCTTCTACTCCGTTCACACTATTTTTTCCAGAAGGTAAAAAAGGAAATCCAGTATAAAAAATAACATCCAATTAAGCACCTCCTCCTTTTTTAATGTCGACTAATAGCAATAATAGCAATGATAACGATGAAGGCATTTTTCATTTGCATTCACTAAGTGATACATAATTCGAGTCAAGGTATTTTTATATTATACTCAAATAAACATGTTATCAGTACAGTTTAGCACGAAACGTAATGTAGGCCCAATGTCACGGTGTCAATGCCAAGTCTTCCAGCCAAACGCTTGGCTAAAGCCAAAATAAGCACTTTGGTCAAGCGTGCATAAAACACGTCGCAAACTGACTGTTTCATACCAGCCTCATCGATACCGATGTACTGTGACATACCCAGGTACCCGTATGTTTCAGCCTCGGAAAGGGCCCTTAAGTTGACGGGCATAGATAAGTCTATGCCCTCAGAGTTAGCAAGCCTTCCCCTTTCAACATGGAGGACCGCACACTCATCCGTCCCCAGCTCCATTCTAATAGAATTGCTAAATTCACAAGTGATGTTTAGCAATTGCATAAGATGGGAGCGACTGGAGGCGAATAATTTGAGGTCATCCATGTAGAAAAGGTGATTCACTTTTGTACCTCCTTTCCGAAGCTGAAATCCCCTCCCGGAGACCACCAGTAAAGTACTGAGAGGGTTCAAAGAGAGGCAGAACCAGATTGGACTCAGACAGTCGCCCTGGAATATACCCCTTCTTATCTTTATGCGGCTTTCCGCAGCCGCCATCCGCTCGCCTAGATGACAGAGAATCGTACTCCACTGCCCCATACACTGCTCGAGGAAGTCTCGAACTGTAGTCAATCTTGTACAGCTCGAGGAACCTCTTATTATTTATTATTATTATTAATGTTATATTAACATTGACAACAGTAAAGATGCTATTTAAGTTTACAAAGTGTATTTCTATTGCCAAGGTAGCGCTCAGTGTTAAAAAAGGTTAAGGTACAGCATTAATACGTCCCATTGCTGGGCGCAGACCCCCTCTCATGTCTGAGAGGGCTAAGGCAGGGGAATGTGTGTTGGTGAACTTCATATGTGTTCGAAACATTTTTTTTCTTATTTCTCAGACATGCAGGTTTCTTCACGAGGTTTAAGGTTCCTTCAAAGTCGAGCATCAGCATTTAAAACTGCAATTAACCATTCATTCATACATTCATTGGCGCCAGCCGGGATCGAACCCAGGTTGCTCGCGTACTGTGAAATTTACAGCGGGCGCTTAGCCTCTGAGCTACCACAGCTCTACTTGAGGTGATATGAAATAATTATATAAATAACTTCTTGAATTATAGGCTGCAGTGTGTATGCATAAAGATTTTGTGGCAGGGGCGACGGCGTTGAATCTATTGTAGTGGACAATTAATATATTCTCTTTATCGCTTGTATCACTAGTCATTTCAATGATTTCTGTTAACAATACTTTAGCTTAACACCGCGGATTTGAGTGACTGGTTTTTTACACAAATTTAGTAGCGTCGTGTACGACTCAGCGTTACCAATTAGTTTATAACTTTAAACTTACTCGTTCCGACAGTTTTCAGTGGCGTCGTGGTCGATGGGCCTTTACGTGTCCAATAACTTCAGAGTAGCTCTCGCAGATCACTGACGGGAACGATGGGACCATAGAAATCAAAATTTTACATTATTTTAATTTAGATTTCTTAAATTAGGTTGCGGATGCCTATATTCATTTGCAGCATTGGACTTTAGTTACAATCTAATAAATGATTGAGCCAAAAGGCTTATACCATAGAATACTATAATACATACATAATAGAACGGGGCAGTGGGCGGAGCCCGTGTAGCCACTAAAATGTCACTAACACGTCAATTCACACGTATAATAAACTTCAACACGAGATGTGTTTTGAAGTTACAATCGTTTCCAAATTTCCCACGCAAATTATTTAGAAAATGCCAAATTGCACGCTATTTACGAATAAATATGTAATGATTTCTTATATTTACGCGAACACTACACATTGAAATAATACTAGTTTTTATGGAATTTATAGCGTATATTTAACTTTTTAATCTATGGTAACCGCGGTTAACTATGACATCTGGACGTTGAACATCTCAGTCCTTCCCGTGACCATGGGTATTTAAAAAGTTAAATATACGCGATAAATTCCGTAAAAACTAGTATTATTTCAAATAAATATGTATTAAAATCTGTCTGTCAACACAGCGAATCGGGTTTGTAGTAGTAGTAATACGTTATTGCTTGTATGTGTGGTCCCGGCGACGCCTATCGTCGTATAAAATAAGGTTGACAGCCATTCTATTCTGTATTATAGTATTCTATCGCTTATACAGAATCATCGTAACTCAAATTTTTAAGCTTGGTGATCTAGTTCAAGATCTGTCCTCTCAGCGGTGATAGTAATTTTGTTAAGAGTTGGGCCAATTTACAAGTTGGTGAATCGATCTGGCTCATAATTCAATGAGGTGGGGCGTTCGGTTTGTGTATTTTGGGTTACCCATACAGCTTCCGTATTATCCACATATATTGGTGACGTATGAACTACCAATACCAATAAGATTCCTTACCAATATTGGTAAAAACATTTGAAGACCATACGTTATGACATTTCGACAATATCTCGCAATTTTCTAATATAGCAACTTGCTATACCGTTAACTTGGAAATTCTATTTTTGTGAATCTTTTTATTTTAAAGAAATAGCCTACGTCACTTAACTTGTTTGCGTAAACGCCGCGTTTTTTAACCACGTAAACCTACTAAGATTTAGATGGGTAAATATATGCATAATATTCCAATCTCCGAGGTGTCAAATCTGTACATCTATGTAGCCCACAAAAATCTATATATGAAATTAAAATGTCTGTCTGTACGCTATTAGGACTTAAATAACTCTTTATTTTTTAAATCTTTTAAAAATGGTCATTCATTGTGTTTGGTGGAGCTAATCTCCAGGATGGCAGAACCGATTGTGATAAAACTCCACGAACAGATAGAAAACAATACCAGAAAGTTCCCTTCTATAGGCTATATTTTATTCGAAAGACGCGCAAGAATTTTTTGTGAGTTTTTTTGAAAAAGTTTTTTGATGATTATCTCGTAAACTAGACGTAACGTAGACATTAAATAATTCTAATTTTATTTTCTTTGCTGTAATTTTACATAAAAAATGTCCTTACATTTTAGCTTCTACATATCTCCTGTTTTGATACAAAAATGTTTTTTTTTTTTACTTCAACTCATTTTATAACAAAACAACTTATAAATAGTGAATAATAAAGTGATAAGACTTCTTACATGAAATTAATAGATCTTTAATCGAGATAATAACAAAAACGATGATAAAACTTTTTTCGATATTTTTTAGATGTTAGATTTTTAGATATTATTTTTAGATATTTTTTAGATAGTTGGTTCTCACACCCAAAGACCGCTATTCAAGATCTGCAGGTTTTTGTTTAAGTTCCACGCGTACAAATATGAAACTAGACGCGTACAAATAGAAAAGCTAGTTAACCCATAAAATTCGCTATAATATGGTATTTGTTGCTGCGACAAAGATATATTTTGCATCTTTTCCGGCCTGCAGATTAAAATTACGAGCGACCTTAAATAAATATTGTTGTTCAAAGTAATCCACTTCGGATTACATGCCAACCCTGATGACACTATACCTATAAGAGATGTAACCGCTCGGCCAGTTGTTTCAGTTGGGAGAATCTTTCGGCGGAACAAGCCGTTTTAATAACAATGATCTTTCGGTCTTTATTTAATTTTAGTATTACATTTTATTAGAATGTTGCATTAATAGTAAAACTATAAAAACGAAACTGAGTCACGCTTACAAATTAAGCTAAATGGAATAAGGTGTTTTCAATTACAATTTTATGTGTAATTATTTCTAGGTATACTTTGTGATAATTAAAAAAGATAATGGTAAGAGATTGCCATTGAAAAAAAATATATTTATGAATGTTGTGTGAAATCATAAATTACTTTGTGGAGCAAATCGCTGGAAGACAGCTGGAAAAACAGAAGAAACAAATTAATTAATTAGATTTAAGAAAGGAACCAAAATGGATGGAAACTGGACATTATTCCCACGCATAGGTTTACGCTCTCCTAATTTAACAAATACCACCGTGAGTCTGCAGGAGAACTTCGAAATAGACCTTGAAGACACGAACTGGATACTAACTTCTTCTTTCATTATTTTTACAATGCAGACGGGTAAGTAAAATATTTTCATGAAGTTAGTCACTTTATTTTTCTAAATATTATAAATACATCAGTAGTAAACAGAAAATCCACCGAGCCTAGTCATTGCGTGAGTATCATAAGCGAAAGACGGAATATGAAACAAAAGGGGGAAAATGTTGTTGACACCCCGCCCGTCAAGTGTCGCCACTATGGCTATAAGCTATGAGTGAGGCCAACATTCAACAGTGAATTTTGATAGGCGGTGATGGACGAATGAAAAAATGCTTTTCAAAAGTTAAATACGTGGTAGAGCCACGCTGCACCTATATTACCTATGCTTGTAGCACGAATGGGTCGGCTCCACCGGGGAAGAACCACGCTCTCACAGAATACCAGCGTAAAATAGCAGCTAAATGCTGCTGTGTTTCGTATGGTGAGTGTAGTGAACCGGAGACCCCCTTTACTGGAATCGGGGCATTCTATCTCAGTTCTCAACGGTGACAACTCATTTGCATTTTGATTCTTAATCGAGGTTAAATGTAGATGTCTATGTGCTACAGTATCCACGTATCATTAAGTGGACTGTGTGCTCGTTTGTCACCCATCTTCTATAAAAAAGGAGGCGTCGGATTTATCGTCCACAAGTCTCTCGTTAACAACGTTGTAAAGATACGGGGTGTGTCGACGAGGGTTGCGTACCTTATACTTAGAATCACCAAACAATATTCTCTGAAGGTCATGGCACGCACCAACCTTGGCACAACTCGATGAGGAGGTGGAGGAAATGTAAGAGGGTATCTCTAGAGACATGCATTCCTCTAAAATCTACGGTGTTAATGGGAGACTTCAACGCAAAACTAGTCACAACAGAGAACGGTGAGCTGAAAGTAGGGAAATTCGGATTAGGGCAACGAAACGCAAGGGGCCAGCAGTTAGCCGAATTTATGGGTGTAAATAAAATTGACGCTTTTAATAGCAATGAAATTAAAATGGAGAAATCAACTATAATATAACTAATACTATAGCCAATGAAATACACGTGACAGGACCAGAGAACATTAAAAAGGCCTTGTATTGAAGGTAAGAGCACTACACGCGCCACAATGATGCACCACAATGATGAACTCTTCCAAATTATTTAAATAATAGGTCCTTACATATGAAATTGGTGTTTTGTACGCGGGGAATATAAAGTCAATTTTTTTTTCTAAAATATATTTAATTAATCAAAGTATGCACCGTTGTTATCTATGCACTTTTGCCATTTTACAGGTAGTTCATTGATCCCTTTACTAAAAAAAAACCATGGGGACGAGAATCAATAAATTCTTTGAAGGCAGTTTGGACTGCCGCATCGGAATTGAATTTTTTCCTTGTAAGAAGTTGTTCAAATTCCGGAAAAAATAGTAATTTGTTGGAGCAAGGTCCGGGAGTACGGCGGATGTCGCAGACATTCCAATTGCAGCTCATCTAACTTAGTGGTTGTTCGGTGTGCAGTGTGTGGTCTTGCGTTGTCGTGAAGCAGCAGTGGCCTAGAGCGATTGACCAATCTCGGTTGTTTAGCAGCTCGTTATTCCTTCACGTTTTGCAGTTGCTGACAATAGATATCTGCCGTAATCGTTTGGCCAGATTTTAGTAAGCTGTAGTGAGCGACACCGGCGCTAGGCCACCAAACACTCACAAGTAACTTTTTCTGAGTCAATTTTCGTTTAGGCCAGGATTTGGCTGGGTCTCCAGGGTTCAGCCATTGCGATGAGTGCTTCCCATTATCGTACAGTATCCACTTTTTATCACAAGTAATGATTCGATTTAAAATCCCTTCATTTTTGTGTCAGTTGAGCAAAGTAACGTGAACAAATTGCTTCAAGTGGATTAATAAAGTTTTATCACTTACACCGAAGCCTGCAGCTATCTCTGAAGTGCTTTGTGATGGATCCGCTTCCACAATAGCCTTTAATTCTTCATTTTCCACTTTGGTCTCCGGCCGTCCACGGGGTTGGTTCTGAAGGTCGAAATTTCCAGAACGAAAACATTGAAACCAAAAACGTACAGTGCTTTCTTTTGCGACACCAGCGCCGTACACATCATTAATCCTTCGAGCTGTTTCTGCAGCACTGGCGCCACGGTAGAACTCGTACTCGTAAATGTACCGATATTTCATGTTTCATTGTGCGGTAATAAACTACGCGATAGAAAAAAATAATGAGGAAAAAACAAATGAATGACTGTTTTCAAAACTCAAATGTACCAACTAAATGAATTTATAAATTTGAATTTGGAATTCTTAACCAAAGAGGAGATGAAACGCTAATTTCATACGTAAGGACCCAATATTATTCTAGTAGACATTGTACATACCATCCTAAAACGAAGATCCGCAATGTTGTTTAAAATTTATATTCCTTTGAAAAATCCTTACGTTAGTAGTGAGCCTTAACTACCAACTCTGGTCTTCGTTCATAAATATTAAGTTAGAATGGCCACGGAACAAATACATTTATTTTAGTACAAGCTTTTAGTTTTTTGGGTCATGTGCAAACGTATCCGCGAACTTTTACCGACAAAAGTTTACAGCAAATTAATATTCTTTAACAGATCGAGGAAAAATGTTTCGTATAAGTATTATTTCTTAGTCTTTCCTCAATTAAGATAAGGTCGATTAAAAATAGCAAAGCAGTTCTCTTATGTATTGATAGCACCTAAAGTATGGTCACTGTCTATAAAATAATGTCTTTTACTAGATATCGATCGAAGTATGGAAAAGCTCGTTCAATACTATCCATGTGAGCAGCGACGAACTTTGATAGCATTTCCAGACAGTAAATACACGTTTAATGCTCCTGACATAGCAGCATTAGAGGTTGCAGTCACAGGGGACTAATATCATAGTTCATTGTTAGTAATTTTAAAGGACTTCGATAAATTATTTATGGCGAGTTTTCTTGTGATTCCATTATTATAGTAAATTACCTTCTAAATATAGATTAAATGAATGTACGAAACGATTGGTTTAAATTATAATATAAAATAATTTAAATCAATCGCAAACGAATACAATATCTTTTCCTTAATAGTCTGGAAGAGATTGCTATGTAGCAATACTCGTAAGACTGCCTTTTGTTTCCCCCTCATTATTTTTTATAAAAATGAACAGTTTTTGTAATATTTAATTTTTCTTGGCGTACAATAAAGAGTATTCTATTGTAATGTACCTTTTCTTTATAATATTATGTCTTTACAACAGCAAATGCTCTTTACACTACAGTGAAAAAATAACTTGGATTAAAAGGTCTAACTCTTTACAATCTAAACCTTATTATGTACTTATTTCCTTAAAATATGTAAACCGTAGAAACGTTGCGATATTGAGCGAGCTACAATGCGGGCCGACGATTAAGTTGTGTGTTTTTTTTAAAGTCCATATTTATTCAAAGTACGAAAGGTTTTATTAGATTACAACTAAAAAGTAACGTAATAGCCCACTACAGCTATACGTCCCACCGCTGGGCCCTATTGTTCCTGCAAACCAGCGCGGTGACTTACAGCCACTGCGTGTTGACGAACTCATTTCATTTTCTTTTTTATTTACTTTCATTTTTAAAATATCGGTTTATTTACAACGTTTTCCTTCACCATCAAACACGCGGTACATCTAATTATAAAAGTGATATCGGTTTCAACGGGAATCGAACCTTGTTTGCGTACTATAAGAACATTTATCTCCTGAGCTACAACAGTTCTCCTTCCGCCGTTCATCTATTTATCACTATACTCTAGATTATTGAACACCTGTCATTATAAATTTTAAATTTTGTTCCAGGTTTCGGTATGTTAGAGTCGGGATGTGTATCAATTAAAAACGAAGCTAACATCATGATGAAGAATTTAGCAGACATTTGCCTTGGCGGTAATGGATGTTTCATAATAATAATAATGTTCTTTAGACCGAATTTCAATCACGGCGGCCACTCTCAACGAAGGCTAACCATCTACTCAGGACTGGATTATAGTGCCCGTGTATATAAACAAACATAACTTCACACTCTTTTCTCTCACGTACAAGTCTGATAGCAGAGATCCGGATCAACAGCTTTACCTGCTTTTTGAGGCACGGAGGTGAAATACTGCCAACTTCCTGACTCCAAGCATCTACTAAGAATTTCTTGACGGCAATTTTTTTTTACTTGATAATATTATCAGCAGGCGCGTTTACGAAGACTAGCCCAATAAGGCATTTCATATTTCAAATCCCTTTGCAACCGCCGTTGCTTAGGGGATATGATGATATGTATTTTACGAAGATGAATAAAGTTTAAAATGCAGTTAACTAAGCACAGAAGCGGGGTAAGAATTCAAGTTTCGTATTAAGTGCTTAGTGTTCGATAAAATGGGAAGTATTTTTTTGTGACCCTCATTTGAAGGCTCTTGTGTTATTTTCAAATTCTCGAGGTAGAGCCACGCTGCGACTTGACCAGGGAAGAACCACGCTCTCACAGAATACCAGGTACCAGCGTAAAATAGTAGCGTAATGCTGTGTTTTTCGTATGGTGAGTGTAGAGAACCAGATACCCTTTTTACTGGAATCAAGGCATTCCATCTTAGTCCTCAGGGGTGACAACGCATTTGCATTTTGATTTTTAATTGAGGATAAATGTGGATGTCTATGGGCCACAGCATCCACTTATTATCAGGTGGGCAATGTGCTCGTTTGTCATCCAATGCTATAAAAAAGATGCTGCTGACCATATCCTGCTTCATTTCGCTCTGCCGCCTCTTAGCCATGAGATCATATTATGAGGTAATGGATTCCTTTGCGCCGACACTACACGGCGGCAGAGAAACAAACACAACTAAAATAATTACTAAACAAAAATTATAGATAATAATTTAGGTGAAAGATTCGTGGAATGGAGTACTAACTTGCACTTGCATTTTCCGCCGCATGCACTTGATCGTTTTTAGGTAATGGAAGCAAGATCCCTTGCGAATATATTATATTACAATGTTAGAGACAGCTAGATAGAATCACGACCTGATTAGACATGCAGGAAGTCAATGAATGAAGATGGCTGAGGACCATGTTTCCTTGACGAGAAGTATTTTTTTAAGAGTGGACTTGTGAAGAGTTGTAATGCTGATGATGATTATGACACAGAGAAGCACAGTTCATTAAAAAAAATTATAACCACAAAGAACACACGTTCTTTAAACTTTTGAATAGCATCTTGAATCTAATACCATGTTTCCTGCCTCGAAATTTAACTTCGCACCCCTGACACTTGACTTTAGTATCTTAATCACTATTCAGGTCTGACGTATTGGATTTTTGGTTACGGCCTGTCCTTTGGTCAAGGCCCGTATTCGAATCCATTCATCGGTGTGGGTGACTTCCTCCTAGACCCACCAGTTGGAGATGCTCTCATGGGACCCGTGTTTGCTTCGTTCCTCTTCCAACTATCTTTTGCTACCACTGCCACAACCATTGTAAGTGGCGCTATGGCTGAAAGGTAATTATTATGATTAAAAGTATCAATGTACATATTATCCTATACTATAAGGGAGCAATTCTTGTAAAATACATGTAATTGGTTTCTAGGAATGACTGTAATGATTTGGATGAAAATTTTGTATTATTAAAGTAATGTCTTACTTTCAAAACTAGATGATATTATGTATCATCCTTGAGAATTATTTTTCTTATGACGACCAAAGGTCACCTACCGCCAAGCTACAAAACTTTGCAAAGGAAATACTTGGATTTTTTAACGTATTCGCGAGCAACTGCGATTGTTCCTCGGAGCTATTAACGCTAAAATTGTTAATTGCGATTTTAAATGCTAAGATCAAATTCGCGAAGCCTGTCACATACACTGGATTGGGTTAAATGTGTTCCTTTACTTTTTATATAACATATTGCTCTGAAGAAGCGCTTAACCCCAAGCTACTATAGCTTGGGGTTAAGCGCTTCTCATAAATTTCAGAGTAACATGAACTCGACCCTCACTGTCCCCAATAAAATTAACAGACTTAAGTTTTTATTTACAAACATGCTCGACGGTGAAGAAAAACATTGCGTGTGAACTTTGAACTGTGAACCACAGATTACCTGTGGTCATAACGCATTGGAACACCACAGCGAACTAACTGTTCCATAACCCTCACAGAAATGAGAATAGGCCTCTTAACCTGTAGAACATATACAACATTATTTTTCAAAGAGTAACCAAATTTTAAACTTAAATTCAGATATATAAATAATGATATAACGTTATTGCAGTTTTTGAAAATAAGGCGGACTGCACATGTCTTAGAATTATTTTTTTTTATTTACTGTAAAGCACGATGTAATTAGACATTAAATTAATAATTTCATGGTGGATGGATCTTGTCGGTGCTGTAGGTGACAAACTTGGGTCACAAACGCATGCTCTCACATTTTTTTTTTATAAATCTGAAGTGACACATGAATTGAGAGTTCGTCTGATGGTAAGGGCCTAATGGTCGCCACACGCGGTCAGTTCATGATCATTCAAACTGTACAGTTCAAACTAAAACTGATGATATTTTTTTAAATATATGATTTACGATATATTGATAAATAAACTTATATATAAAACTCCGATAATTATATATTTATAATTATCAATATATCAAAAATACAATATTTAAAAAACATATCAACAGTTTTAGTTTGAACTGATCAGTTGGAATGATCAGTTGAACTGACCGTGTGTGGCGTCCATGGACATCTGTTGTCAACTTCAAAGAAGGCTACGGATGCGGTAGTCACCTCTGAAAACTAAGATAAAATCTCTCTATACCCTTCTGAGCGGAAGGTTCAACGATAGTGCAAGCACTGCTTTTGACGGCAGAAGTAGGTAAGAATGTGATACATACCAAGACGGACTGCTAATTAATAAAGGAGTCTAGTTAGCGTTACAGCCTTTTAAAGTTCACTACAGAATATAAGCCTCCCGCATAGATTGCCTCACAGAGAGAATATTTGCCATAGGTTTTTTTTATAGGATAGGATGACAAACGAGCACACAGTCCACCTGATGGTTAGTGGTTGCTGTGGCCCATAGACATCTACATTTATCCTCGATTAGAAATCAAAACGCAGGTGCGTTGTCACCCCTGAGGACTTAGCTGGAATGCCTCGCTTCCAGTAACATAAAAAGGGTCTCCGGATCTCTACACTCACCATACGAAACACAGCAGTATTAAGCTGCTATTTTACGCTGGTATTCTGTGAGAACGTGGTCCTCCCCTAGTCTATAGCTGCAGTGAGGCTCTACCACGTATGTTGCGTTGTATGTAAGCGTGGCAACATAAATTTAACTTCCCCGGTGGGAAATTATTGTAGTGGGTCGGATTTTGCAAATTGGAAATTTTAACATATCTTCACGTTTCAAGGTCTTTAGAGTCGAATAGTATGGTTTTTTAAGAGGATGTCCGTGTGTGCACATGTACGTATTGTATGTATGTATGTCCGAATTCTATTTTCGCCTCGTGTATCACGAGAACAAAGAGTAATATTGACGTGGGACCAGTTTCATTTAACGTATAATTATGTAACTTAGACCTCATTAAATTTTGAGCAAAATCGGTCAAGTCCTTTTTTGTACCTAATATGATATTTTTTTATTATTTCCACTTGGAAGTTAGTCGTGTGGACCTTTAGTCGTTATTAGGAGGACGCTGCTGTCCATCTCCTGATTTGATCCCCTCTGTCGCCTCTTACGACACCCACGGGATAATATGTGGTAGTGGATATTCTTATAACGCCACATCACATCAATAGTCAAATTTATTGATACATATTCATTGTATTTAGTTATATCGCTGTCTCTGAAAACACAGGTGCAATTTCAAAGCGTACTGCGTGTTCTCGTTTCTGAATACAATTGTATACTGCGTGCCGGCTGGCTGGGTGTGGGGCGAACACGGCTTCCTGAACAAACTGGGCGCCGTGGACATCGCTGGTTCCGGTCCTGTCCATCTAATTGGTAAGGTTGCGGTTAATAACGCTATGACTACAATTCCCTAAAAATAACACCGTAAATATTAAATATTAGCTAAACTTCGTACTATTAAGTCTTCTCTCATTTTAATACACAAACGTTAATTCACCCAAAGTGATAAACGGAGACTACCAACTTTCATTTAGCATAATCCTGACATACCCTTCTCGTTTCTTTATCTATGTACATTCATTTATCTATGTTCACATTTTTTTATAAAATAAGGGTGACAAACGCTCAAACAGTCGACCTGATGGTAAGCGGATGCTGTGGTCCATAGATATATACATTTATCCTCGATTTAGAATCAAAACGCAGATGCGTTGTAACCCCTGAGAACAGAGATGGAAAGCTTCGTTGCCAGTAAAAAAAGGTCTCCGGATCTCTACACTCACCACACGAAACACAGCAGTACCTATTAAGCTGCTATTTTACGCTAGTATTCTGTGAGAGCGTGGTACTTCCCCGATCGAGCCGACCCATTTGTGTTCAATCATAGTACAGCTGCAGCCTTCCTCTACCACGTTAATGCTCATTAAATAAGAATACTCTTAATTAGGCCCATCTTCAAGCGTGGCGACTATGGCATAATCTCCCCTATGAGGCAATTAATGAAATATGAAAACTGACAAGTGGTGTAACCGCAGTTTCCTAATTACATACTTTCAAATGTTATCAGGAAGATACAGCTGCCCATCCCCTGTTACTGTTCACGTATTTATTACGCCGTTCACGTATTTATTACGTTATCTTACGCCGCGACTCCACAGTAACAGTCAAGAATATGTCTATCTGTCTAAATTTTATTGAATTCAATATTCAATAAATGATCGAACTTTATATACTGTTAACAATTAAATACTGGATGATCTTTTTTACCGTCTGGAAAAAATTGTGTGTAACATGAGACCGGAATAGAATCATATGGCAATGATATTTTACAAAAAATAAAACTTTTTATTTTAAATTAAATTAATTAATTAATTGAAATCTATCGAAGCTCAAATCATATTCACCCTACTTTAAGAACGGCAATAAAACAATAAATTTAGTAGGCATCTTTGACGTTGTACCTCCCCCTACTTCAGCGGCCCCTGCCGCTCCCTCAACCTCCGCAGCCCCTGACGCTGCCCCCGTCCCACTGATGTCATTAGACATCCCCACTCCATCTAAACCAGCCTCTCGTTGCGCCCCAGTGCTGGCGAAGAAGCAAGTCCCGCCCCCTGTCTTCCTAAGAGACAAGGCTAAATTCACCCATCTGTCCAAGACCTGCTACGACGCAGGCATCAAGTATGACCATGCAGTCAACCTCGGGGAGGCGATTAAAATCATCCCTAGCTCCATCGAGGACTTCCGCTCAATTACCCGGCTATTCACAGCCGAAAGGGTTTCTTACCACACGTACGCTCTCCCCGAAGAGCGTAAAGTCAGGGCCGTCATCCGAGGCGTCCCATTTGAGTTCTCCAACGAGGAGATACTTGAGGACCTTAAGTCCCAAGGTTTCCCAGTCGAAGCAGTGCACAAAATGCACAACCGTACGGGCAAGAGGTACAACCTTGCCCTAGTAATCTTGTCCAACGTGCCGGAGGCGAAAGCCATCTTCCGGCAGGTGCGCACAGTGTGCGGCCTGTCAAGGGTGAAGGTAGAGCCCCCACACAGGCCCGGTTTCCCGGCGCAGTGCCACCGCTGCCAACTTTATGGTCACGCGGCGGCCAACTGCTCCGCCCCACCCAGGTGCGTGAAGTGCCTGGAGCCACATAACACCAAAGAGTGTCCCCGGCCCAAAGACGCCGAATCCCCGCCCGCCTGTGTCCTGTGCAACCAGACAGGTCACCCGGCGAACTACAAGGGTTGCCCACGCGCACCTCAACCTCGCCCCAGTAGGAAAGCTCCACCGCCGGTGAATGACCGCTCATTCCCGGCCCTCCAACAACGGCCCCGCCAGGGCCCTCCTCAGCCTATCCAGGGCTTCCCTCGACCCTCTCAGGGTCCCCCCAGGCCCCCTCACGGTCCCCCTAGGTCCCCTCAGGGTCCCCCTAGGCCCCCTCAGGGCATAATTCGGCCCCCTCCGGGCTTCTCAAAGCCAATGCAGCCTCCAGTCTTTCCCTGGGGGCCCAAAAAGGCAGACCCTCCGCGGACAACCTCGTACGCACACGAGGCAGAGCCCACAATAGATGACTACAACACGCTATATTCCGCGATTAGGAATATAGATGTTAGGGAGATTACAGTAATCTCACGCAAACTGCGCGCGGCGAAGTCCCCTCAAGAGCGTCTCATCGCTCTTGCCGAACATAATGATCTTTTGCTAGCTCTGTTGTAAGTTAAGTTAACTTAATTAACTTAACTTCAATGTCTGAGAATAATATTAACCTAACAAGATCCCACGGTCGTATCAAACCTAAGGGTTTATCGCTTGTATCATTCAATATTCGCGGCTTGCGAAATAACCTCCCAGAGCTTAAGCTCTTTCTTCGAAATCGTGAAGTCGATTTCCTCCTCCTACAGGAAACTAATCTTAAAGCTAAGGACACTAGAGGCCTTTCTATTAGAAACTTCTCTCTTCTTCGTAATGACAGACCCGACCGCCGAGGCGGCGGAACGGCCATCTATTACAAGAAGACACTTCATTGCTCGCCCATTTCTACTACGCAGCTTACCAATATGGAAGCCACGGTATGCAGGCTAGCTATGACTGGACATCAGTCCATCCTCATAGCCTCCTGTTACATCCCTTCAGGAACCTATCCCCTCAAAAAAGATTTTGAAGCCATTTTATCCTTGGGCAATTCAGTCATTATGTTTGGAGATTTTAACTCCAAGCATACTGAATGGACATGCCGCACTACCTCCCCTAGTGGCAAGATACTGCTCGATATCACGCAGTCTCTTGATATCACTGTCCATAGTCCTCTCGGTGTTACTCACTTTCCCGATAACACCGATCACTCACCCGATGTGTTAGATTTTGCGTTACTCCAAGGAGTTTCTCTCAACCTCAGAGCAATCGAGACACTAGACGATCTAGGATCAGACCACCGACCGGTCTCCCTCATTCTTGGCCATCAGCCACCTCCCCCAACACACACAAAAACCTTCACTAACTGGAAGGGATTCAAGGAGTCCCTAGCTAAAGCTCTGGACTCACAGGATTCTACCATCTCCATACCGTCGGACTTAGACAGTCCCGAAAAAATCGACACCGCGGTCGATTCACTCTCCACCCTTATTAAATCCTCCCTTAAGGAGAACGAAAAGGTCGTCCCGGTCGCTAATAATAGTGGGCTTCCCCTACATATTAGCAACCTATTAAAAGCCAAAAAAGCTGCTTTCCGGAGAGCAGCAAAATATCCCACCCCCGAATATAGGCGCGCGGCCAATCGTCTTCAACGAAAACTCCGCTTCCGCCTCTCTGAATTTCAAGATCTCGAAAAGAGTAAGCTCATGGAGAATATCTCTCCATCTCACACAGCGTACTATCAGATGGCTAGAGCCCTCCGCATAGACGCTATCACCCACACTCCCCCTCTCTCCCGTCCCGACGGCACGGTTGCCTTCGAGGACGAGGAAAAGGCTGAGTGCTTTGCGGATAGCATTGCCGCTCAATGTAGTTCTCAACCTGTCGACCCCTCACACGTCCAGGCAGTGGAGGATGAGGTCCGCCGCCGGAACTCACCCCCTACGGCCTCCGAACCTATCTCTGTGTCCAATGATGAGATTTCATCCCTCATCAAAGGACTGAAGCCTAAAAAGGCCCCGGGCGCGGATGGCATATCCAACCAAGCCCTTAAACACTTTCCCGAGCAGGTGTTAACCTTTTTATCTATTATCTTCAACGCCTGCTTCAACCTTAGTTATTTTCCCACTTCGTGGAAAGAGGCAACTGTGATTGGAATTCCCAAGCCAGGCAAGCCTCTCAACCTCCCCTCCAGCCATCGCCCCATTAGCCTCCTCAAGGTAATGGGCAAGCTCTTCGAAAGAGTCATCCAAACACGGATGAGGCGCTATCTGTTTCCCACAGACGGTGACCCTCTCATCATTCCCCACCAATTCGGTTTCCGAGCCAAACATTCATGTCCCCAACAAGTTCACCGCATTGTGGAATATATCCTCAGCGGTTTCTATCCTCGACGTCATAAAACCATCGCGGTCTTCTTCGATATAGCCAAAGCTTTCGATAGAGTCTGGCACACAGGCCTCATCTACAAGCTCTACAAAATAGGTCTCCCCGATCGTCTAGTTCGTCTCGTGGCCTCCTATTTGAAACATCGTACCTTTCGTTTTAGACACGAAGGCACGCTATCTTCACAGCGAACTATCAAGGCTGGTGTCCCTCAGGGCTCAGTACTTGCTCCTCTGCTGTACATCCTGTTCACCAATGACATTCCCATCCCGTCGAAAGGTGTTCAACTCTCCCTCTTCGCAGACGACACTGCCATCTACTGCAAAGGTGTCTCACTACCCTTCATACGGAACAAGATCCAAAAGTCAGTTGATGACCTAGGAGATTGGTTCAAAAAATGGCGCATCGATGTGAACCCGGAGAAGAGCTCCGCCGTTCACTTCGATTATAAACGACGCCGTCTTAAAAACACCCCTCCGATACGTATGCTAGGGACCCCTGTCCCCTGGCATACGACAGCCAAATATTTAGGTGTCACTCTAGACACAGGGCTCACTTTTAGGCCCCACGTCAAACGAGTCACCCGTCACGCACGGTTTTACCTGAGTAGGCTCAACAGTATGTTGGGCAGACACAGTAAAATGTCCCTTCGTAACAAGCGAACCCTTTATAAGGTCTGTATACGACCCGTCATGTCCTACGCGGGCCCCGTCTTTGCCCACGCAAACCCTAACATTTTAAATGAACTCCAAATAGTTCAGAACCTCTTCTGTCGTCGAGCTGCGAACGCACCTTGGTACGTCCGTAATGCCGACCTTCATAGGGACTTAGAGCTCCCAACAATTCAACAATTCCTTAAAAAACTCTCTGAGAACTTCTTCAAGGCCTCAGAGTCGCACCCAAACAATTTAATTCGTGAGGCGGCTTCTTATGCAGCCCCACCCCCCTCTCGCTATCGTGTCCGCAGGCCGAGAAACTCTCTCTTGGACCCGCCAAATAATCTGTCAAACGACCTGAACTGCCTCCTGGCGGCTCAGGCCAGTTCTAATTAAATTAATTATTATTATATTAACTAATACTATTTTGCCTTCGTAGGCACTCCCTCAGCGGCTCTTAGCCGCCTGCGCCCTCTTTTCCCAAAAGAGGGTCGCTCATGATAAGGCACAATATAGCTTAATCAGCCAGCTGCCTGTCCCCAAAGGCGGTTTTTAGGGGGTATCACTTAGGGTCCCCGGTAGGACAGTGAGTCCCCCATAACCACGATAGACCGGCTATCGTGGTATGCGTAATGCATTTTCCGCCTCCCTACGTACAGGGTAGCCCTTTAATTGCTTCGGGCGCAAAAAAAAAATGACGTTGTACCTTCGCAGGGTCACGGGATAGGGTGAATATGATTTAAATTTCGGTAGATTTAATTTAATTTACTTATTTAATTCAAATTTTTTTTATAATATCAGTGCCATAGGCTTCTACTCCGTTCACATGTTGTACTCTATTTTTTCCAAGCGGTAAAAAGGCCATAGAGTATGTAAACTCGATGGGCGTGCAGCGGGGCGAGGGTTCGGTATGTGTGATATCGGCTCTTAGATTAGTGTCCTGAGTGGCAACGTTCTACATGTGTACTGAACGGGTCTCTAAGCCGCACGCTCCGCTGAAAACTATCCACTCAGACCTTACCTAGACTTAGAGCTAAATCCTTCGATCAACAATACCAACTAGATGTCGGGTCGGCGCAAGAAATCAATCTCAGTAAATAAGAGCGCACATGAGACGTGAGCACGTCAGAGTGTAGCTCGCAAGGCAATAACGGGAAAAAGAACTTTATTTATTATAACTTAAGGTTGATTTCACACTAAATGTTATTTAATTTATGTCTTTTCATAGTTTATATTCATGCGGACAGTATTTAGCTATGATTTTGTACGTGACCCGTTATCTAGTTGGTATTGTTGATCGAAGGCTAAAGCGATGATTTATTTTGCAGAAGCGATTATTTGCTTCTGCTGAAATCTGAAAAGGCAATTACGCTTACCATCAGCTCTTCTAGTGATACTAAGGTTGAACTTGTACCATTATTTTATCAATTATCTAACAATTTAAGGAGGATCATCAGCATTTGCGTCAGCACTGATGCTAGGACCTCGGCTGGGTCGATACGCACGTGGTACTGCGCCGCTGCCCTTGGGGAATCCTGTCAATGCGGTCATGGGAACATTTGTGCTCTGGTGGGGATGGCTGGCTTTTAACTCTGGAAGCACTTATGGAGTAAGTCCGCCTTGATGTAATCCAAAATAAAATCCATAGTCTTTATTTTTTGCATAGACGTGGGCGTGTTTTATAGAATAAGGCTGATAAACTACCACATAGCGCACCTAATGATAAATGGATGCTGTTTATTTATTTTTATTTTATTTTTTTTTAAAAACGTTACCCCTACACTAGGATTTTCTCCTGTATCGCGGGGGCAGTTTACAAACATAAATTGCACAAGGACAAACATCCGGACCCGGAACAATTATTTGTAGGCTATACAAAATACTTCTTCCGTGCGGGATGGCCCTTAAACTTAAACCCCTCTAACCCTACCCCCATCTATCCTGCATTAAGAGTAAAAATGAGGCATAAGATAAAATACCTCGTTACCCGCAAAAAGGTTCTTTAAGTTTAGTTGTACTTTTTGTTTCGTTACTGCTATTTCACGCTGGTATTCTGTAACAGCGCGGTCCTTCCCTTGGCGAGCCGACCCATTCATGCCGCAATATGGCTCTACTATGCACAAATTTTCTATGGTATTATAAAATTTTTAGTATGAAAATGAAAAATACTTTATTTAACAGTTAGCACCTGTACAAATAATTTAGCAGTGGTTCTCACACTAGGCACGTAGACCTGTATCGTGAGAGCCATATACACATATTAACAAAAACGGTGTGCACGGCTGACTTTACAAAGCTTTCCCTTTAAATATCTACTCCAATTTATTTATGGTCTATAAATATAAACATATACTTAAACAAATACACACATTAAGTATATTATATATACACATGCATATATACATCCATATACATATATATATATATATATATGTATACATATATACATATATATATATATATATATATATATATATATATATATATATATATATTATGTATATATATATCATATATACATACATCACATATACATACATACACACGTATAGATATTATAATTTATTACCATTACTGTATTTTGAATTTGCAATTACTGCTATAATAACAATATCGATTACAATATTGGGCACGTAGCTACTACGACAATGTTTGAAACAGCTTTTCTGTTTGTTCGTAACTAAGCGTAAGCAACCAATTTCATATTTTTATTCTAGCAGTGTTCGTCGAGCAATCTCTTATGTCGCATGCCTTCATAACTTTATTATAAATTAGTGTTTCAATGAATGGACTAAATCGTTTTGCGAAACAATGATATTATAAATAAAAAGTTGCGAAAGCTGTGCGAACGCTTGGTAATGGCATTTGAAACACACGTTTTTGACGTGACAACGTCTTATAAATTGGTTTGCCGGGTGACACTTCAAGAAACTGCGTTACGCTCCGCTCACGTTATGCGCTCACAATGAGAGCGAGTGAGAGGCACGCGTCCCTTCCACTCGGGCATGGTTAGCCCGCCTAAGAGCGAGAGAGACAGACATAAAAAGTGTTATTTCATCCTTCTTCCTACTATACGAATGAATATTCACATTAAAATTATTTTACCACTCAAAGTCGTTGTCACGTAAAACTTTCGCCCGTATACCGACTTTACAGGCAACCAATTTTTTTTCACTGTAGTGTAAAGAGCATTTGCTGTTGTAAAGACATAATATTATAAAGAAAAGGTAAATTACAATAGAATACTCTTTATTGTACGCCAAGAAAAATTAAATATTACAAAAACTGTTCATTTTTATAAAACATAATGAGGGGAAAACAAAAGGCAGTCTTACGAGTATTGCTACATAGCAATCTCTTCCAAACTATTGAGGAAAAGATATTGTATTCGTTTGCGATTGATTTAAATTATTTTATATTATAATTTAAACCAATCGTTTGGTACATTCATTTAATCTATATTTAGAAGGTAATTTAACATAATAATGGAATCACAAGAAAACTCGCCATAAATAATTTATCGAAGTCCTTTAAAATTACTAACAATGAACTATGATATTAGTCCCCTGTGACTGTAACCTCTAATGCTGCTATGTCAGGAGCATTAAATGTGTATTTACTGTCTGGAAATGCTATCACAGTTCGTCGCTGCTCACATGGATAGTATTGAACGAGCTTTTCCATACTTCGATCGATATCTAGTAAAAGACATTATTTTATAGACAGTGACCATACTTTAGGTGCTATCAATACATAAGAGAACTGCTTTGCTATTTTTAATCGACCTTATCTTAATTGAGGAAAGACTAAGAAATAATACTTATACGAAAAATTTTTCATCAGCTCACTGTATTTATGTGAGCCTATTATTTTCCTATGAACACATGTAGCCACACGTAAAACAAATAGCTGCCGAACTGTAAGTACTTTAATATCTTTGTACAGTTTAACTGTTGGATACCTGTATTTTTTGTTAAACATAACTTTCAGGACCGAACGTTAAGCTCTCTCAATTCTTATCATGACTGTTTTGGAAGCGCTTCCCAAGCAAGAAATACAATACGTTAGCAGAGACTGACATAGGGCATAATAGATGGACATTAATGTGCTCAGGGGTGCAGAGTTTCTCAGCCGTCTCATGATGTAAATGCGGTCTCATGATGTAATTTCTCCTGGGCTTTCATATGTATTAAACTATGTTACGAATTCTTGCTGCCAATGTCGATATATGCGCCTTGAAGTTCAGGTTGTGATCAATTAATATACCCAGGTATTTAATGAATTCCACTCTCCGAATTTTTTCACAACTACACAAATTATTTTCAGTCGCGCAAAGATGCAATCTCATGTGTTTGTCAGTAGGTGGTGTTGACGAACGGGTCTTATGAAAGCAAATATAATTAGTTTTCTCTACATTAAGAGTTAACAGGTTTGAGTTTCGCCAATGAGAAACCTGAGAAACCCCACGTTCCGCCACAGAAATGGTATCATCCCATCTTTTTCCACTGTATAAAGGGACCGTATCATCAGCATAACATATTATTTCTGAATGTTTTGAGTTGAACTGATGTATGTCGTTCATGTATGTCTATGATGAAGAGAGTAGGACCGAGAATACTTCCCTGTATATTTACTAATTTTTGAAAGTTACACTTTGGAGTAAAAATAATATATCATATTCATATAAAATACTAAATGACGACCCATGTCATAACCGTCAACATGCCAAGCGGTTTGGTTGCACTTATAGAACGTAAATTCATTGAAAAATAATATCTTTTTTAGTAAAATCTCAATTTTTTCCTTAATTCCTCAATTTTTGCCTCTCCTAAGCCAGGATGAAAGTATGAAAGAAAAGTTACATCACAGGTTACGAGTATGTGTACCTATTGTGTTTTTATTGAAATGCTGTTTAGGTAGCTAGCGCGGGCGGTGAACTTTACAGTGATTACGTCACTCGGGCGCATAGGATATTCATGAATTTACGGATGGTGTTGGACAAATTTTTTTTATAATAGCGTTTTTTTTAAATCATTGAATTTACGTTCTATAAGTGAAACCAAACCACTGGTTTCAAGGATAACGGTGTGAACACCGTTATCCTTGAAACCAGTGGTGCTACCTAACACTAGTACTAACTAACAACCTGTATATATATATATATATATATATATATATATATATATATATATATATATATATATATATATATGTGTGTGTGTGTGTGTGTGTGTTTGTGTGTGTGTGTGTGTGTGTGTAACGATTTGAATGAAAAGTTATATATTATCTACGTATTAAAGTACACCTAAACAAGAATTGCTCACTTAAAGTATAGTAAGATTTATGTCACATGTACTACGCAGTTTTGGGCATTTTCAGTCTTTGTTTTTTTTCGTTATCATCATCGGTCTTCGTCATTCCACTTTTGGACATAGACATGAGAGAAGGTTTCATATGAGCGCACAACCCAATCACCGGAATTACTTACGTATTGAGTTGCCTATCCGTCTTTCGCAGATCGTCCCTATATCTAGCCAACGATTATCGTAATATTCTTTTGCCTAATAGGTATTTGACTAATCTTTACAAATTTACATTTTATTTTTCTGATTTAGTAGCGAATATATTACGAAAACAATTACGCTCTGGCGTGCGTTGGGAATTGTGGTCATTACGTGAAATCCATCATGAAAATGGCGACATTTACGAACAATCAGCACAGTACATTAGTCACCATGTAAATAGCACAATCTGAATACTAATTGGTTAGTTAAGTCGTTCTATTATGGATCCCACTCAATTTAAGTGGAATTACCTTCTTTTTGTAGCAACCTTGGCACTAAAACAGTATTATTTATGTTACAAATCTTTTTTCCATGCATTTAAATTTATTAGTTGTTATAGTAAGCGGCGTATTTCAGATCAATATTGCCTCTTTGTTTTAACGGATTAATAATTTTGGTAATGCTAATCGTATTAAAACAATAATATTATGCAAAATTAAGCATTTAATTTCTCCTGGGCTTTCATATCGTAATATCTGTCGATTTGGTTACAGCATTGTTAACAACTTATTTTTTTTTAAATTCTTCGTAATAAAAAGAGTTGATAGTCTTCAAGCGGCTAAAAAGATTTTCTTGAATCGTAGCTATAGAACACTCTCGATCAAATCAAACAAAAAAAAACTAAATCTAAATAGTTTATAAACATTTAAAAAAAAACTAAATATAAATCATAAATTATTTACAAGTGGTAGAGCCACGCTGCAGCTATATTATGGTTGTAGCACGAATGGGCCGGCTCGACCGGGGTAAGCCCACGCTCTCACAGAATACCAGCGTAAAATAGTAGCTTTAATGCTGCTGTGTTTCGTATGGTGAGTGTTAAGAACCGGATACCCTTTTTCCTGGAGACGAGGTATTCCATCTTAGTCCTCACGAGGACAACGCACCTGCATTTTAATTCGTAATCGAGGATAGATGTAGATGTCCATGGGCCACAGCACCCACTTACCATCAGGTGGACTGTGTGCTCGTTTGTTACCACATCCAATAAAAAAAAAGTTTGTACATAACTTGTTTGTTTATAAGCATAAAATGTCACTATGGTCAACACCGCCTAGATCATCTTTAAAATAGAATTAGTACATATTATATTCGTGGCATTGTTTATAAAAGTTGTATTATTACATGTATGAAGGGAATAATGAAAGTGGACGAAGCGAAACAAGTATGTAAGGATCGTAGCAAGTGGAAAGAAGTGGTCTCTGCCTACCCCTACGGGAAAGAGGCGTGATTATATGTATGTATGGATGTATTATTACAGGTTAGTGGTGCTAAGTGGCAGTATGCAGCACGGGCAGCGGTCATGACTATGATGGGATCCTTCGGTGGTGGTTGCTTTGGATTACTGTTAGTATACTTGTTGTTAACTCATCTATAGTCTACTGCCGAATAAAGTTGGTTTATAATTGTTTATTGATTCTTTAATAAGATAAAATATATTTTTACGGAGGGCAACGCATTTAAAAAAAATTCAGATCAGCTGAAATAACACATAATACAGGAATGGAGAGATGACGTGTTTCCATATTCTGTAGATTTCACTAGTAACATTAACTTTGATGTGGTTCATTAAAGATAATGTTGTACTTCAACCATTGAACGCAAACAAAACGTGCACGTTCACTACTTTGTAGGAAAGGTCTATAGTATTGTATGACGTACGATTAGACCAAAAACTTGTGAGGCTTAATGCCTAACCTAGGTTACAGCTTTAAATTGTCCTTAATTTATTTTTTAGTTTTATATCATCCTCATAGACAGAAGACTACTGTATGTATATGAAAGTACAATTACGCCATAAAAATAATTTTTTGGAGGCAGTTTCCATACACCATTGTTCAGAAATAAGATTTGAGTGATACTGTAATAACAGTTTAACCTGTAATAAGCAAGTGACAGCATGCAAAAAAACAGCTTCTATACAGCTTTAATGATAAAATCAGATTCAAGATTTACAAAATACACTTAAAGTTGTATACTAGAGTTTTCATATTCTGATTAAGAACCCTAAGGTTAATTAGATCCACTTATACAGAATTTATACAGCTTGAGCTGTATAATAACTTATAAATCACTCTTGTACACATACAACCTCTTTTCTACACTCTTATACGCTTCTAAAGGAACTCAAGTTCTATGTGGGCTGGTATATTGATTTTCGTAACGCTTGTGTGCTGCTTTGGCAAAGACTATATAACCACCTTGGGTTATGAGTAGTATGGTAACGGTTTAAGAATTGAACCTTTAAGAATTGAAGTCTTTTCCTTACTTAGGGGCCGTCAATTAATCACGTTAGACTTGAAAGGGGGAGGGGGTTTGGCAAAAAAATCACGAAATATCAAAAGGGGGGGGGGGGGTGTAGTAAGATTAGCACTTGTATTTTTTTTGTCAACTGCGTGATTTTTAAGCTGCGTGTAATGTGACCTTGACTCGCCTGTACATGTAAATTCATGTCACAAGCATGAACCTAATCCGAGTAATAATAGTCTAGAGATGCACAATGTTAGTCCTTCACGCATCCTCGAGAGAGGGTATATCGAGAGAGATTCTCAGTGTAGTATGCGAAAATGATGACGCCGAGTAGTTTGATGTAACCGACGCTGATCTTCAAAGAAGCACAGTGCCAACAACTGACTTGCAAGATGCTTATCCAGTTGTTAGTGTTAAAGAAAGTCTTGCTAATCCGTGGTCTTAGGACAATGTACATTAAATATGTTCATGTACTAGTACAATATTATATATGTTCATGTACACTAGTAAGTACAATATATATTTTTCGTATGATTACACCATTTCTTTAATATTATTTTGATGCCGGTCTAAAACAAGCTGCAGGCTTTCTGTCAAGACATTTTACCATGGTCCTTAATTTCCGAATAAAACTAGATTATACTAAATAGGTAGTAAAAATACACGTGATTTTGGGTGGGGGGAGAAGGTTTAGTCTTAAAACTCACCACGTATCACCGAGAGGGGGGGGGGGTGTTAAAAATGCCAAAAAAACATCACGTGATTAATAGACGGCTACTTTGACTTTTTACTTTGCACTCTGTACTTTTTAGGTGCAGGCTAATGACGATCAACATAGTTAGTCTGTACCCAATTTCTCTAATGACGATCCACATGGTTAGTCTGTACCCAATTTCTCTAATGACGATCCACATGATTAGTCTGTACCCAATTTCTCTCTAAGGAGTCCGTTGGGTACCACCCTCTTACGTATTTCTACCGCCAAATTGCTTGCGATTGCTGATTCCGGCCCGAAAGATATGGAGAACCAGTATTACAGGCTGTGAACAATTCCATTTTAGTCCTCAGAGGTAACAACGCATCTGTAGCCTCCTTTGTTTGAAGATATTTCATAGACTGCTCTAGTCAACATCGCGTATATAAGTTCGTTTATCAAAATACGCGTTCCTAATAGGGTTTCCACCCGTACTATAATATAGTACCTGGATGACCGAGCTTTCTCTTCCTAAATCCAAATCAAAGTCCTAAGGAATCTTAGTATTATCTACATGTTTGCAATAGAAATACTACATATACGAAAAATATATTATACCTCCATCTGTATTAAATCTCTGTCAATCTGTTAAAATATTTAAAAAAAACTGAAGACGTTTCTATTGAGTTCTTTGGATAACAAAGATCGCATATTTATAATATGAATAGGTGCAGATACTTTGTTGTGTTTTTATAAGCATAGCGAATTTAAGAACTGCAAATAAACCTCAATGGTTTGAGCTGTGTTTAATATGCATTATTAGTAGAATTTTACGGGTAATAAATAACAAAAGCGGTTAGCATATTTTATCTTTATACGTATAATTATATACTGGATGCTTCGCACGGATCGTTTTCGGATCTCGCCAACAGCGCCACCTACCGGGTCCTATTGTGAATCTAAACCATTCTCGAATCAACTTAATCACACACAAAATTTGATCAAATCGGTCCAGCTGTTTAGAAGCAGTTCAGTCACATACACGGACAGATAAATTATATATACTATATGGATCACTGTTTTACCGTCCGGAAAAAAGGGTGTAACATATGAACGGAGTAGAAGCCTATGAGGACAAACAATCACACCGCTCTGTCTCGTTTCTATGCAAGACGTATGCATAAATCTATCTTTTTCGTGTGCGAATGCGAAAGAAGGCGTCAATTTGTCTATAGGTTTCTCTGTTTACGGACGAACACAAACCAAAATACCGAAATAATAAATACAATGATTTTTATGGTTTCTCAGATACACAATGATCAAGAACAAAGGACGGCCGGACGTGATGGAACTTATCAACAGCATCTTGGGCGCTCTTGTTTCAATCACTGGTGAGTGCTCGTAACAGAAGTTTTGAGTTTGAACTTAGATTCCAACGATACAAAAAAACGAAAACAATGAAAAACTCATTCTATTTATTAGTTTACCTTATAGACTCTAGACACATTATCTCCGTGTCTCAAGACATTGTATTCGTCTACCTCAAATGTTACCAATTTAAGTGTTACATCTATTGACTTAGATACCACTGCGTGTACATCAGATACAGATAGGTTAGGAAGAGTTATTAGTGTCTCTGAGCATAACTTAGAGACATGGCAACATGTCCTGGCGTTGTTAATAACTTCAAACCAGTATTTAAACGTAGGGAGCGACTATGGGTGCTGCCTGAAAAATCTTATACCTTACGATAGATGGCGCTACAACCATTTCGTTTACACTTGCACAACCACACCATCAGCATCAGTGTCAACAATGAGAGACGTCTGGTCCGGCAATCGGCCGGCTAAGCGTGACGATTATGAGATACTTCTCAGGAGTAGTCCATGTCCAACAGTGGACTTTATACACTTCACAGGTTCATGAAGAAATATTTGACAATTGTAATCATTCTCTAATGCGACTGCTTTAACATAAACTTTGAAATGAAATATCTTGTTCCTTCCAGCGGGATGTTTCTTATACCGTGCTTGGGAATCTCTAGTGATCGGTATGATAGGAGCGCTCATATCGTGTGTAAGCTCCATACTCTTCGACAAGATGAGAATTGACGATCCTGTTGGTGCTTCTGCTGTGCACGGAGCTTGCGGATTGTGGGGTGAGCGTTAGAAATTCTATTTCTATTCGATTCTGAGTTATAAATTATTATCAAACTGTTTTAATAGAAAAAAAAATTAAGTTCTGGAAGTGCTGTAACCAACGCGCCTTTAAAACTATCCGAAACCGTCTCATTCTTTGTTTTATATTTTCATATTATTACCTTTATATATAAAAATCATTTGCTCTCCGTTAGTCTCGCTAAAACTCGAATTTGGCTCGACAGATTCTGTAAAAAAAAATTGTGTGATTGTTGTCCATGGATGGTTTAGTATCACAATTAGACCAGGTAGGTGGAGCCATTGTAGAGATCCAGAACCACCCGGGCGTAGACGCAGCTGATCGCTAGTGCATTATAAAACTTAACTTATGTAATAAATTGCTAAAGTTTATGACATAAGGTGGGTGTACCATGGAAGGCCACTCTAACAAATAAACAGTTATTATTCGTTTATATACTGGATAAATGAAACTAACAAATAATTAAGTAATACTTTGTTTTATTACGTAACATATAAACCACTTTTTTAAATTGCACATTAAATCAATATTGATTAAACTTAAGTTGAACTTTTCCAAATGGCCTTGCTAGGAACAAGGCTTCTTAGAAGGACATTATAATAAATCAGTCATTTAATACTAAAGTTTAATGAATAGCGATCTACAATAAAAAGAAGTGGTTTATATGTTACATAATAAAACAAAGCATTACTTAAATATTTGTTAGCTTCATTTATCCAGTAAATAAACGAATAATAACTGTTTATTTGTTAGAGTGGCCTTCCATGGTACACCCACCTTATTTTATCGTCGTCGATTCCCGAAATCAATGAAGCGAGGGACCGTACTGCCAAAATAGGAGCGCGAGCGAATCGCCGCAGCGTCTGTAATTTTCAATACGATGGGTGTTTGTGTAAATAGAAGGAATTAGTCATCACATGGCAATAACTACGACATTTTCATAATTGGCCTTCGAAGGAGCATGGCCTACCATGGTCCACCCACCTTATATTTTTTGTAGAATAAGGGTGACACACAAGCTTACAATCCATCTGGTGGTAAGTTGATGCTGTATCCCATAACAGACATCTACATTTATTTTTAATTAAGGATGATTATTATTATACGCTACATACTAGTTTATAGGTAAATCAAGTCTTAAAGGCCTTGCGGCCGAAGTGACATGAATGCAAAATTTTGGCTTTAGTAAGCACACAATTCAATACATTCCGACGCCCGCCGTCAGTTAAAACTCGTCCCTCTTTTATACAAAACCAAGTAAATTATATATGTAAGTAGCCACTAGCTATTCAGGACTCGTGGTCACAATTACAATAAACTGGTTTTTCCTCGAAGATTACTTAAACCAACTGTTTGAATTAAAATCTATGGTTAAGAATGAATATAAGAGAATTAATAAGGAAAATAAAAATATTAACACAATCAGAAAAAAAATCTATTTGAATAAAACTACTTATACGGATTTTATCGCGTTTAATTAACTTATTTTTAATTTTCGACGACTGAGATGTTTGACGTCCAAATGTCATAGTTAGCTCGGCTAACTTCAGTTTCCGAATATTTTTTTTTTAAATTTTTTTTTTTTTAGATAAATCGGACCAAAAATACAGTGGGTTTATTAAATGTGTTGTAGTGTTCGTTAAATTTAAGAAATCACAATGTCTGTTTGTAATAAAACTAGTTACTAGTAGTTTATACGGATTTTGCGCGTAAATTAACTTATTTTATATTCCCGAATTTTCGAGTACTTTACAGCACCCATGGTAAGGGGGGAGTAGGGGGGGTTGAGTGTGACTAAGGGAGACTTACATTCAGAATCAAATAATTAATTTTTGGTCCGATACACGCAGTATGAACTTATGGTATCTTTAATTCTTGTCTTGCTTATGGTATCTTGAATTCTTGTATGCTTAGGTTGTTGAATCGAAGTTAAATGTTTTTTTGATTTTAGTAGCCTAGTGAATCACCCTTGGAAGGAATCGAGTTACATCAGCTACTTATATGTACTTTTACGCGGGTTTATATTGGTATTTTAGTTTGTTCTATGTAAATGAGACCACATCCACAAACAAGCCCGTATATCCTGCATCTTCCAGAGTCATATTACACTTAACTGACGGTAAAAACTTAATTATTAGACTTCAAGATACCGCATACCGCGTAGATCGGACCAAAAATTAATAATTTTAACCTGAAAGTAGCCGTGGTTATCTATGATTCATAACTTATCCCCCCCCCCCCGTGACCACAGGTGCTCTAAACGTCTGGAATATAAAATAAGTTAATATACGCGATAAAATCCATAAAAACTAGTTTTATTTCAATTTGTTTAGTGTTCGCCTAAACCGAAGAAATCTAAATAGTCTGTCACAATTAAAAACCGTTCGACTCGTTTCGTTTTTTTTTAAATATTAGCAAACTCTTGGAAGGCAACAGAAACAAGATACGTAAGAACATACATAATTTGCATTCAATTATGCGATCTGGCAGTTCTGCTGGCCGGCGCGGCGCGAACGTGACGGAGATAACAAGTAAGGTTAATACAGTTTAAAAAAGCAGACAGCGTCAAAAATTACTTATAATACCCATTATACGACTGTATAAGAACTTTATCACACATTTAAAATAAGTTTTGGAAATTTGAGCGAGAATGGTCGCTAACCAACTTTAAACCGTTTTAGATGCTAAATGTTCATTCATAATAAAAAATGACTAGAGAAACCTAAATAATTATGATTTTCGAAAACCTAATCAATAATCTTCCACTTAACATAGTTTAGTAGACTTTAATTTT